>WACJ01000255.1:0-530008 GCA_008973525.1 Stenopsyche tienmushanensis | reverse complement strand
AAACATTTGTGCGGACGGCAGAGAAAGCTAGTTTGTTGTTACAAGTTGGAAGAACCCCTCTTCATTTTATATAAAACTAACACCACTTTGGCAACACCCCTGGGGAGAACAAACCGGGTAATGTTTCTCAAATTAACTCCAAGGCCTGGAAAGCATTTTTTTGCAAACTTGCAGACCAAAGAATTGGATGGTGCTCGAAAAAAAGCATATTGATGGCACGTATTAGCTGCGGATTTTCAACATGCTATATTTAATCAAAAAAAGTCTTAAACACTAAATTGGGTACAAATTATATACTTTGATATAAATGCTATCATATCTAAAAAAAAAAATGACTTACAAGAATTTAGGTTGACATTTTAAGAAACACTGTGAAATATTGTTGTTAAAATGAAGAGTTTTGGTTTTCCTCAAAATCGTTAGTAACTTTCAAGGGAGAATTTACCACCTGGTCTACGTGATCCTGCAGTGACACTCTGCAATAATTATTTAGTTATAAGTTTGCAGTGGAAGTACATTTTGTCGCTGTATTTACTTTATTTCTTTGCCCTTGTGAGAATCAATTTTATTTCAGAGAAATATAATAACTACCACCTTTCATTTGAATTCGTAGACCGAAATTATGCTTTAATCAAAACGTATTTATTTTGTAAACTGCCAAGATCTATACGTTTCGCGATGTAAAGCTTCCAAATTACAGAATTCAAAGTTTAAACAACTTTTTACTTTAAAATATTACAACCAACCATGAACAACCGGCATAATGAATTTAAAAAAACAACACACCTTTTATGCATATTTTTGAAAACTCTACTAAATATTCTTTGATATACTATGAAATGTGAACGTGAGATGAAACACCCCTGATTAATTAGCATTCTTAACGAGAGAACGGTTTGAAGAAAATGTGTTAATTCACAAGAGTTTAATTTGTATGAAAATTGTTATTTTTTTTAATAAAAATTCATCCCCTTTAAAGATTTATAAATTATTTGGCGTATTAAATTATAATCAAGTTTCAATAAAAAAATCTGATAATTTATGCTTTTAATGTACTTTTGTAATTTTATTTTTGAATAATTTATGCATGATTGGGGCAAAATAAGTATTTTTTTATTGGGTCACATTGAAAATTCTGATCCAACTTGCATACTTTAAATGTTTATACACTGTAAGCATAAAAAAGTTGAAAGGAGCGCTTTGGGATAATTCGCTAACCTTCTTATTCCGATGTAGTGTGCTAAGTCCCCCCGGGATACTGGAGACCTCTTATTTTTGTGTGTAATAAATTTTAACTGAACTGAACATTTAATCTATTACACAATGAAGTTGCTACAGTACGATACAATGTTACATTTATCATGCAATCATTCTACGGGCAAAATAACGTTTATTTCAGATCCAAAATTTGCAATTTAAATTCGTAAAATATGTTTTATTTATTTATGATAAAATGAGATGGCTAACATTAATAACAAAATATATTTTATGCAAAATGAGATACATTTGTATACTGCAGATTGCATAAATTTGCACCTTCTGATATTTTGCAATCGAAAAGACACATATTGTTATTTAAATATATAGTTTCCGAGATCTTATAATAAATAATACCCCTGGGCAATCTTAGCCGTTTCAATTAAATAGTATAATTTATAGTTACATGTTCTGAATTTTGAACATTTTTAAATATTTAAGATAATCTCTTAAGTACAAAAATCCATGCTGGATGTTAGATTTGAATTGAATTATGCTAAAACATTATAGATTTAATAATTATTTTAAAATTTCAGCTTGTAAATAGATTATAGAGTAGAGATTATTTATCAATTTTGGCATTTTTTTTAAATAAATGCACAAAAGTATAGAACTTCAACATTATATTATATTAATAAACCCATCTTTAGATTTACGCGTTATATTAATTTTATTATTAAATTCACTATGAAAGTATTGGTGAAGATCTATAAATATTCATTAAAATTGTTAATTATACTTTAAATACATAAAAAATGACGAAAATTAAAGATAGATACAACTTTATAAATAATATGGAGATTTTTTAATAATGGTGAGTCCTATGGCGTCTGCTACTAAATTTACTATAAATGCTATTACATGTTTTTTCATGGAAACCATATTCTATTCGTTGTATACTTTGATACTTCGACCACAAACCTCATCCATTATATTAGAGTGAAATTCTTGTTTTTAATTTGATATTGCTCTTTAACGTATTTCTCTCAGTGATACAAACTTGTACTCTCGTTTTTCAAATAAACATAGACTTAATATTTCTACGCTGATTTTTTTGCACATTAAAATAATCGCCCAATCCAGATCTGACTTATCCCGCCATTTAAAGCAACCGGGGCTATCCCCTATGTGGCCAAAAAATTGGGGTGATATTCAAAAGCGTTTCCGTCGACCGTTTTAATTTGGTCAAAGGGCCTCTCCAGGGCGGTTCAAACCATAGGTATTTTTCGGGCTCGCTCCATCAAATCGTACTCGTAATTGTAGGTCTGGCTGTGGGGTCATGTTTGTCCAATATAGTGATTTTTAGTGGGGTCACTTAGCAAGATTGGTTGGCTTTTGTCGCAAGGCTTCCATGGAGTAACGGTCCGTAACTCTCGTTAACGGATTGACGTATTGCCACCGTAACGAACATAAACGGGCCACTTAGCGCGTATCCCCTGCCCGCTAAAGCCGACATAATTCATGGACCTAATAGGGCCGAGGGTTCCACCAGAACTCCCTCCCTGCTCTGAGATGGGTTGCCAGGGACTGAAGTTTCTCGTCAAACGTCAACTATATTCATGCCTTGGGATTGCAGACGTTGTTTGCCTCAAGTTATCCGTCATTTGTCTTCTGGACTCGTCTACCTTGGGCGTTCTGTCTTTCGTGCTATAGATATTGTTCTAAATACGGGACCCACTTTAAAACTTGATAAACCAAAGTTATAACATTTCAGGCGATAAGATTGGCATTGTGTATTTAGTGGAAAAGTGGCAATAGCATTTACACAACACAGATTTGGTAATCGCCAATTTCAACATGATTTTTTCTTAAACATATCAATTGAAGAAGCAATTTTATTTGCCGTTTATTAATAACTATCGATAAAATAATTCCTCTTTTTACAAATTCTCAAATGTTAATCTTAAGCTTTTTAAATATTTTTAGATTATACCAATATCAATCACATATCAATAATTGATTGTATCTATGTGATACATGAGGTTGACCTATTCATATATAGTAAAGGTGGTCTTTATTTGGGCCAAAAAAAATTTTTTTCGAATATTCGACCCGTCAATATCTCATTTGTTTTTCCACCCTAAAAAACTATTTCAGTGATTTATAATTTTTTAAAAATAATTTTTAGGGGTCGTTACCAAGATTTGAATTTTCATTTAAAAAAAATAAAACACGGTTTTAATCACTAAATTGTATTTATGAATACAAAACGTTTATATATAAAATTAATGTTTAGATTACAAATGAGGATACTTTTTAATATGAAATTCAAAAATATTCAGGATACAAGTGTTGATTTTTTTGTATCAGGATCTTTCTTCTGTAAAAAAGATAATGCTTTGCTCTTCTCGATAAATCGTAAAGAATTGCTAGTCACAAAGTCTTCTATGCTTTTTTCGGTGATGTGTTCGACATCAACGTCTTTTTTCTTTTCGGGAAAACTTAGTGCATTTACTATGTTTTGCTTATCTTTAACTGAAAGTTTGTCGTAAAAAATGCAAAAGACACCAACTCTTCCGATAAATACCATAAATAACCCAGTATTTTTTTCATGGCAACTGTGGCTATTATTTGGTTTGTATTTTCAAAGGATATTTTAATAATTGTGATTCGTTTTTTGGTGCTGAATATCCGACAGAGGCTTGACCTCAGAATTTTATATATATAACGACTGTGAAAAGACAAATATCTTTCACTGCTTTCATTTCCTTTTTCGTCAGTTTAAACTGATGTTTAAATAAAAAAAATCAAGTAACACATAGCTTTAGCCATCCATTTAGCACGGTGAAGATCAGCAGGTCTCCTAAATGTAACTCCTTTTTCAGGAATTCCTCCCAAGTAAATGATGGAAAGATTCAGTAGCTCTTTATAGTCATCTCGAGGTTGATATACTTGAAGTTGTTTTTGAGCAAAAGAAATCTTGTCTGCAGTAACATTTTCTATCATTTTTGAGGACATGGTATCATAAATTACTGTTTTATAATAATTTTGATCAATTATGTTTCAGTTTTTCTTAAATATTTTAAACAATTACTAGACGCACTGAGCGATTGACTCACTACAGTTTCTAATGTAATTACCATTCTATGATGGCGACAAACAATGCAAAGTATATCTTTTTCCATTTTCTGCTCTACAAGAGCCAAATTAATAGTTAAGTGGCCAAACGAATTTTTTTTCTGAAATTTTGACTTATGGTAGTAACCTCTAAAATCAGAACAAATAAGGACCACCCTAATATATAGGTATTTAAATACATTCAATATTTGTATATTTCAACAAATTTAAGGTCTTTTTTTAACAAAAAAATGGAAATTTAGGAAATTATAAAGTACAATCAAATATTATCAAATTATTATTTTTTTAAATAATATAATGTATGATAGCTTATATGTTTTGTTAATAGGTGTTGCTAAAAAAATGTAGCCTGATTATTTTCAAAGCCATTAGATTTTTGAGGACAATAGCCTTAATAGACACCATTTTGTGTGGATATATCTGTATTTTATGGCAAAAAAATAAAAATAATTAATGATTTAAATTAAATGACACTAAATTGGGCGGAATTCAAGAAATACATTTTTGCGCACATTATGAGAAAAATTATTCCATGTCGCCGCATATTTATAATAATTAAATAGTTACCATGATAAATATAATGAGATTTCACAAAGGAAAAAGGCGCATAAAAAAATTATTCTTCTTTTTCCCTCTCTTATTTTTTTGTTCATAATTAGGTGGTGTTGGTTATGTGGTTAATTATTACAGGACCCTTGGATTATGTCTTTTTGGGTGGGATGAGAGCTCCGTCGTGGGATTTGCGACTATTACGGTGCAAAGGCACACTCGCATTAATATTTTTCTGCTTTATTTTAATACGAGCCGAGATATTCTTTCAAAAAAATCAAGATTATTTTAAAAGATAAATCTTTAGAATTCAGATGTGTTTGATGTCCGATTCCCGCACCTCGAAGAACTCAACAGAGGGTCGAATTGCTGAGTTTCAAAGGCAAGACACGTGGAAATTTTCTGCTGGTGGTACTTTCCTAAACAGACCGTTTTCACCTTTCCTCCAGTTATCTTCCATTAAAAATGCTGAACATTCAAGACGTTAAGGTGCTGGCATTAGGCGTCCGGTCGATAAACCAGAGCAAAGTTAAGGCCATTAAATTCTCACTCTGTTTCTTGTTCTACCTTCTACTCTCATGGTCCGCAACCACTTCCAACCTGCTCCGGAAGTGTAGAAAAAGCTTCCACAATAATGTATCACAACCTTGCTCACCTTTCTAAATATTTATTCAGTGGAGCTTTCGCACATCAAATATGTACGGCGACTTTTTTAGCAATCTTTTATAACAACATTACTTTTAATCATATAATATTAATACTATGCAATATAATTGATATACTAAACGATAGCTATTTCAAACAAGTTCTTATTGAAACATAATTTTAAAGAAAAGTTGAAATTATTCTTGATCTAAAAATTTAAGAAAATAATTGGAAAACTTGCGCTTTACAGAAGTATTGTTGAACGCTACTCTTGATGATCGTAGCGCGTTCCTTTAAAGTAAATCTGGAATTGGGTTAAGCGGAAAATCCATTAAAAATAATGTTTTCCGCTTAGCTTTAAAAACCGTGATCCAGAAAATTGTAATATCTTACAAGTAATCATATTAAATATTTCTTATTACTTGCAGGCATGATCCATACCTATTTAAACGGAGTATGAGACAAAAAATCTTATATTTATTAACACTTTTGACCAATCGTCTTAATCCAATTTTAATATAATTTCTTTGACCTGAACGAATACAAGAATACTGAGATATTTACTAATATCTGGCAGGATTATCCATGATTGATTAATTTGTTACAATATTTAAAATATCTCAATTTAATCTATGTAGAAAGACAAAGAGAAACTGCCAAAAACAAATATTTTATCTCTAGAAAAATCTTGGGAGATAGCCAACGTCCAATTATTCCAACTTCTACAACTACAAAAATTGTTATCCTCTCAATATTAAAAATACTTGATTGAGATTTAAATATTTATCATAATTTTGATATCTGCAAGTTAAATTCATGACGAACAGAATTGGCCTCAAAATCACTCTCCGACAATGTAATTAGTCATTGTTGTTTTCCAATTTATTACATTCATGAGGGTTTTTTTAAAAATATATTATATTTGCAGTATTTGCGCTTAAAATGAGACTCGATTTCATATAATCATATATAGTTTTAGGATACTTTGATATATCTATTGAAAAACGACGCCTTTATATGATGTATCAGGTCAGTCCAAAAGTTCGTGCGTATTTTTGAGATTTTTTTAAATAGTGTAAATAAAACACAATTAACATAAGATTTCGAACCTATTGAAATTTATCGTCGTTTGACTAATGTATTAATCAGTCCATCACCTGATAGTTGACTTTCTTGTAGATTTTCATAATAAAAATACAGATTTGGAGTTCAGAGATACAAGATAACAGTTATATAGACTCGACATTTAGAGATAAATTTGTCTTTATAAGAAAGGCATACGTTGAGTTTTTTTATACTTAAAGGAGACCTTATCTAATAAAATTGTATAAGAAGAGTTTTAATTTATTGAATTGAGATTCAGAAGTCAATATTGATCATTGACTATATGATATTTTTACAATTTATTTGGGTTATTTATTAATATTTTCTATCACTTGCACTACTTCAATAGATTCAAATGAGACAAGAGAAAATCCAGATGATGTAAATCATTACAATAAGTGTCCAGTTCGACTTAATCCGACGTAAATATTCATTGATCACAATGGAGATTCAATTGGATGCTTTAAATTTGTTCACAGTATAAAAAACAACAACGTTAGAAACAGCCTATACGTACGATTGTCTTGAGCCTATCCTAAATCTCTTAATATTTTCAAAGTTTCGTTATAGCGATGCCTATTCGAGCCCCACAATAAATAAATTGCTTTAGTTTTAACATCGATTTGGGCGAAGGAGCTGGAGTTATAAGCATCTGACGTAGCAATCACTCCGGGAGAATAGTGGCTAAATCATACCTCATAGTTATTCCCGAAGAAATTCCGTCTCAACCCCCGGATAAATGGCTGCTTTATTTAAGCAACTTGCGTAAACATCTGTTATCGTTAACTGACGTGGGTTAATGGGTTAAGATCGCTCTCCCATACCACCATAGCCGACATCTAAATTTTGCGATACACATCTATTACTCAGTAGAGAGTTTTGAATACGTTAAACGTGGGAGTCGTCTCTTTGAAGACGATCCATATTATGAACTTTCACCTACAGGACTCGATCCCTTTATTCGGAATGTTTTGGGATATTTTTACCCTAGTCCAATTTTAAATCACTTTACTTTGTAAGCGCTTATATATACTTAACCTACATAATTTATAAATATAAGAATCGTACTGAAATTGTACTTTTAGATTTATTTCGTTATAAATTTGTTTTTAATGGAAGTATAATAATATCATAAGAAAGAATTTGTCCTTTTTCGTAGTCCCTTTGACTTAGCTGTTGAACTGGAAAAAGCAATTTGTATGAAATAATGGATAGATTGATTTAAAAACAATGTTAATACTTTGTGTGGGAAATACATGTTCTATTATTAAAACTGTAGATTGAATAAAACCATTTGATTCCGAGTCAATCGAAGTTGACTCTGTGATAATAACTATTCTCGAATGATTGTCATCACTTAATATTTGTGAAATTTGTGTTGACTATTTGGAATTGGTATGGATGCTGGCAATACTCTCGTTTCATTTGATTCGTATTTGGATTGTATAAATTGTCGTGCTGTTTATCTCAATTACTTGTTCGGCGATTTCATGCGGTACTATCTAATAATGTCGGCATGAAAATGAATTTGTATACCCCGAAGCGACAATCGTCGAAATATTTCACCCGATATCAGTCATTCAATAAAAACGAATAAGGCCTTTATGGGCCCATAAACGATTCCTTAATCCACCATTAAAATCCGCATATCCCGCACAAAACCACAATCGATAAAATTATACGGATTATATTCCCCTTATAAATAGATGATCCGACATTATACGAGTTAATCTATGAAGTTGAATATTCGTTCACTCCGAGACAATAGTATATTGTTCATAGTGTTTCGTCTGGGAATTCCATTTTACCTGTATTGCCCGGTGGTAACCTTTGCAGGGGATGGCTTGAGGATTTATATAGTTAGGCGTTGGTCCCTGGGGTACGATCCTGTGTCCCTCTACTCTCCTTGAGTCGGGTTAACTCACTGAGCTTTCATAGACGGGGCTTTATACCCAGGCCGATGTCGTAAAGTCATGCTGTTCTAGTTTCCCGCTAGTAACTACCTCAACAATAATTATATATTGACCTAAAAAAAGAACCAAAACAATAACAATCCAAAATTGCTATTCACATATAATGGATATGATTTATTAAGTCTGTGATTAGTTATATTTTTTTATGCATGTTTAATATTTCTGAGAAGGAATTCAATTTCATATTGGATTCAAAATAATATTGGATTGTTTTTGAAGTATATTTTGATCGATGGTCTTATAAGGGTGAGTTTTTGTTGACAAGAGTCATTGAAACTTTCACGAAAGCTCCAAAAGCGATCCTCGAGTATATCCGGCAAAGGTCCACTATCTCGTTATCGTTTATACCGCAAGCTCTCCCCAGGTGATGTACATAGCCTTGTCGAGATTGTCTCGTCCTCATCCCCTTTATCCTTCAGGACCTATAAGGCCTCCAACGGCAAACCTTTTCGATCAGGAAGGTACACATTTATAACAAAAAAAAACAGATGTTCCCGATCATAATAATAACTCATTGCACACTATGATAAGGCACGTTCTCATGCTAAAAAAGTTGAAGGGCACATTTCGCGAAAATTGATCATATTATTCAACGACGTTGACACTGTCGGAAAAAATTGAAAAACATACAAAAAACCACCCTTCGAAAATATAATTCATTATATTAGCTCTTAGATTCGGCGGAAGTGAAATTAACTTTGAAAAATGTTAATATAATTGTCAGCTTGTTTGACATCGGATATAATTTATTCGCGCATTTTAAATATTAAGTATACGTTTAAGATTGTTGAATTTTTAATTTTTTTCCGGTATAAAGAGGAATGTTCTTTTGAAGCGAGTCGCTCTGCGAGTTCAATGATTTATCATCTGCCATAATGTCAAGTTTACTTTCCCCTTGGGTGGACTCACAACTTTTCGCATGTTCTGGAAAAAGCTCGCTTCATTCAAAAGTTAAATAATCATATAAAATCTCCTAATTCTCCTCTCGTCTGTCGTCTTTCTTAATCTTCCAAGCCTAAGTAACTCCGAGAAGCGAATATTAATATTGAATTATATCCATTCCACTTGCTACGCTTCAAACATAAAGCATTTAAGGGACACTTAGAGAGTACTCCCAATTTATTCATCCTGGTGATCTTTTAAATCAGGAGTACGTTCGTTTCAGATGGACAAGTCAATTTTCGCTTAATAATGTACACATTATAAAAATTCATGTACATCCAAAGAGACTCGATGGAGAATAACACGAAAAAGGCACACCAACACGAAAAAATACCTAATAAACGATTCAAAAAGAAAGATGTAATATAAGTATGATAAGTACTCGTCGTTGAAGGGTTAAATTTTTAAACGTTAGTATCAATTTAATGAATTTATTAATGACACTTTAGTAAAAAGATAAAATACATTATATATTGTTTATAGACATTTTTCGCAATATTATTAAACTTAAAGGTTGTATTATATAATATTTAAAATGGTTTTACAGCAATTAATTACAAACAAAGAGATCTCAACGAAATGTACATTTTCAATTCAATAAGTTTTTAAATGTGTATTCACAAAGGGAGTCAATTCTAAAAGCGCATCAGAACTGATGAATAGCAATTTTATGTTGCAAATTGCATGAACATATGTTATGTATGTTAAAAGTGCTTCAAATTTATTCATATTTATTATATTGAATGTATGCCCATCTGTATGTTTGTATATTTTTATACAATTGAATACCTTTAAATCGTTATCATAAAAAAATATTTTAATACCTTATGCAAATAATAAATAAGTGGTGATAATATTCTTCAATTTTCAGTTCTGAACAGCATTCATCATAAATACTGCTTTCCCAATTTTGTATGTTTTATTTACACTATTTAAAAATTTCCCAGAAATACGCACGAATTTTTGGACTGACCTGATATCTATAGTGGAACAATTGCGTTCGGGTCGTATCAGAAATATGTAAATATTTTTTTGACACATCAAGAACCCTATTAAAACCTTTAATTTTGCAAACAATTTTACAAAAAGCAGCTCATATGCTATACAACGTTATAAAATGGAAGTGATCGTATATATTTTAAAAATATTCTTACAGATTTCATTTTATACAATAAAAGTTGATTTGCAAAATTTATCGCATAGACTTATCTTAAAAAAAATCGCTCAAGCATATTTTAGAAGAAACACTACTTTAATTTATTTCATAAGGGAAAAAATATTGATGCAATAAAAGACATCTATAAAACTTATATCCATACTTTAATGTATGTCTTTGGTATATATTAATATTATAGCTGTAAGGCTGTCCTAATGTATGAAAAGATTCGACGATATTTAATAAGAGTTCTTTTAATTAGAGCGCCTGTGAATGATTATTGTTATAAATAAGTATTTTTCTTAAGCTTAAGGGGATTCTTCTACGATGGTTGAAATCTCCTGCTGTATACAAAATGTGGTGAGCATTATTTAGCTATCTGACTTCAGAATCAGGGTTAAATTGTTTCTCTTAGTTATTGGGCTTTAGCGCTCTAAGCGTTATTATTACATCTGTTTCGGTAGGTGAAAAACTGTTACTATCTTGCCCCAAGTTGTTGATTTATAACAAAGGCACGTGGCCTTTAATATAACTCGATTTATATTAATTTGTAAGGGGGGGGGGGGGGGTTGGATTCAAGTGTATAATCTAAAATCTATTAATTCTATGTCTAAGAGTATGTTCCTATGTAAACATATTGAGTTCTGGGAATTAATAACAAGATTGATTTATCAAAATCAATTGACGAGGTTAATTGTGCACATATGTTTAGGTTATTGTTAGCAATCCATATTCCAAATGCTTAAAGTTTAGCAACCATACGGAAATCGCTTCCATATGTCGCTCGTGTTATAATGCGATTACAAACGGAAAGGTCCTATAGATAAATTTCGTAAAATCCCAAAATTGTAATGAGCCGATTATTTGGGTCCACGGCCATGTGTAAAGAAAGATAGAACTTGATTTATATGGGAAAATTTTCATTAAATTTAGCAGGTACCGGGAGGGGCCTCTCCTACTGAGAAAACATATATATCCGGCCATTGTTGGCTTTGGGTACGTATATATTTGTATTTCATTCTGCAGCCCCCTACCCGCGAGGGGACTGATTGTTTTCCCAGAACCAAACTAACACGGGCTTAATTAGTTTGGTATCAAAATAAATTTTCCGCATCAAGTGACCTCCCGCTTGTCGACTGTACCATTTCTATGTGACCCGCTTAATTCCCGGTGGAAAATTTATTTAATACAATGCATGTATAATTGAGCGGACACATGTTCCAAACAAGATACCAATTATCCAAATTTGGCCCAATCATTTCAAAATTAGCCACTGATGCCCAAAACTCGTCCGGGGCTGAAGCACGATGCTTAAACTCCGCAAAAACTATTCACACACAATTATAATAACTTGATAAGCAATTGATTATATTTTTGTCTTTTTTCATGCAGAACATGGATCAATCGTATAATTTGTTGTTTTGTGAAGATATTTTGTATCTACATAATATCACAAAGTTATGCCTATATAAATTTCATGCCAAAAGACATGACAAATACACATGCTTGTTAAAATGTGGGAAGTTTACTTACAACCATCGATCTAAAATTATGAATGAGTTCTTGAGGAAGAAATATTATATTTATTGATATACAAATTCATAGTTATGAATAGTTAGAAAGTTAAAAAATGTAGCTTATTTTCAATTAATTTGACTAAAAAAGATCCATTTCTTTAATCTTAAATGCATATCCCGATATATTATCAATAGACAAACATAATTTAAAAGAATGAAAACTGTCAACAGAATATATTTGCAATTAGTTTTGTAATTTTGTAAGCAACTAGGTTCAAAATACACTCGGGCCTCGTATAACACTGTTTTATATCAACACGTTTGTACAAATAGTGACATGTTTTTTACTATGTGCTTTTTATAACACGGTTTTATGTGCAAAATATACATAATTTAATATTATTGATATTGATCAACGTATCAGGACATCAGCTTTAAAACATCCTGATGTTGAAATATTATTTTTATCGCCAAATACTACGTCTATAATCCAACCCTTAGAACAAGGTATAATTTCAATATTTAAAGCATATTATGTTCGTCGAACATTTGAAAAAATATTAGGATACATCGATCAAGATGAAAATTTAACACTTCCACAAGCCTGCAAAAAAATTTAAACAATCCACTTTGAATTCTTGCTGGAAAAAACTGTGGCCAAAAGTAGTCTCTGGACAAAATGTTTTGGCATTAATAGAGTATGAATACCACAGGACAATAAAATTTTTGAAATTGGTGGAGAAGGTTTTGATGACATGAATTTTCATGAAATATTGGAGGATCTTACGATGAACGAAGACGAATTAGTCGAAATATTAAATTTATCTACCACAATTAATGACTTAGTAGCTACATGTTTCGCATTAAAAACAATTAATGAATGCATAGAATTGGCTATTAAATTAGATTTTTTAAATGCAGGGCCGTAACTAGGGTATAATGCGCCCGTGGCAAGAATCTAAATTGCGCCTCCCCCTTCCATTTTTTCTATTAATCTGAAAACGATTAATTTTATTTTTAATATATGCAGGAGAAAATAAAAAAATATTCTTGACAAATTTTACCCCAAAAAAGAAATTTATTTATAATAAAACCTTATAACATAAGCCTATCCGGAGTTACTCTCGGAGCGATATTCAGAGCTAGTCCCGGAGCGATATTGAGAGCTAGTCCCGGAGCGATATTCGGAGCTAGTCCCGGAGTGATATTCAGACGTAGTCCCGGAGCGATATTCAGACCTAGTCCCGGAGCGATATTCAGACCTAGTCCCGGAGCGATATTCAGACGTAGTCCCGGAGTGATATTCAGAGCTAGTCCCGGAGCGATATTCAGACGTAGTCCCGGAGCGATATTCAGACCTAGTCCCGGAGCGATATTGAGAGCTAGTCCCGGAGCGATATTCAAAGCTAGTCCCGGAGCGATATTCGGAGCTAGTCCCGGAGCGATATTCAGACGTAGTCCCGGAGCGATATTCAGACCTAGTCCCGGAGCGATATTGAGAGCTAGTCCCGGAGTGATATTCAGACCTAGTCCCGGAGCGATATTCAGAGCTACTCCCGGAGTGATATTCGGAGCTAGTTCCGGAGCGATATTCGGAGCTAGTCCCGGAGCCATATTCAGACGTAGTCCCGGAGCGATATTCAGACCTAGTCCCGGAGCGATATTCAAAGCTAGTCCCGGAGCGATATTCGGAGCTAGTCCCGGAGCGATATTCAGACGTAGTCCCGGAGCGATATTCAGACCTAGTCCCGGAGCGATATTGAGAGCTAGTCCCGGAGTGATATTCAGACCTAGTCCCGGAGCGATATTCAAAGCTAGTCCCGGAGCGATATTCGGAGCTAGTCCCGGAGCGATATTCAGACCTAGTCCCGGAGCGATATTGAGAGCTAGTCCCGGAGCGATATTCGGAGCTAGTTCCGGAGCGATATCCGGAGCTAGTCATGGAGCGATATCCGGAGTTACTCTCGGAGCCATTACTCTTATTAATTATTTTATTATTATCTTATTAATTAATTAATTTCAGAGTCATGGGTCCCATTGGAATGAGAAGTATGTATGTACTTGTTTTCAACTTGTTTTTATTGTGCCAGAGAATCCTGTTCAGAGAATTCATTTGAAATGCTGCGAAGGTGACATGCAGACTTATTTGGCGCAATAAGCATGTATTATCTGCAAGCGAAGACGCAGGGAAACTCCATGCAAGATACCGAAAATGACTCTTTGCGACTGTTATGTCAATTAAAGCGTTAATGCATTTAGAGTAGAATGGTCAAGTAAAATAAAAATCACGTGCCACTCTCTCAATCGGGTCGCTATCCTGCGTTTTGCGCCCCAAACCCAGTTGCGCCCGTGGCGGGCGCCTGCTTTGCCACGCCCTAGTTACGACCCTGTTTAAATGATCCTAATGAAAATACAATCGCTTATTACCGGATTTTTGAAGATTAAAATCAGAAATATTCCAAAGTTCTCTGATAATGGAAACCCATTAGTGATCTCGAAAAATAATAAAATACAATATTAATTTATGGT
The DNA here is from genome assembly GCA_008973525.1 of Stenopsyche tienmushanensis. NCBI lineage: Eukaryota > Metazoa > Arthropoda > Insecta > Trichoptera > Stenopsychidae > Stenopsyche > Stenopsyche tienmushanensis. The sequence continues at coordinate 515,258 of WACJ01000255.1, read as the reverse complement.
GTAGTTTTTTTCAATCAATTTCGTAAATGTGTGTGTTTAGCTTTAAGAAAAGTACATACTTATATAAACCATCTTTGATTTTTTTTTTTGGAACGCAAATCCTAATTTTGTATGATCTTCAAACCTTGTATAACACGGATTTGTATTACACGACGTTTTTGTGGAACAATATAACCGTGTTATATGAGGCCCGAGTGTACTTGGACTTTCATTATTAGATTAATGAGCTTAAAAACTTGACATGTAAGTTTATAAAATTTTCAATTCAATCATCCTGTCATGATCAAGCATCTTTAAAAATATACAATGTTAAGTGGTATATTATCAAAATTAGCAATCTCTATAATTATATTTTTTTGAAATATACGATTTTAATGCATTGGTTTCCTCTCCATATATGATTAATTAATGTTATTTTAAAACACCACTTTAAGCCACGAATAGTTATGACAGGGGAAGGTTATTTTAATGGGACTCTTTAAGTAGGAGAGGACTTATGACTAAGTGGTGAAATTATCAATATTTTTCTAGAAACAGACGTACAATGTTCTACCAAAAACATTGTACGTCGATCATTTTTTATAATCTGGATTTGAACTTGATTTTTTCAATCCAAGAACTAACACATTGGACCAACAATTGGTTATAATTTTTTTACGTGTATAATCTTTGTAAAAAAAATCAAATTCATTAATGATTTATTTTGTTTAAACCATCTAAACATCGAATTAATCAGTTCTTATTTATACTACTTGTGGTTATCAATGGAGGATTTATAATAAATTTCCATCTAGTATTGATACTCGACCATCTTTAACATGATGCCTATTATTTGCAATTAAGATTAAAGTTAATTTTGTCAATGATTTTATTATATTAATGGTTAAAAACAAATCGAGAATACTTAAGCAATTAGATTTCAAAAATAGAAAATCGATTGAAAAAATTGATGATCATTTGACTGATCAGCGTACAGTAATCATCATATTATTTTTCCTACTATAACTATTGATAAGATTTGTATTTTTTAATGTTAATATCGTGATTCATTAAATATATTATTTGATGCTTATTAACTAAACCTTATAGTCAAAGTTCAACCATGTATTGAAATTTAAGAAAATGTATTGTATTTAAAACTTCCTTCAAAAAGTATATTTTTGTTGACACATTTTTACATGAAAGTTGGAGTTTTATTCAAAAGCTTTTCAGCGGTTCAAAGAGCTTTTTTCAGTTTGCGGAATAGTTAAAATCACAAAATCTCTCGTCTCGCATGTCTCGTTCATTTAATCTGAAAGCGTTTAATTTAAGCAAATAGAAAACTTTCTAAATTCATTTTGTATATTAAGCTTTTGCGGGTTTCGTAATTTTATCTCTATTCATCAGTGTTTTGCGTCATTTACATCCGTAAAACATCAAGTCCCTTTTTCTTTTGTGGTCCTGTACATCTATTCCGGTGACGGAACCCCAAATTTCTTTTGATCCGTTTTGGCTGCTCTTCCACCGCTTTCCCAGATTACTTAAAGTACTTCGTCGGCACAACAAACACCTTCAAATATACATAAAAAAATATCGCCAATAAACCAATTCGTACACTTTTTTCGCAGAATTAATTATACCATTGAAAAGTGTGGAAAAGCCGGTGAAATGTATTGTCAGATTCGTCCCATTGCGGCCGTCATAAATGGTGTCTAATGGATAATGAAGGTCATCGAATCCAATTAGGTCGGGTCGGATGGTGATCGAAATTGATTTTGAACCCAGGGTGAAGTCCATTGCTGGCAGGGAAAACAGGATTCTCATTCGGCCGGCCCTGGTTCAGAACACACGGGACATAAGATAAAATCCGGCTTAATTGAATTTCACCAGGGCAGTGTAGGCGACTTCAGACGTCGATGGGTTTTTGTTCAGCTTGGCGGCCCTGTCCGCTTGGGGACAGATTAAAAAATTGCGAGAAAATCCAATTGCTGGAATAGAAACGAGTCGTTCTTGAGGATAGGATTTTTTACGGGCCCACAGTATATAAGAGACATATTTTTTTGTTCTCGCCTATCCTTTATGTGAAAGACCCTTAAAATTTAATAAAATCCGCCTCTTTAGCATACAAAAAGGAGTAAATATGTACTTTATATGAATATCAAACATCAAAATATTTTTTTTTATCGCGATTTTCTTTGAGGCTATGCTAATTTTGGATATCATAAACAAGAACATTCATTCATAGCTTTAATTTTCGGCAAATGTTGATATTTTTGAAGGAACCAAAATATAAAAATATATATATTTTAATAATTCAATATTAAAAACAGTAAGATCTCGTTTAACGCGTGAGATAAACTTTAATAAATATCAGAGTTAAAAGATCGCATATTCTGATATCAAATTTTATTCATAAAGCGTTAGTGAAAATAAGAAATTAGTCATTTCGTTTGCAATTTCCTGTATTGTTCAGCAATTAGTTGTCGATAACAAGATATCGCATCAATGATACTTTGTCTTGTCTTTGATCTTCTATTAGAATTTAAGTTATTTTCTGTAAACTGATGCATAATATCCATTATAGTGGCTAAACTCTTTTTTATAAAATCCATTGAAAGATCTGTTGAAGACCCATTAAGTGGATTCATTGATCCTCATCATCTACAGATACGCACATTTCTTCATCTTAGTTTAAAGATGTTCTATTAATTCTGATTTACTAATTATATATTCCAAGATGTTACTAAAGAAAAGCTCAAAAATGAGAATATATTTCAATAGGATACTGAACTTTTGACCATTATGCATGATGTCAATTTAGAAATAAGAATATTCAGTTCTAGAATATCATATTATTTTCATGAATATTGTGTAGAAAAAATGCGCGTCGGTAATTTTGTTCGAACAAATAAAATATTCGCGAAAAACCTTTATGAAAGTTTGAGAGATTCAATATTCTGTTTATTAAAGGCCTTATTTGAAAAACTTTCCATGGCGTCCGTAACAATAATTGCCAAAATGAAATATTTCATCACGTGAATTTGGGCTTTTCCAGTTTTCGAGCTTTTATTAAAAGCGAATTCAATACTTTAAAATTCTCGAATTCTATGGCGGGGATACCCGAATATAGCTTATTGAATAGGTTGAATAGATTTTAATGGAATAACAATATTGATTTTTGGAATGAAAGCTTTAACATAATGGTTTTCCGCGTTCTTCATACAGCTCGATCGTATTAAATCAACAAATGTCAACATCTGCGTATGTGCCGTATCCGTGGGCGTAAATACACGTCATTAAATTTTATTATTTTTTTCAAGCATTGCTATCGGAATTGTAAATCATGCTCTTGCTTAATATCCGGATGGATTTATTTCCGCAAGATATGGCTGGATACATTTTCAGGAAATTATCAACTAGTATTTATAGATTTGCAGCCCCGAGGGTCACTGGGATCTTTGATTCGCCATAAAGTTGCGCTCAAATCTAATACATTATTCATGTTGACGGGTGTTTGATGTTGAAAGGAAGACTTTAACAAGCTCCAACTACAATCTATACGGTCGCATAAAACGTCCATCGCTTTTGCCACTAAACATGGAGTTGGACAGGTAATTAAGTCGTTTTATGGACCCAATCAAATCATTGAACTGTAGGGGGTCCGGTTAATCCGAAAGTCGTTAAATAACCGTTTGCTATTTAATCTATCAGATTTTTTCGCTCCAATTTTTGCTCCTTGTGTTTCGTCAAAAAATATATTTCAAACCATTAAATATCTTGCGCTTTTAATTAATAAAAGTAATATTTATTGAAGTACTATAAAATAGACGGTGAAATATAAGAAATTTGAATTTAAGGCAAAACTAAAACCAAATCGTTTTTTACCATTGTAAAATTTTATATTGTAAAAAATGTTCTACCATAATAAAATAAAGTAATCAGAAGGTGTGATATTATGAATAAAGGGGGTGGATCAAAAGTTTAAGCTTTGTGTTAACCCTTTATAGTCCCTGCTTTCGTTAATGTGTGATGAGAATGACGTAACTTTAGTGTGAAAAAATATCATATGAACATGATATAAATTTAAATTTCTTTCTTTGAGATGATAGTACATACATTTGTTAATATTTTAACTGTATAAATGTCATACGCCTGCAAAATATAGCAAATTGTATTAATTTTTTTCCAAATACATCATAGAATACGTCTAAATACACAATATAATTTTTATATAGACCACGATTATGTTTATATAAATCTATGCAATTAACTCTTTTGTAGGTATTGCTAAAAAATTCATATCAAACTATTGGTTGATTTGAGAATTATATCAATTTTACGAAAGAGTTTTTTGAATTTCTTACTAAAATCGCCTTTCAGAGCATTTCATTTTGTTATTGACAAAATGATAGTAAACTGTTACTGCGATTTTCTAATTAAGTTCAAGTATTTTAAATAAATTGTCTCGGTGATTCTATCATAGAAAAAAAGGACCTTTTACATTCCTAAAGACAGCTAAGAAAAGGCAGGGAAAAAATATGTTTTTCGCTTAAGATTATTTTACAGTGTTTATTTCGTTAGTTTCACGTTTAATATCAATACAAGATCCTTATATTTATAATATATTTATTAATCCGTAACCAAAAATGTGTCTCTTGAAGCATGTCTCGTAATAAACTGATTCTAAAGGGCTAAATCCTAAAATTTTGATTAAACTACGATCCTCCTATTATACTACATTAATTTTCAATGTCTTTTAACACCTGTTCAGATGTCAAAAAATTCAATTTAACTATGATATTCAAAATTCCATCGTATAAAAATAATTATAATATAAGAAAAAAATCGATTTTTCTTACACAATATTATTCTTTTTACTTTAATCAACTTTGCATTTGACAGCCTCAATTTAATAATGTCTGTAAAATTGACAGCATTATTAAATCGATTGATTTTGATGCAATTTTAAGCTTTGTGCTTTGTTACATTCCATATTATGTTAGTACTATGAAGCTAAGAATGCTTACTTTTGGCTGAAAGAGTCCTTTTCATTTTCAAAACTTCAAAGAGCCATTTTAACGCACTGTAGGTCTTCAGTTTAAATCAGCATCGTTTTGCAAGAAAAGGTCTATTGGACTTCCTTTGTAGTCCTTTTTAGAAAAATTAACATAGTTATTATGGCAAATTTTCTATATCATCTGAAAAAAGGCTTTGAAAATGTTCAAAGCTACATAATATTTTCAATGTGTTTATTCTATATACTTAAATAATGTTTAAAAACAGTGTATGTCGAAGTTCATGCCTAAGCACAGTTTTAATTAACTTTTTTGAGACATTGTAAGTATTTTTTGTTGATTCGATTGATTTACATTTAATTTGAACTTGTTTTATTTTTAAAATGTCGAGATTTTAGAGAGAGTGTAAGAAATATCCAGATTCTCAGAATAATTATTTCTTATTGAAGGTCTCAGTTCAAAATAGTAATTCCATCGAACGGCGTGCACGAGCAAAGGTTTCGAAATAGAGATTGTATTATTAATTCTGCTAGCGAAACAGAAGGCATTTATAACATAACTCTAGATATTTCATTGTTTTCCCCGAGTTAATCTGGCTCAAGCCGAAGGTCTGTAAGTACACAGAAGACAGTTTTATTTGCCTTCTAATTTAACAGTTAGGCTTAATTAATTCTCACTGAGATTTTCTTATTTTAAGAATGTGTATTTAAGCTTTAAAAATACGTTTAATTGGGGTGCTTTTCAAATGAATTAATCCGGGCCCGAATTCATATTTTCTCATGGAGAAGGGTTGAACGCGTTGCGATAAAAGGCATTTAACTACATTTGGATGAAATAAAAAGCCAAAGTGGAAACAAATTCAATTTGGGAAATATTTTGTTTACGCTTAGAATTTTTCGTATGTATTTTTTTACTTGAAAAGTTAAAGTACGCGGCTGGGAGGAAAACGAGAGTTTTGCACTAAATCATTGCGTTATATATATTTTTATATGCGGGATTTGCAAAGTTTCGACAAAGCGATTCCTGGTGGTGCGTTTTGAAGTTCGAATTCGCCGCGAATCTCTGGAGCTCGAAAAGTGGCGTCATGAATAAATAAATAGAGAATCCACAGGAGAGCGCAGCTTTTTAAAAGCTTCACACTTAGACCGTGAGCTGGAAATAAAAGCTTTTTCCGCTCAGTAGGAAACAGATTTCCTTGAAGGATTCCCAAAGCGAAAATACCATAATTCAATGCACTATTCTACATTATTTCACCATACGCGTCGACATAAAAAACATGTTTTTGTTAAGTAAAAAGCTCGTTGAAATATAACAAATTTCGTGGAGTATTTTTATTTGGAGCTTAGAGCTTTTATCTTGAAATTATGCGCGGAGTGGTCGTGAAATCTCGACCCACTCTTCCACCCCCAGAGATTTGAGTTAAGTCATAATTTCAGAAAGCTGATTCTAAAATTTTAACACATGACTGTATGACTAAATTACGCGTGACCACGTTCGGCCGGGTGGAAATTTATAGCTTTATCCTTACAAAGGCGCTTACTCGTATTAAAATAAGGCTTGTGGAATAATGATTCTACTAAAATTTGATAGTGATTTTTTATCACATTATTATAAATTCTGACATTTTTACATCAATAACGATAGCAAATTAGATATAGCCTTTGTATTAAATTGTTAATAGATTCCTTAAAAATTCGTGTAGTACAAAACACAGATTCATCTTCAGGATGTCTTCTATGAAGATTATCATTATTTCTGGATAATCTATGGATATGATACAATTTATAAAATATGGATGGCAAAAATAATATAATCATTTTTCAAATGTTATTGTGATTTTACTTTAATTTTTAATTAGATCATGTCATTATGTCATAGATTGGATAATATGTGTTATTTACTTGGTTATAAGATATTTAAAAAATATATCATTATCAATTCGCTCTAAAAACTGTTGTTTTACATATATATAATTCATGTACGATTATTTCAATATATCTTACAATATTTTCGTACAAAAATGTCGACAAAGTATGGTAAAAACCTCTATCGAATAATCCGCGTTCAAAGGAGCTATTATAACTTTGATCTAAACTAAAAGAAAAAACTTACTATATAAAGTAATATTTTTTCATATAACTTTTAAGCATAACGAGGTCGAATAAAATACGCAAAATTTGATAATGTCCCTAAAATCGATACACATTTCCGAGGCGGGGCCCCCAGCAACTGTGCTTAGGGCCCCATAAAAACCCACGTGACTGCCCTCATTTTGTTTGCTTCCAAATGAAAAAATAATAATCCGATTTCAATAATTGGCGTTAAACGAACCGTTAATAACGATCCGCCGCGTTTGCACAGTTTTCACAGAGAGGGAAAAAGTAACGAAATCCTTTTTGCAGTTAAACAAGTGTATAAGGGGGGAATACGTTAGCCCCCCCGAACGAAAACCCGCAGGAGCGGGATTAGATTTGATTACTTGTAAATGTGCCAGTTTCTAAAAACTCTTTACAACGCAACAAAAGCCTCCAAATCCCGCCCCGGCATTAATTAAAGACGAATTTTGAAAGCGCAAAATTTAATTCAATCTCGACGAATGCGAATCATTTAATATTTTCCACGACCGCCGATTTTTTGCCAGGGGGCGCGAAATCATGCCACAAAGAAAAGTATTAAGACGCTTAAAGCCTATTCGAATTCTTGAAAAACTATTACATTTTTATCAGTAAGTTTGATTCACAATTATTTTCTTGACTAAATTTTTATTCTGTAAACGAATATGATGAATGGTTTATTCACTGCTACCCTGGCATTTTCTAGGGACCTACTAAAATAATGAATATTATGCAACCAACGAAACTTTATTTAATACTCTTTATCGTACCTTTTCAAGTTAAATAGCTTCGTCGTGATTAAAAAATATAATAAAATTAATATACAAAAATAATTACAAAAATGATTATTTTGTATATATATTATATATATATATATATATATATATATATATATATTGCCCTATAAGGTGCCCTATTAATATGCCTAGTAGATAACTTTAGAACTATCTGACAGTTAATTTATGAAAATTATTTTTATAAACATATTATATAATAAAGTCAAAACAGGATTAACTAATTCGGCCAAAATACATTCATATATTATGTTTCCATAGCGTATTAGCCGAATGGCGGATGACTATTTGACTCCCACTGGATCAAATTAGATTTCTCACATACATATATTTTTTTGGTAATGCCTAGCAAAATTTATTCAAAATAGTATGAAAAAAGTCTATTTTGCGTACCAAGTATACTTTGGCATGAAATTAGCATAAGATTTTATCAAAGATAACCATAATATTTTAAGTCTTATCAGATTTTTTTTTGTTTAACCAGAGGTCACATACTTGATAATATTCTTTAATTGTGTCTATGACTAATAATATTTTTATTTTAAGCTTTTATAATATCATACATTCCCCCTTTGTGAGCTCTATGCTTTTGAAGGTAGCATGACTTCTGAATATTATTTGTGCATCCCAGCAAGTCAACTGGGTGAACGTTTTGAAGGATGCTTTCGTAAGCATCTTTATAGAGAATTTGGATCCATCAACGAATCATCATAAGTAAAAAGAACTAGCTTATTCCAAGGAAGAAGGCATTTGGTATAAACGATGATTGGAGGTTGATCAATTCCTTCATCACTCTAATGATTTTTCAACACATTAACTACGGAAAGCACATGCATATGTTCTATATAAGAAGCTTATATATCATAGTATTTTCTCACTAGTTTACTTTACGTATTTGCTCACTATTTTTTTTTTAAAATGAGTACATTCCTAATGAATAGAGTGATGAAAAACATTTTTTTTGGCATTAACGTCAGACCTTCATGATTTAATTCGAATCATCAACATGTATTTTGTAACACTCAGTTTTAACCCAAATAATATTTTGTGAGTCATAAATTATAGAGCAAAAGAGTACAAAAAAGGATGCAGATCATTGAAATGCTCTATAAAAACACAATTCATGTGTAACCTCATTTAAATCCCTTCCAAGAAGGTTGTCAGCAATGTAATAAATATCTGCCGTGGCCCATAGATTATCAATTATCTACTCTCACATCCATTCGTGAAGAAGATACTGTTTAAAAAATCTTGTGACGCTAATAAATAGACTTCCATCCAACAAATTTGAATTCAAATGAACTCTCAATGTCACAGTATAAAATATTTTAAACAGTATTATATGGGTAGATGCAAACGAAGTGCCTCTGCACTTAAGGGACGTTTCTACCTTGTTGGACCTAAAAAAGATCGATTTTTTAACATTTTTTTTAATGTGAAAAATATTAAATATATAATATTAATATTGAGTATGTTGACTAGACGATCTTTATTGAACATAAAAATATTTTTTAAAGTTTGACAAAGTATGGTATTGGGAGTTAGGGGGGCTACGTATGTCAGTGGGCGAGCGATGACATTCTTCGCCATGGAACTCTTAAGTCCTGAACGGATGATTAACAGTAGAAAAATTAAACATATTTTTACTTTGTATAATATTGTGTTTAACTTAAACTATAATTAAAAAGCAATATTGAAAAACAAAAAAATTGTGAGCGATCAAAAAAAAATTGTGTTTTTACCAACATTTTTTGTAGTTTTTTGTTCATTAAATAAACACTTTTTAATAATTTTAAATAATTATAGTCTATACGATGACAACGTATATTTTACACATACCTGCCAAATTTCATAAATAATGCTCATCTAAGGCGTGTGGGAGCACTTCCTTGAGCTTGGAAAATAGTTGCGAGAAAAACGCGTTTTAAGCTCATCTTTTCCTCAGATCGACTTGAAATTTACTGAACTCATTCTTAAACATTGGTTCAAAAAGATAGAAACGTTCCCTAATGTGTTAATGTACCATAATTTAAATTCATCTTTATAAACTAATTACAATAGGAACACATGAATTGTAGTTTTCTCTTAAATGTACAAGAAAAAATTTAAGGCTTATTTTAAAGCATTGAGTATTCATTATAAGCATTAAGAATTCCATCGAATCAAAGTATTATATTTTTATAGACGTTTGTGAGAAAAATCGTCGCAAAATAAATATTAACAATATAAATCAAAATCATTTTGTATTACGTTATAGTAGAAAATTTCTCTTTCAAGCGTAGATATCCGTAATCATAATAAAAGGATAAAGCAACCCTCGTCCATCCATTCTGTATCAATTTTCCATCCACTGTACAGCGGTAACGTAATGAAAATAATCGTATTGCACACATGAATTTTCTATGCCCTCCCTTCTATAAATTATGGCCAGTTCATAAAATTTTTCGAAAATATTTCACACAGAACGGGGAGTATTTTATGCGACCACATTATTACCCTTGTGGCAACATTTTATTCAACTTACACGTATGAAATGTGTGCATGGATAGAGGGAAAGCTATTGACCCGTGGCAGATTCAAAGGTCGTACGAGGTTAGCTGCACAAGAATATATTTACTATTTTTAGTGAAAGCGAATTATATGCTGGGACTAAATAGCTGAAAAAGTTCATTCAGCAAATGCATACGATATGTACGAAAATTTAATAATCAAAATGTATGAAAATCGATTTATTTTTTAATCAAATTTGTAAAATGGATCATTGCATGAATTAAAAAGTTCTTAAGATATTTGTCCCAAATATAAATATTTTTACGACAGAGATCAATGCTTATGCAAAATAAGGTCATATATTAAATGAATGATTGTAAAAGTATTAAGGGTTGGATTCAAAAGCAGACTATTGTTACAGTAGATAAAGTAGGCACTCAGACTGTAAAGGTCATTGTATCTATTTAGGGTACATTTGTTTTTCCAGGATTGATACTATGTCATTATTATAAAAATGTATTAAATCCATTGCTTTTGTACCCTGTATGATTATATTTCAAATACAAATATAAATACAAAACTTTTCAGTTTATTGATTTTACGAAATACTCAGAAGGCTATCAAACATATTACATGGGTTTTCAGTTAATATAATAAACCTTATATATAGTAAATGTTCTTAATATAATATGTTACCTTTCAAAATTCGGCAAATATTTATACATGAAGTTGAATAAATAATATATTTTATATTTATGCAAACAAACCATCCCTTCAATAAAAGCATATTTTTGTAAATCCCTCTTAAACAATTATTTGTTTGTCTTATACAGCTACAATTTGTATGTCGAACTTTAACCTATTTAGGAATACTTAATGAATTTTGGAACATAGAAACTAATTCAAAATGTATTTGCTTAAATCTGAATCAAATTCAATTTATATCAAATATAAATATAATAACAAGTTTTGGTTTAAGGGGATAGTTGAGTATTGCTATATAGGATAAACTAATTTGCATATCATATTAAAAATATATTTAAATCTTTTATTCCTTGAAATTTATCTCTTGGAAATCCATTCAATAACAAATAACCTTTTGGTTTATAATAGATACATATATTAGATCTAGTGTAATTTTAAACATTGTAATTTCGTTTAATTCGAATTGCTTGTTAATAAGGATTTATTTTCATTCAACCATTGAAATTTAATACATTTTTGACATTTTATTGAATAATTCCAATTTTATTTAATTCATTATTTTGCATTATAATGAAGATTAGGTTGAAAAGTGGTAGTTGTTGAAAGCATATAAATAAAGAAACAGTTGTAAGCTTTAATTGGTCTGAATGAAAATTACTGAATGATAAGTATTCCTTAGAACTTATGTTGAATAGCCATGCGATGCAACTACCGGCTTAGAATCGATTCAGCAAAAAAGTCCAATTCAAATAGAGCCTGGCTGAATTTCTGATCTAAAATAATAAACGTGTTCAGGGAGCAAATTTGAGAGATTCGACATTTTTAAAGCCCACGTAGTATCAAATCGTAGGGGAAAAAATTGTCCCGTAAAAATAATTTACCTCCGATTGATTGTATTATACCTCCGAAGACGCTTAACAACGATACGTTCTGATCAAATAACATTTCAATAAGAACCTCTCAATATTCGATTCTCTTTGTCTCGCCCAACTCCCCTTCCGAAATAAGAATTGGGAACCAATATAATTATATCACCAGACCAATAAAAAATACAAGAAAAAACATTCTGCGCCCATGAATCCTGCTGCGAAAATCATTTGATGTCAAAGAAATATTCGGTTACACAATTATAAAAATCGTTTTTTATCGAGTCCCGCTTCTTTCACATGTCTCTTCTCAAGTTCACACAAAACGAATGAAAGCCACAAAATATCAGCATTTCCAAGAATCGCGTTCTTATTCTCGGCGCTTAAAAATTAAAAGGTCATTTATAAAAACGTGAACATAATTTTAACTTTTTCGCGAAAGCCCCACGCCGCACTCCAATCGTATGTTAACATTTATTCCCTTGTAGAAAACCACTTTAATGCCCGCAGTATTTCATTTTGAAATAATAAAAAATGGCGAGCCAGGACTGAATTACTAAATAAATTGGAAAAAACTTACGTATTATAGCCCCTGAGCAGTTTTGAGAGCATTGAATAGAGTACTTGGAAAATACGTTAAATAAATGGCATGCCCATTTTCTCTTTTAAACTTTAATAAAGCAATTGGTTGCTATTTGAATAGCCTAATTTATTTATTTTAATTTTTAACAAATGTGCAAGACTTTCAATGATTCATATTTGTTCTAAAATTAAAGGAACTTGAATTGTACTTAAATTACGTAAACTAATCTCTAGAGTCTAGACAAAACTCGAATCGATTTCAAATAATTGTATAAATTGGTTCGTAGATAAAGCTTATGTTAATGTCATCATTTTATCAAATGTGTATTCATTGCAGTAATTTAAGTTTTACTTACATTTTACAAGAATTAAGATGTTTTTTAATTCAAATCATACGCCAACTGACTAACTAAATAACTCATCAAATGTCATACAGAGTTTGATTTATTTAACTATAGTTTTCATAAACAAAATCTATAGCTCTGCCAGTCATACGATCATAAGATAGGATTTACATGATTTTTATTTGCTATTATAATATTCAAATTGATATCAAAGTCATTATAGATTTTTTTTGATTGAAGGCATTGTAATAGTAATGTTATAATTTTTTGATAATACGATGGAATCATTACAACTAATGTAGTTTTGCGACCATTTATTTTCAAATTTTTCAATAACAAAAAAAATATCTTTGTATATTTTTTCATTAGTAAAAGGTGTTCTTGTACAAATCCAAAGCTTGAAATCAGAATCGAAGAGACTATGATTTTTTTAAAATTCCTTTTAGGCTTAAATACATAAAATAGAAATCTAAACTACAGGTCCACAAACTTTTTTAGTTTGTAGACCACCTGACGATTTTTTCTGTTTTGGGTAGACCCCAAAATATATCCAAAATCGTATAAAAAAATTAATAAAAAACAATAAGGCTATTTAAAAATAACATTTAAAGGACTTTTTGCATAGGGACTGTCGTGTGAAAAAAGTTCAGTCAAGTCATTTTTTGGCCTTATTTTGTCAAAGTTTTTTTTAAATATGTAGTTAAAAAATATTTTTTCACATAAATCTATTAGGAATAGTAGAGGGTTATATAAAAAAAATTCGTACCCAGTTTGAAGTAAATTAATTAATTAAAACTTGAGATTTGGTGTCAACCGTGTTGGAAAAAGTAGTTTCGATAAAAACGCGTTAAAAGATTTCATTATGGTAGGACCGGCCAAGTTTCCGCGTCACTACAATAGCTATAACTCCGTAATTATTCGGAATTTTGGAAATTCCTTTGAAAAATGTATTTTTAAACGTCAAAGCATTGGAAAAATGCAAAATAAAACGAAATTATTTGTAAAATCAGAATAAAGGGCGTGGTAATTCAGCGATAGTAAATGCAATATAATTTACACAGTCCCAAATTATAATATTTTTCCAAATTTCGGTTAGTGTTGATGATTTATTTCCTATTTTATCCAAAATATCTCGATACGTACTATTTATGAAATTTAAAAAAAAGAAAATATTGCTTTAAAAAAGCCGCATAACTTTGAAATCGCACAAAAAGGTTTGAGTGTATAGAGTCAAAAACGTTTTGAGGTCCGAGACCTTATGCACCTATAGGTAAATCCGCTACTGTACATAGGTAGTACAACCATATTGAGACTATAACGTTTCCGCATTAAACTCTGCTGTTAATTTGATTTTACGTCTATAAAAACACCTTTGAAGTCGCAAATAATTGAAGACTTAAAACTTTATTTTTACGATTAAAATTGTCGAGCTTTTAAAGCATTTCTTGCAGATATTAAATGCGGCAATAGTGTTAAACGGTCTACCATCCGAGGGTTATTCTGGCTCAGTGTATGCAATCGGTCGTCGATGCCTTTGAGATGCAGTTTGAGGGAAATGGGGCGGAAACAGCCTCATAAATGGCCTTCCTCGACTCTTCCGGTGTTTACATCATTTAAATATTACACGATCGAGAATTTATGCTGTTAAGATTACACGCAACCCTTGAATGTTTTCATCGACGGTTCTTCATGAAAACAAGTTCAATCAGTATAAAGCTTCGATTCGATGGCAATTGGATAGTTACGTAAGCATAATCAAATATGATGTTTCTCAATGTTGAATATGAAAAGTCAAGGTTCAAAAGTGAGAGTGTTGGTTTCAGTTTTCAGCAAGTCCCCAGTTGTTAGCCAAGACTATTATTCAGTGTCACGGATTATTCTCTTCCACCAGTGCTTCACACCCGTCCTTCATTCATGTCTTATTAACATACATAGCCATGGCCAAATGGATGTTGCCGCATACTTTTTATTTTTTGAGTTCTACGCCCTTGGCAAAATGGAATATCAAATTAGGTAAGCTAACCCTTGAAAATATTACAGAGTTAAGCTCATCTAATATTTATGCTTAAATGATTATTTCGCTTTGATAAGGAACAAAGCATATTGTTGAAAATATTCAATATCAATTTTTTTGATAAATATTTCGTAAATGTATCATTATCGTTAATATCAATTTCTGGCTTTTGCGCATAAGTTAGTATCTATTAAGGTCATTTCATCTAGCTCCCTCTATGAAGATGGTACAAACTCGGTAAGGGTGGTTCGGAGTTCAAAATTAATTTATATAACCAATAGATTTCCCACTCAGATAAAAGTTTGGGACCGTAATTAATTATATTTATTAAGCATTAAGGCAATAATGCAGGGTTGTTCATTACATTTTGTGTACATAGATTATCTCGTAAAAATTTTTCATTCTCTCCGCTTTTAATAAGTCATTTTGCTAGGAGATTTAAATGAGCTTATGAAAATGGAATTAAAAATCGTATTATGTTCGTTAAAGGGGCATAAATTAAATTTGTCGCGTCCATATATATTTTCTTTCGTACTTGGAAACATGCTTAGATAATTATAATGTCAAATATCAAAATTAATATTAACATATATATTATGAATTTAACATTATATGAATTCATACTAATGCTGAAATTCGCAATATGAAAAGATATTGGGTGGAATAGTATTTAAATAACTTAGAACTAAGAAGAATCACTCAATCTTATTTAAAATCAAATAGTTTATATTTTTAACAACTTTTATATTATTTTAGCATTAATATTGGTTTCTGCCATTTTCTTCGTTGTTAAGCTATATTTTATTTTCCATTGGAATTTGGACCAATTTAGTAGCATAAATTAAGGACTAATTTTCGTAATTAATTTAATTACTGGATAATTGATACACATATATAATTTTATTATAATGTAGGGCTTTTATAAGAGTAAAATATTTTTCTACGCATATAACTAGAACAAGCATGAAATAAGGACGACGTTAAAAAAATGTCTAGCTGAAAAGCTAATTGGCAATCGTAAAGCTATGCAGTCACGATATTCCAATGCTATGAACAACCTTGATTATTATATTTTCTGTAGTAAAAAGTATAAAGAGCCCTTAAATAAACATGACATAATTTAATAAAAATATCGTATCTAGCATTTGTATTAGATAAAGCGGAAAAAATGTCATTTTTTTTGGTTGCGTCTTTGCTGTCAGTTTGCCTCGGGTTGCTGTCGAGTGAATACGTTAAGATTGGTGTCATTTTGAAGCTTTGTTGTTTGTCTTACTTTTTTAAATATTTTTATATTTTTTTAGCCATAGGGAAATTGTCCACGCCAGAAATTGATGAGACCCATTTGCGAACTTGTTTACTGTTTTTATTCGATAAAGGATTAAAGGCAAAAGAAGCTACCCAGAGCATCTGAGATACATATGGTAACATATTAAATATTCGAAAATGCTATAGATGGTTTAATAAATTCAAAAGTGGTGACAGAGATTTGAAAAATAAACCAAAATCTGAACAACCTCCATTAATTGATGATGACGCATTAAATTCTCTGGTAGAATCTGATCCTTGAAAAACAATAAAGGAATTATCGCTAGACATCAACTGTCCCTGGTCGATAGTAGAAGACCATTTGAAGACTCGGGAAAAAAACATAGACAGGGAATTTGGGTGCCACCGAGCTGGTCATCAACGGTCTTGGAACCTCGGATAATCATTTGTTCATCGCTATTGTCCAGGTATGAAACCGATCCATTTTTAAAAAAGATCGTTACTGGGGATGAGAAGTGGGTCCTCTACAACAGTACGAGAAGGAAAAACAGTGCCTTTCTTGAAATCAAGTACCTGTTTCTACCCCTCGATCGTCATCATCCTTAAAAAAGGTCCTCCTATGAGTTTGGTGGGATTTTTTTGGCGTAATTCACTACGAATTATTCAAACCTGGCCAAACTGTCACAGCAGAGGTATACTGTGCACAATTAGATAGGTTAAAAGCGTAAATGCTCAAAAAGCGATAAGTGCTAGTTAACAATAAAAAAAGAATATTACAGCATGATAATGCAAGACCACACGCAGCAAGGATTACGCAAAACAAAATAAGGGAGCTGGATTTGGAAGTGCTGCAACATTCACCATATTCTCCTAATATTGCACCTTCAGATTATCATATTTTCAAGTCATTAGAACATTCGGTTCGCAATAATAAATTCACTTCTGTGGAACAAGTGAAAAATCATTTGGATTATTTAGTGGAAAACCGGCCGAATTTTACTAGAGAGGCATTAAAAAGCTACCAAATCTGTGGAGGGCGATTATAAATAACAATGAAAAATATTTAATTGAGTAATATTGTACAGCTTTTATTAAATAACAAAAAAAATGACATTTCTTTCCGCTTTACCTAATATTAACAAACTTTTAAACGAGCATTATTTATATAAATATGTTATTTATATTCTTCTTCTTTGAAACCATTACTCCATTTTTATAATTTGTGTTTCCGTGAGAACGCTTAGAAGATAGACATATTTCAAAGAAAGACGCTATGAAATATTTCGAATATTTGCTGATATTAAATAGAATGATAGATATTAGAGAGCATCCTTCATTATTAAAATGTAAAGTCTTGAACATTGAAATAATTACTTGTATACCTTAATATTTTCCGTCAATTGTTTTGATCCAAGTAAAGCTAATTTCCTGGAACTGGAGAATTAAATCACGACGGGATTAATAATAATAGATAGAGTTGCTTGTTGAGAGATAAGTAAAGGATTTCATTTAAAAATATTATAAAAATTTTACTACTCTAATAATTCATATCTTCTTTAGAAATCATTGCATTAAATAAATTATCACTAGAAAAACTTTCTATGAAGATTGCCAATGCTTTACTTTTCTAAAATGCAAAAGCTTTTCCGCACAAAACTTTATTTTTAAATGAAATATTCAAGCACGAACACAAATGGGGTTGCAAAATTAATATCGGAAATAAAACAAGAGATTCGTTATTTAACGTTAAAGCAATTGTATTCAACGTTTAATTATTAGAGAAACACAATTTTAAAAAATAATAACTTCATAATATTGTAGCCGGTGAATCGTGCAAAGGACTGTTAACGTTTGCACGTTTTTAAATTATAGCATAAATAGTAAAACGCACTTTTGTCGCGTCTTATATTCAACACCTGGTGTTGAATACGAGCTGTCAAGCCAAGGGTTGGGACCCTAATTTTTTTCAAAATTAAAACGAAAAAACATGCCATATTTCTGTTGTGACGACATATTTTATGATGCGTTAATATGATGATAGATGCGAGAATGAACGATCCCATTATGTACTCACAGAATAAATCGCAAGATTATTTCTCGATACATGAAAGTACAGAAATAGAAATATGAAATACAAGGGCATAAAAGCCATCAACAAATATTTATGGCCATATTTTATATTTCGTTGAGAAAATCACTTTTTTATGGGTTTAAAGTGGAGCATTGATTTTCCCAGGGGCTGCACATACGCGAGTGAAGAGTGTTTTTGAAAGGCTAAAGGAGGGAGTAGAAAATACGGTTGTAAATGGGAAATGATTTTTCCAAATTGAAAGAGTTTTCCAAATCATTTGACGCCAGTCAGACGCGAATGTTTAAGACCGTTTCGGTGGCACTTATATCCTTAGACAGGACCAACTTGCCGAGATGCAGACATATCATTACCCTACTTTGCCAACTTTCCTCCCTTCCAAGAGGAACTTTCGAAACATGTATAAAAAGTTTTATGTGATTGATTTTCATTTTCACTTGGCAATAGTTTAAAAATTAAAATAAACGTAGAAAAGTTTTCCACCATATTTTTAATATATGCGCTATGAAAACCATATCAAAATGGTAGATCATGGATGCAATCAGTTCAAATAAGGGTGTGGAATAATACTTATTTATAACATCTATTTAAATTGGAAACAATTTCTATGTCTGTGATTGTTTTTCATTTTGTAAAATAACAGAGTCCATGTATGTATTTTTTAATTGGGTGGAAGAGACGTATTATGGTGATTTCACGTCGCTTCGCGGCACGTCTATGATAGCGAACTTTAATATCCTAATACAAACTTAATGCCGTTGTGAAAGTTTTATGATTTGTATAATATAATGCATAATTTCAAACACATTTGTTTCTTCTTATTGTGACAAGTCGCTAAATCCTGAACTCTAAGAAAACTCCAGTGTATTATCTTTAGCACATATAGTATAGTTTGTCGGAAAGCTGATCATTATTTTTGCTTTAAATGTCTAAAAACAAATAATAAGGATGCGGGATAGTTTTGCAGAAATGAATACGTACATACATTTTTGTAATTGGAATAATCTCATTTAAGTCATAAATAAATCATTCGGTGCTTAAAAAATACGCCGAAGATATACTGCTGATGGTGGTACAGCAAAAATGGTATTAAAAGAAAATCAGACGGCTTTCTTTTGGCGGCGGGCAGAAAAGGAGGAGTAACAGTCGTTTGTAACCAACTCCCGTTTCATGAAGTGTTATGTACCGCATCCATTTTCTGGGCAACTTGAGTTGGGTCAAAGTTTACACAGTCCCCAAACAACGTATAACTGCGAATGGCTTCCAAAAACTTAGACCACTTTGTCCGCCTCGGCCCCTGAGTTGAACAGCCCTGCGCACTACGTAACTGTATTAACGATCCTCACCTCGAACGGTATGCGGAGCAATCCTTCCAATAGCTAAAGATTTATTATTTTCACGGTAAAAGTTCAAAAAGACATTTTTCTTCGGCGATGTACTATCGCTTTACATCCTATATAAAATTTTCATACGAATCCTAGAACTTTGCAAAATTTCCCAAGTGTATTTTTTGACGTGGAAAATTTGTTTTATATATCACCGACCCTAATATATCTTAAACAATCAAACTTTTCGCTCCCGATAATGTAGTTAGTGTTGTTTTAATAAGATACGTAGTTGTAAAATATAATGCTGGCGCTAAGATGGTTTCGCATTGCTGTCGCTTAAAGGTAGCGCGCTTAACCTTCAGCAGAGATTGTAAACCGAGGGCCATAAAAACTAGCCAAATTTCGTTGGAAAGCTATATCCTTTTATTACATACGTACGAGGCTGCGGGATATCTTTCTTTATGGGCTGGTGGGATAAACAATGTTCTCAAGGTAAGTAATTGGGATTCTCCCACCGCGTGTGATAGCTTCGAATACCTCCCAACATTTTTTCGCAAATCTCACCGACGTAAAATGTTGAGGGGGTGGTAAAGAATAATCCCAATTTTACAGATGCTATCAAATTCGTCTAGTGGAGAAGAAGTAATGATGATCCTGCGATATTTATTACAAATTCTCGCAGAGACCTCATCCAGCGAGGCTTTAGCCTGTCTAGATTTTTAACACATGGTATGCGAGAAGTCGAAACAATTTTTTTAAGCTTAAAGATAAATCAATGCCATTGAAATGAATACAATTTGTCATCTGTGATTTTTTTTGATATCAAAATAGTTTTAAAATTACAATTTGAATCAAATTGAATAGCAATTAATTTGGAGGGACATTCTAATCAATCATCTTGAATTAAATTTGTCTTCTTTTCCCAAATATGGATGACTAGAGACTGTTGAGATTATTAAAGTTAATATCCAATTATTCCAAAGAAAGCTCATTTTTTATTAAAATAATGATCCTTGGAAGTGAGAGATTCTATAAAAATAAAATATGTTATACATTGATTTGAAAGCTGTATAATATTTTTAAGGGGGTGCACTATTTTTAAATTGTAACAAAGACTCATATAAAAGCTCTTGTTCAATTTAAATGGTGTTACCGACGATACTCTGATTTAACTCATAATATAATATAATTTTCTGTACTTCCTTGTGAATTATCAAAATGATTTTTAATCAAATTGATGCGTTCTTCTAAGATAACTTCTAGGTATATATATTTTTATTTGATGCCGTATTCATAAACGGCTTTACATAGTTAATCCCCATATGACGCTTTTAAAATAACTATATATGGGGAAGCTTTCAATATATTCCATATTTATAAGCAAAGAGGGAAATTAATATGTTTTAAATGATATATTATTGCAAATTAAGGGAGTTATCCCGTGTGACGATACTTTTTTTGGAATTTTTTTTTTTTGGCAAACTGAATAAATATACAACTGTGAATTTTTAACCACGTATTTATTAATATTTTTTTTTGTGAATTTTGGTGTTTTAAACGACATCTTTTACATGAAAAAAATAGACGCCTGGATCATTTAGAACTATCCTAGTTCGCAAAGTGTCTTCATGTGTATTGAATAAATTAATCACATTTTATAGAAATTCGTTTAATAAATTATGAATCATCTTTAATCTGCTATGTCTATATATAAAGAAAGCCTTTCGTTTCTTCTTAAAAATCTTCCAAAGCCGATTGTTGCTCCCTTGCATCAGTTTTAGCTCTTTTAGCGAAGTCATTCAGAGTTTTGGATACGCGCCTTATTACGACGATGGACGTAAGCTTGAGTTACATGACCAATTTGACATCTTATTGTAATCAAAATTTTCAAAATACCATTAAATCCTTCATTAAAGATAATCACGACAATAAAAGTTTCTTTTCAACGATATTTGTGCCAGAATTCAGGTGTATAGGAGAGATAGTCCACATCAATGAATTTAATGATTCATTGTTATTATGTGTTTGTGCTCCTAAACATCTGATCAACAGTTAATCTCGTGATAAATCTTCATAGACTGGTTTGATGACATTTCGAACTTTGGCAGTCAGAGGTGGCTTATGGTGGTGAAAATTATTGAGTTCTCTTCTAGCTTCAACCTTGTGCCATTTGTACCAGCTGTCTTCACCTGCTTGACAATTTTAATGTGTGTAGAACATTTGTGGTAGAAAGTTACCCAAATTTGACAAGAATTAATCAGTTTGAACTTTTTGGGTGCTTAGTCTAAACTAACTGTTATATTCCAAATAAGAAATGAGTTTAGAGAGCTTTTTATTGTGCACAATAGAGAAGTATTTGTATTAAAGGGTTGAAGTAAGAAACCGAAGTGCAAAAGATGGAATCCGATTCTCCGCCTCATAAAGTGAACAATTAGTATATATTTATGTCAATCCAGAACAAATCAACTCAAATTTTGATTGATACGATCTTCTGACTTGGAACTTCCAATTTCCACATATTGGAATTTTAATATAAATAACTATTTATTCTTAATTTAATTTAAAGTCATTTTCTAGTAACATAAACAATGAGATTGGGGGTTGAAATATTAGTTAAATTCACTGAGCTTATTTTTTAAATATATATATTGTTTTGACTATCTAAATATGTAGAATACATTTAAACTTAAGCTCGAATGAATGTTTGAATATTATATTTAAGACTCTCCAGAGGATTTTATATATTATACTAGTACCTTTATAAAATACATGAATTTATATTAAAATTAATAATTGTAGCATAGTATATGAAGCAAATATTTTTTTAAAATTAAATTTATCGTTGTCGAAATCCATATAGTAATCTAAATTCGCTTTTATAGAAACATGTGTTCGTGTGTGCCTTATGCAAAAAAATGGGAATTTGATTTCGCAGAGATTATAAAGGGTTCGTATATTGTTTCTATAAAGAAACCCAGGATATGCAAATTATCCTTAAAGATATTCGCAACGATACAATAAAATATTTCGCTATATTATACGAAAACGCCGTCTAAAATATCATTTCGTCCCGCGTATCGTATCTTCTTTAACGACCCCAAATTAAATTCTATCCCATGCATAATGAATATTTATTGGAAAAGACATTCATTATGAAAGCATGTTTATCGACTGAAAACGAAGCCAATATTAATATCGAATCCAAATTATTTTTCTTCGATAGATATTTATTGCACTCGAGCTAAATTATTGGCTTTCGAAGCGCTCAATCTGTTTCAACCGCGACATACAAAGTACTTCAGCGATGAATAAAGGCGAGGAGAAAGTTAAATAGCTCTTTCGCCAAACAAGACAATAAAATTTCTTTGGAGGGGCTGTTAAGTTTCGTTTAATTAAATTCGCAAACTTTTAACTAGTTCGCCTTCATTTAAAGAATCAATCTCTATTTGCGTCTATTTCCACATAGCGACAGGATCCCGGCGAAATCTTATAAAGTGATCTTTTATCCGCCGGAATATTTTCAATATATCCCGTTGATTTATGGCGAATAACAATATTCAAGGTAAAATGTTAGATAAATCTTTTTTCCCCACTTTAATTTCAAGACATCCCATATATTTCAAAGACGTATCGTGTACGGAACGAGCGAAATATAAATAGGATAAGATCTCATTCGAGACATTATCCATCATATTAGTGGCACGCGTGTCCCAGAAATGACAGATTAAAAGAACACCCCAGAAATATTATTTTGAATGTTTTCATTTCCGTAGATTCGCTCTCGTCTCTTCAAAAATTCAAAATCCATAATACAGACATTCCCTAAAAAACATCCCTTGATGTGCTTGCTCTATATTGCGTTTGTTCGTGCTTTGAACGTGTGGTCAACATGCAAAATATAAGATTTCATTTGAAATATCCTCTTCTATTCAAAAACAAACTTTGATAAAGCATACCTTAATGTATTTTCCGAAGCTTATTTATTAAGTTAATGTGCCTTTTAAATTATATTTATCTTCTAAAAAGCTTCCAAACTATTTTGCTTTTATGTTTCTAATTATTCATGAACTTCTTCGGCGTTTATGTTTCTTATTAAGACTTCCGTTTCGTTTGAATCTATTCATTCAAATAATATAAATACCAAATACACATTTTTAATCCGAACTGCTTGTTCTGTATATCTAATTAGCATTCAAGAATAATATTTAAAATGATATAATACAAATGATTTAAAATAAATATTTTCTAAAGATTATTTTTCAAGAAATAATAATGGTTTTCAAATATTACATTCGACCTTGAATATGAGTGAGTAGCAAAATAGCCCTGCCCGACTTCCGCAATCAAACCCACTGTGGCATGGACGATTTACCTTCCCCACGTAGTAGCGCTGTTAATCTGAGCAGATTTAATTCTCCAGATTAACAGCGAAATCTTTCGTCTCTCTTCGGGTGTAATATGTTATTTTAACAGCGCCATCTCTTGTGGCCCTGCGGAAACATTGCGCCTGCATACCGATCGTTGCCGGTTGGATAATGACGCGCAGGAGGCAGGAGTCGGGAGAGTGGTCGGTTAGCCTTGGCTGCGGGAGGTCGTCCCTCCTGCAGCCAGAACTCTCTCTCACTCTCGCGTGTGGAATAAATAGTTATTTAGAGAAGAGAGTCTTTGTATTCGACGCCCGTCTATTCCACTTGTGTCTTGGCGATGAATTTTATGAAGCTGAAGGATGATGCTTTGCTATTATTTAATATGTGTTCATCGAAACGAATTTATAATTTATAAATGATGAACATCGAAATTTCCAAGAAACCTGGTATGATAAACTGCTTAAAATGTAATAACACTATTAATAACATTAATCAAAATATGATAATTACGAATTATTATTGAGACAATAAAAGTTAAAAGAGCTCAAATTGTGATTGAAAAAAAAAATAACCTTTTGAGGAGTTCAATCGCGTATTTGCGATTGAATTCCAGTGATTTGGAAAGAGTATTCTTACACATTGAGCTTAAAGAAAGAGACGAAAAGAGCGTGTTGCAGTTCAGAAATTGTGAATGGGAGACAGGGTCGGAGATAGTGTCTCGCGTACATCGTACGATTGTATAGATCAATAACCCAAATTTATTAATTAATAATAACCCAAATTAATCGATTTTAAGTCTATTGTTTATGTTTACGCGAAGAAATAAACGAATATTGTATGCTATCGACAGTGTTTATTTATTTATATACAAGTTTTATACATGCTGCGCGGCCCTGATAGATAAGTGAATTTGTACGGACGATAAGTGGTTGATATGTTTGAAGAAAGTATTAGAAGAAAGTAAAGTGGCGAATGCATCAAGCTACATCTTATCGGAATTGATAGCCAATCACTCCAAACCACTTACTGAAGGTGATTTCATCAAGGAATGACCTAATTAAAGCTGCACAAATTCTTTATCTTGAAAATTTGAAGCATTTTCGAAAGTATTTGAAATACACGATGTCCTTTTATGCGGTATGTAGAAATCATGGTTTTAATACCATAAATTGAAAAATAGGTCTTTTCTATGTCCTGATGCTGTATAATAGTAAAATCGTAATAGGAAACCGCACTTATTGAGGGCCAACAGCGAGCTTTTTCAGTATTAAATCCCCAATAAAAGAAAAAGAATGACGAGTAAGAGGAAAGACGAGAAGAAATAGAAGAATGAGAGATTGGCAGGCATTCATTTTCTACATATGTTGAATTAAATTTTAATGATCAATTTTCATGAATCTTCAAAGTATTAAATTGAAATGTGGGTTTAGAATCACAAAAATAGTATATTGACATGGAAATTGTTTTCTAAAATTATCTTTTTGGTGTCTTGTGGATTGGATATTTATGAATAGCATATAAGGGTGACAAATGCTTTCAATATTAAACGTATGGCGAGATAAAATCTAAAAAAAAAAATAGAAAAATTCAACATGTCAAATAAAATTACATGTCTTAAAATATTTAGCTTCGAAGTAAAGGTTCATTTTTTGAAATAAATATTTGTACTGTTGCGTTTAAAGCCCCTTGCCGTCTTCAGGGGCCCGCAATCTTCGTCGCAGCTGCCTCAAGCAGACCACCACGAGGGGCGTCTCGAATCGCGGGGCGCTCCGGAGGCCGGACGCACCCCTGCGTCCCTCATCTCGGCCCGAAGGGCCTCGACGAGAAGCGAGGGGGGCTCCGCCCTCAGGGGTGAAGGAGCCCCGCGGCACCGAGACAATCTCGAAGCATCCGCGACGGAATATGCGTATACCTCCGCCGAGGGGGCGATTCTTTAACTTCGACCGCTCATATGACGACACCAAAAAGGAGGAAACCTCAAAAACGAGAGGGAAACAATTAAAACATGATGAACTTCGATTAATAAATTTTATTTACCATTTTGTGATACGGCAGACGATCACGACGCAGAGGCTTGATGATGGGAACGTAGCGCGAAATTAACACGACTGGTCCCCAAGGCGCCCAGAAAAGAACAGAATGAATTTGCTCGGCCTACGACCCTTAAGAACGGTTGAGGTCCGAACGCCAAATTAAACGACCCGCTTTGACGACCAAAAATCGATATTAAACGACGAAATTAATTAATTTATTTTTACAATCAATAAAAACAATCGCAAATTATTCCCACGCTACAGTACATTTTTTTATTTGTTCGTATCAAAGTCATTCTCCTGTCAAATTAAGACGATAGCAACCATCCAGAAATCTAGAGATTTTTCAAGGACACATGGCGCTTATGAATTCGCAACATTGAAATATATTTTTGAGATATTCCACAGCACACCATGTGGGCTAAATGTTAATCACTGTGAAATGTTAAAACCATTTGCTGTATCGATGAATAAATGAAAAACCATTTTCATCGCACTCAAATTCAATCCACCCACGTATGCTAGCGAGTGGTTGAAAATTCATTATTATTTTCGACAAAATTCCTAAAAAACACCCCATGTGTGTTTTTGTTTGTTTCGCGAGTAAAACTTATAATTGGATAAAATGTCTGGCGTCAAATATCGTTTTTGATATTCGGATGCAAAAAATGCAACAGAATTTACTTAAAATGTTTTCACGCTGCAATACAAATGTAGAGAGGGAGCGAGGCCATCTGCAACGAGTGCAGTGTGTATCAAATAATAGGGTGCAGTCAGAGTTTGCACGGGCGCACTCCGTTGTGGTCCTCCACCCTAATGAACTTAATATGCACGACGTATCATAAAATCTTAGCTCCGTGGCTTACTGTTATATGCCGCAGTCGGAAAATAGGGGAAAATTATCATTTTTTATTTTAAAAATGCATTTAATAATTTAATTGATGCAAAAGTATTGATGCATCTTTTTCAGATTTAATAAAGTTTAATATTTGGCAATATCCGAATAATTGCATATTAACCCATATCATATTCATGAAATAGTTATTCCATAAAACATAATACATATTAATTTTATGCTTGGGTCATTAAAAGGCATTAAACATAGCTAAATATTTTTATCTTTATATTGTAAAATATAGATATTTTATCTTCTTTAGCATATCAAACATGTTTTGCATTCAAAGCAACAGGTATTAAAATATAGCCAATTACATTGGCAAATGACAAGAGTTGAGGAATCCATCCCATATTCATATGTAAATGGTTTAGTGAGGAGAATTGGTTAACTACTATCTTCAATATGAACATCCTGGTATTTCGACCTTTAAATTAGCCATATCCAAGCTTCAAATATCCTCAATTATTAGCTATATTAGCCATTGAAAATTATTTTAATCCTGTCCAATATTATGGAAACTTGTTCAAGGATATTTTAAATTGATGTAGCTAAAAAAAATTAGTTTTGGATTTGAATCTACAGTTAATACGATTGATGATTTTAAATTTTACAACTTAATTGTAAAATAATTACATAAAAAAATAATCTTATATTATGACATATCCAGCATCAATTTGCATTCTTTCACAAATTTCAGCCAGTGATTACCTAATGATAAAGTATTAAAATATTATTACCTAAAAATGTTTCCAATTTGTGTGCTAAAATCTAGATATTTTCCTAAATTTTTAATTGAATTTATATTCAAGAAGAGCTTGCAAGTTTATATTAAAAGTTTAGTGTGCTATATGACAGGAGGTTAAAAAGCCATGATGAGAAAAACGTCAGCTAAGCGAGTAATTTGGTGCTTTCTTCATAGACTTTTTTGCAAGTATAGTTATTTTCTGTGCTACGTTTATTTCAGGCTTTTAAGTGCTTTAAGAGCTTTCTGCGAATTAGAAGTTAAATATTATGCAATTTTAGTCCTTATAAGTGCTACAGTGGCAAATAAATGAGCATAAGAAAAAAGTAAAGCATCCCGAGTGACTGTTCAAGTGTTTCTACGATACAATTTGAATTTGTCTGAAGAAAAATGTATTTTTAGCAATATTTTCTATACGATGTAATCAAATAAAATATTTTATTCGTACGCATCTGGTCGTAACCAGTGTTCAAGCTCTCATTTATACGGGTTTTAATTTGAGCTTTAAAATATGCGCATTGTATTTATTCTTTTATGTCCGAATGTGTATTAAAGGGACTCTTTCATGAAATGTGCCCCATTGTTGCAAGGCAATTTAATTATATATATATAAAGGCTGGGATATTAATAAATATGCAAATGATCATATATTTTACCGTGGCACAGCTTCGTAGCATCGGTAATGAATATTGAAACAGGTAACGAACTAAACACTCGAAAATTTCCGTACCGAAAGAGGTCTACGATGGCACCTTTACAGAGAATAATTTCCACTCCAATTTCGCGAACAAAACAATGAGCCAAATCTGCTCGTTTTCTTTCTCCGCTCCCGTTTTATTCCATTCGTAATATTTTCGATTGGATCGAATGGAATAAGCTAATCTGAAAAACAATTCGCAGACACCCTATAAAAAAATCGATTTTTGACCCTTTCGCTTATTAGGTTTTGCCATTGTCAAATTTGGAGAAAATCGATATTTAATGGCGTTATTATAAATAAAACCCCGACTAATAAAATTAGTTCATTGCTCAAATAAACTATTTATTCGAGCTCTGTCAATTAATGTTCTTATTACATCTCTATATTTTTTGTGTACATCGATGGAATTTTTAATTTTCTGGTTCAAATTCTTATAAATTGTTACTGATACCAATCCTACAGTATCTAGCATATTATAGAAAAAGCAGCTGTTTTTTATGTCCGGTGGACAAAATAACAGTTTTCAAGCTAGTAGAGCAAGCTATTACAAACAAACCAGCAACTCTAGCTTTGTATAAACAGATCTAACTTCGTTTTTAAGCTATTTTTTAGCTCAAAAACGGAGGTTGATATACGATTCCATTTAATTCCAGTAGCACCTTTTCCTTAAGTTGACTGCTTTCTAGACTCCTTCTTCTTTTCTAGTATACAGGATACCTTTACAAGGATATCTATTTCCTAAATCACAGATCCGCCATTTGGTTTTTACAGACATATGGTGCAGAATCTATCAATAAAATCAAAAAATCAGGATCTGGCCAGACCACTTTCATTGACTCTAGGTGCATAAAATCATTGACCCTAGGGGTATAAATAGTAATATCCTTTTTCTCTCGAAATTCTCTCTTTTAACTCTATGTTCTGTAAAACCCTTCAACGAACAAAGTCAGGGAGATTTGGTAAAATCTATACATAACTGACCAAGTATTGGTATAGTGGCTTAGATCCTGGACTCTTATTGTAAAGGTTTGGGTTTAAATCCAGATTGTGAAATTTTTTTTACCGTACCAACAAATTTGGGAGATCGAAAATATTAATATTTTTGATCGATCGTCTCGATCCAGATGATTGAGTGATTGATTTTGCAACAATAATTAAATTATAATTTATATATAATGATAATTTCGCTAATCACTCATAGATTCTCTCCTCTCCTACTTTTCCAAATTATCTTATCCTTACTTTACCACGCGTGGAAGGCAATAGGAAACCACCAGATAAATTCTCTCCCTAGTAAGATCTTCTATAGAGATCCCATATATCCGACATCAAGATTCATGCTTTTGATGCATGTCATAAAGATTTTAAAAAAATATAACTTCTATTAAAAAAAACTCATCGCAAAATCATCATGGTCTGACCAGAATTTATTGACAGAAGGAGAACTTATTGAAGAAAAAACTGAGAGCAAATCATGATAATATTAATTAGCCTGTGAAAAATACCCTGAATCAACTAATTAATAAAGTTTTGGTTTAATTTATGTAATAATAAATCAAACTAGAAAAATAAAGAGTGCTTAATTTTCTTTGTGTCCCAGAATGGAACCTTGTCTTGAGTTGAAGAGTGATAATACGCAAAAACTGAGTATCATTATAGATTTTCACCGTATAATATCGCGTCTCATGTACATTTGAGCGTAATGCCTTCTAAAGGCTAAGTCTAAAATAATTGGCTTCTCAGCAGATGCGCCAAAATCTTAGATTATTGAACAAAAAATACAATATTTCATAAAATCTTTAAATTATGCTTTTTGCTTGAAGAAGATAGATGAATATCAATTTGAAAGTCTAGCCAGCGAAAAAAATATCATAGCAGACAATATTCACACTAAAATCTCACAATATCACCGACAAATGCCTAGAAAATATTTTATAAAGGCTGATCGTTTCGCATAAAAAACTATTAAAATAATAAATTCGTTCCATATTCGCAGATATCTTCCGATCATCGCCATAGTGGTAGTTTTTCGATCGAGATTTCGGGTATATATGTATAAAAAATGAACGGCAAAATTGCTGGACATAAGCCATATGGCCGAAACTGGGCCACCTACATATAAACGAATGGCCCTCCCCGCATAAGTTACATCTCTTTTTCTGTCTGTTAGATATAAAAATGAAGAATTAGGACTATTTGTAAGAATAACCCTCTGTATCGCTGCTGTCGAGTTCATTTTGTATTTTTCATAAACGGGGAAGTACCGCCGGACGACCCTTTCTTTCGTCAATCATAAATCATATCCCATTAGAAAGTGAACAACAAAACGTATTCTGCAATACACATATTCTTGATCTTTGTATTATATCCTGTTCATTATGATCTTGAGCTCCATTGAACTTGTAAAGAGCTCGGGTTATACTTAAGTGTATATTTTCTTTTTGGGTCAAGCATCGATCTGTCCATTTTTCTCCATATAAATTATTTACAATACATCTCAAATAGGTAGATATATCACGCCAATTATTTTTACAAAAAAAATTCTCAAAAAGTCTTATAAAACTTAAAATCCCTCATCAAATATAGGCTTTGATTTCAAATATGTTTGTATGCATTAATTTTTCATTATTTTCCACCACATATAATTCATGGCGCAGTCCAACTTTATTAATCGTCCCACTTTTCCAGATCCAAGTAATAAGGTTAAACTTGAATCGAGACAATCTACTGAATATATTAATACTTCTATTCCAAACTTATATGGGGAAACTTTTAATTTTAAAATGTTTTATTTATTTGAGGCTTTGACGTTCATTTTCGTACATAAAGCTGTATTTGTTATGATAGATAACGAAAAATAATGTATAAGGGAATAAGTTTATTTAATCATGTTATCGGAATTTTTAGGCTTTTTTAACTATATTTTTATATTGTAAGAATTGTAATTAATTACTTCTGGATATGTTTTCTACTATAATAAATAAGAGTTTTTCGATTCTCCCAAATTATCCCACTCTACAATAAAATCGTAATGGGGCTGTTTCCTAAGGCTATAACATCGCACCCGGCTGTAGATGGCTTGTCCCTTAGTTTTACAAAATGATGAAGCGTCTTTCTGACGGAATAATGGAAAACAAAAGGCCCGAAAGAAAAAAGCCTCCAAGAAGAATTCCTTAACTTGATCTACTACATACAATCGTATTTATACAACGTGTTTAAATTCGTTTTACTCTACCTTTTCTATAAGACCTTCAAGGCTGACCTTTTTCTAACAAAGTTACTATATTTCCGTCAAGATAAGAGGATATATGCAGATACAAGAAACTTAGGTGACAAATGGGTCACAAAAGGTTCTTGCGCATCGCTTCGGTAAGAAAGCGATTACCTTTATATATAGAAATATTGGAGACACGTGTCGGCCAAATTCACAAATAACGATTATCAGATTTTAGCACGTATCTACGATATCCACAAATCTGTCGCAGCGCTTCGATATTTAGCATGGAAATGGAACAGCGTAGTTGGGATGTCCCCTGATGCAGCAGTGGTCCTCATTCCACTCTATCATTACGTAGTGCAGCGACGAAATTGCCCAATAAACATTGTCTAATTGTCAAGAAACATGGCTGCCTCTCTCCCTGTATATAAAATACAAGCATCTTTCTGTGGCAGGTCAAGTCAGAATTTGCATTTCATTCGGTATTCATGAAGAAAGTTTGATGGAAAAATTCTCTGGATGCTAATGATCGCAATGAAAGAAATCATGCAAATTCATACACTGCTTGTTCTGCCAACTTGGATTTATTGCATTCAATTAGAATATCTTTATTCATTGAAAATTCAATTTTTTTTACGTGATTTTTGTATTATAACAAGGCAATGCGCAAAACTAATTATTTTATTTCAATTTATCACAGACAAAATATTGGTACATTGATTTAGATTTTCTACTTATTAATAGACCCTCATACTAGTTAAAGATATTTTTTTCTTCCTTAAGAACTCAATAGCAATTATAATTCGAAGAAACCCCACACTAACTTGCTGCCAATATTTGGACATATTTACGATTATACAGGGTGTTTTGCACATAGATTGACGATTCTAGTCTATGTCCTATGCCACCTTTGTAGATGTTCCAATTCTTTTATTACTTTATTGTCTTTGATTTTAAGTCATTTCATAATATAAAAATGATTTAATTATTATATAATCATACGCGGTTGACGATTGAAAGTTTATTCCTTATGCATTAAATCAACGATATGAACGAGTTCCAAAATATATTTTTAAGAACGCAATTTTTATGCTTTAGTATGAGCTTAAAGCTATATAAAATGTTCTTGCTTGCATAACATCGTACACACATAACAAGGAGCATTATGTCGCCGGATGAAAAAAAATTAAGGAGTCGTTCCACGATATTTATGGGACAATTCGAGTGGATACTGCATGGCAGCTCTTCCCAGTCTGCGTAATTTTATTAAGAATG
This sequence comes from Stenopsyche tienmushanensis, assembly GCA_008973525.1. NCBI lineage: Eukaryota > Metazoa > Arthropoda > Insecta > Trichoptera > Stenopsychidae > Stenopsyche > Stenopsyche tienmushanensis. The sequence continues at coordinate 482,440 of WACJ01000255.1, read as the reverse complement.
GAATGCATTTTGACTCGACCGCAATATGCATGTGAATGGGAGCCGGTTGACAAATAGGCCAGTGATATATCGTCGACTTTCCGGTGTAGTAGATGCGGCCGTATGCATCAGCTACCGCCAACTGCACCAAACTAATTTCATGGCTGTGTTTGCACTAACATATAAAGCCTTCGCCCATAAAAATGGCACCCAGGGTGACTCATGAAAAATTATGGTGTGTATTTTTAATGGCGATCGGCGCGATGATGCACAAAAACGTATATGAGACGCCAGACTTAAAAATAGTCACTGTCGGAATTTTTATTTGCCATATATAAATCCATTCCCGTCATTTTTTTAAATATTAGGGGATAAAATATAATCGAAAGTCAAATTGATTCCCAAAAATGTAAAGAGAAAATACCTGACTGATTAAGCATCCACTTGGATATGTAAATATGTGTGCTTGTTCAATATTCATTAGTGTAGAATTACAGATCAAGAATTGTAGGATTTAACATTGGGAATTGCAAAAAAGTATTTTATCTGCAAAAAAGAAGGAAAAAAAGTATATCAGGGAATATTCTGAAACTAAGCATCAAGAGTTAGGGATCATCTTCGTCGCATAGGAAAGTTGAACAAACAAGGAATTTGGGTTCCCCATGAATTGTCATAGACGACGCTCGATCTACGGCGTACAATCTGTGCATCTCTTCTACAATCAATATGAAGAAGATCCGTTTTAGTGGCAAATTTTAATTGAAGACAAAAAGTGAATGTTATACAATAATCCTGTATGAAAAAATAATGGCTTTCTTCTGGACAAATACCTGTTTCAACCCCTCAATCAACCCTAACAATAAAAAGTTCTTCTTTGTGTGTGGTGGTATTTTTCTTGGAATTATTAATTATTTATTGCTCAAACGATCTGATCTTAAACGAGTATAATATTTTATACGATATATTTTGGTTAATAACTAAATAAGGATTCTTCTTCGCGATAACGCGAGATCCGCATACTGCAGAAAAATGTCAGGAAAAAATAAGGGAGCTTGGATTGGAAATTCTATCTCATCCAATCTATTCAGTAGATCTTGTGCCTCCGAATTACTATATTTTTAGATCGATAGAGCATATATTAAGATGTAAAAAAATACAATTTTGGAGGAGTAAAAACTCACTTAGATAAGTTTATCAGTGAAAAATCAAAGGACTTTTTCAAAGAGGGAATTAAAATATCACTTTTATGCTAGCAAAAAAAATTGATTACTCTTTGGTCCTTATAATAATTTAAATCTAATATTTGTTACATAAAGATGAAAAATCGTCTAAACTTATGAAAATAGCACAAGGTTAAAATACGTCCTTCATATTTAAATATTTGACTTTGTATATTTTCGAAGAGCGTTAATATCTGTATTGATTCTGTCGTAAAGCAAATTATGGATAATTACTTTTAGGTGGTTTAATCAAATATTTTTTAACTACACACTAAATTACATATTTCCTGCTAATTTATGTATATGGCAAAAGCTGTTACAAGTATAGTCCTGCGATTAAGTGATCGGAATAATAATGCAGTTATCTTGAGAGGTACCATAAAAGAAGGAATGTGAAAATCCCTTATCATTTTATTAATTAAATCTACCAATCCACATTACAATGCTATTCAAAAAGGGACTATTTAGTTGTATTGTCAATAAGACGAAGCACGTATTTCGTCGCTCGTTTTTGTTGTGTTCGGTCAATACGATTCATCCTTTAAGCTTCTATTATCCGATTTAAATTTCTAAAACCAATATTGTTTTTTTGAACTTTGTTAGTTTTGGGAAATTGTATCTTTAACAAAAAAAATCTGTTACTCAAAAATAATGTTTAATAATAGTTTTACAAATAAAATAATTTACAAAGATGTTCCCGTCACTTTATATGGACACAAATTGAGCTCAAACATAAGGTCCCCAAATGTTCAAATACTTTCAAGTTCCCTTATATACAATAAATCATTTCGAAACAGTTTAATGTTAATTTTTTGGATCTGTAATTGCAAAAATTGAAGAGATGAATTAAGTCGCGTAAAAAATTAACAGTCTCTTTTTTTAAACACCCCATAAAAATCTTCTACCCCCAGAGAGAAGAATCCAATGAATATCGCCTATATCCAATAAGTAATGATTGCTTGATATGCAAATTACAAATAGATTAACATTTTAGATTGGAAACTTTTCACAGCATGAATCTTTTTTTATAGACACATTATCATGTAATAAAGTTGAAAAGATGGCCATCTATTTGTTATTGTAATCCAAAATATATTTACTTATATATAAGACTAGATAGTCACAATAAATCTGTGTGTAATCCTGAATTTCAAACACACAAAATTTGAACGATGCTTTGCTTTATCCCAAGAGATTTCATATTGCAAGGGATGCATTGGCTTTTTCGCGTATGTTTGACAGTTTTATAGGTTTAAGAGTCTTACAAAGGGCATTGGGGACTCTACGCAAGGTCATCTTTGCTTAGGGAATGTGTCTGGAGCTCGCACAATGGCTCGCATAACACAAAAGAGCAGGTCCACGCGAAGACAATGTATGACGATAAATCGCAGTTGCAGAGCCACTGCTCACTAAGTATTGTTCAGTCGGAGATAAGATTGAGATTGCTTCATGGGCTGAAATAAATATGAGCGGGCCAAGAGGCTGAAATATGTATATGATTTACATTCGGCCGGGGAAGCAGCCTCCCTTATCTCGGGCCGTGCCAGCAGAAGGTTGCGCCGAATTGCTACTGCCGCTGCTACTAAATTAGCAATGAAAATTTTAACTTCCACGCGCTGAATGCTCGACGCATCCCGACTATATCATCACTCTTCATTTCTTACACCTAACTTGCTTTATAGGCGTATCTCGATGGCGTCTACTGCCATGTTATTTATTTGAATGGTGTAAGGGGGGCAAAAAAAACTCAAATTTAGCACCCTTTTTATCAATATATAACGCAATCTGCATTGTGTTTGAATTTACTCCAAAACGAACAGGGCAAATAATGCTCGAAATAATACCTTTTTGTACTATAAACATGCTATTCGTGCTATGAAATATACGTCAAAGTGCAATAATAAATAATAGTACGCCAAGACAAGTGTTACCAACTTACGATCTCATAATATTGTCGATGTAAAAAATGTATTTGATAATATTTACTCATCATTTTATAAAGAAAAGCTGTTAATCTAAACTACATTGTTGCATTTCTGGGACCCTTTTTATGTCTTTGATTTTAGCGCATCTTTGTAAATCATTTGATAATGAGCTAGTACATTCATATCACGTACTGTTCAAAAATACAAAAAAAAATAGTCTTTAAGGAAACACTGTAAATGTAAATGATCATTTTTTATGGTCACTCATTGCTCTCGATTAGTGGATCGAACCTAAGTTCTGCGAGCAAGACACTGGTATTATTGGTACTCTTTTTAACCTTTCTCTTCCCACAAAGTCCATACCATGGAGCAGGATAACTGCTCTGAATATAAGAAAATTAGTATACTGCATTTGAATTATATTGCAAAAATCTTTTAATGAGCCTTGAATGAAGATGGACTAGTATGATATTAAAAGGAGGTTCGATTCACTACGTTTCAAATAGATATATTTCTCACTTTTAAGATTTGATCTGCGATTCTACAAAAGACGTATGTTGTGTTCAAATCATAAGTACACAAAAATGTTTAATGTGTCATTCAAATTGCGAGACGAGTGGTTTTTTTTTTTAATTCATCATTAGTTCATCTTAGAATTTCATTTTAGCATTGGACCCTTCTCTGAAAATAATTCATAAAATGAAGAAATTCATATTTTGGAAATTGCATTAATTAATTTTCTTGAAGATTTAAAGAATTGGAAAATCACTTTCCTTAGCGCAAAATCGTAATTTTATTTATTCAATATTTTTGTTTGATTATTGATAGCATGTCAATTTAATACCCACTAAATTTCCATTATTCACTAATGATGATTATCAAAACATTATTTCAACATTACCCAAAGGAATAGGATGCTAAAAAATTAATGCAAGTCTATATGAAGAATCGTATAACTGGAAACCATCAATGCTAGAGGCATATCTTCGATTTCGTTCTTACCGCAAAGCCTTTTGACCTTCGCGGTACAAAGGCATGATACGGCCCTTCATATTATTTTTATAGGGTCCTCATTTATAATGGATATCCTTTATTTGTTCTTGAGCATCAATATTTACGCTTTACTAGATGTTACTTGAATCGAGTCTCTTTTATAGTTCTTTGAACTCGCATAATAGGTTTTGTATTGCTGAAATCAGGCAGTATTGTCACGACGTAATCGAGAAGACCACTCGGCAACCGTACGGGTAAATAAGTACCGATGTTCGGAGGTTTTATTGCTGTTTAGCCAGCAAGTTGGAGAAGACAAGAGCTCCCGGAGTGGGAAAGACGGGAGAAAATGGAAAATAGAGGAAGGAAGGGAAAAACTTATTACAGAAAGTGGCATTTAATGTGCCGACAATATGAGAGCATGTATCATCATAAAGTGTTATATTCCTTTGCAGAGAGTTGCTACTCATATTTCTGCTAGAGGCCATTTGCATCGGCTTTAAGGCCTGATTTATTCAAAGGGAAATTTTAAATTACCCTCAGCACTTTAAGCGAAATGAGGCTTTTTTTGCAACAATTTGCTTTTCGATTTCTTCGCTTAAGGCGGACAAAAATACCACACTTAGAAGAGTGGGAAGACGTTCTTCTTCATTTTATAATTCATATTTGACATTATCGAAGCACGATTTCTTAAGTCAAAGGTTATACATATACTATGGAATAATTTACTATCAAACTATAACAATATAATATAACATACAAACCTCATCAAAGCATTTCTTAGGAAGTAGTTAAATTTGAAATCCAAGCTTGTTTGTATAATCTAACCAAAATCATGAGCTTGTAATGTAACATAGTAGTATTTAGATTTCAACCAAGCTTATCGTTGATTCAAATTACTATTACGATGAGATAAGTGACACATTACACAAATTTCATTACCACATTACATCACATTTGATTACTGATATATGGGGTCCTGAAAGTGACATGAATTAATCTAAATGACAAAATGATATTTTTATCTCTAAATAAACATTCAATCGCTATAATCATATAAAATACTGCAGAATAATTGTATTTGCACTCTTATTTATATAAAATACCACTTTTACCCTGAGTTAAATGACATCTACTACTCATTAACATCGATTAATTCAATGAATTGATCAATATATTCCATTAGTCTAATTAACAACTCTTTTATCAAATGTTCAAATCATTTAAGCATTGATTTCTGTAGAATTTACTAACAATATTGATATTAAATTAACGAGGGATAAACTATCAAAGTCGTATGTCTGGAATAATAGAGCTAAGAAGACATGGAGTTAGTTAACGTTTGAAGGACTTGGACGTTAAGCCATTGTCATTTACGATTGCATCCATTGTTATCTTAAGTCATTCCCGTACATGAAAGATGCACATAGACATAAGCCGACGGGAATGTGTTAAATTCATACTCATTTATTCGCATATTTAAATTTGAACCCGATATTTCTTCTCTTTTGATGTTGTGTAATCGATTCGTCTTAATGCTTGTATGAAGGAATTGAATTTCAATGTATTAAAAATGTAAATTAGTCTTCAAAGCAGTTTATTATCCGATATTGATCTATTGTAGTTTTCAGTCTGGATATTTATTTAATCTAAGAAAAATCGAGTGCATTTATATGTAATTTAGTATAAGAATCGCAGACATGCCAGTGAATTAATACAATATTTCCTCAGCATATAATATTTTTTTGAAATATAGCTTATTTTATTTTTATAACGATCAATAGAATTTCTCGTAGGATGTTTATCTTGGTTGTTTATATGTTTAAATTGGTTGTTAAATGGCCATAGAAGAATTGAGTTTATTATCATGCACAATATTTTCGCCGATGTCTCTTTTCTCTCGATTTTAAATTACCAAATCGACTTTCAAAATAATTGAAATGTCTTTTCCGTCCGCTAAATTGCATTCAAGCTTTTTTTCTTGTATTCCTTTGCAGTCAAAGACCGTGAGAAATTTACTTCGTATAGTCGAATAGCTTATCCAATCTTATTGTGTGAGCTGTTTGAGTTGAGAACTTTTATTATTCTTCGAACAATAGAGCAAATTTAATGACTTCAATTTCATTCAATGGTTTTCCGAGAATATTTCATTAAATTCATGAAATTAAAAAAAACTTCTTGAAGAAGATGTTATTTTCAGCATTTTCGCTATGAAAATTTTCATATAACGACATTATAATCACAGAATAAAGTGTATATTCGGGTATTTTCTTGATTTTAGTATTTATTTTATATATAACATTTAATAGTACATATTACATGCTCGTAGCTTAGCGTCAAATACTTCAAAAATACCACATATTAATGATCCTTTATAATCAAAGAACGTCCCTGAAGGGTTATATTCAAAGCAAAAAACCATTAATATCAGAGTTAATTAGACTCGTATTTAATCTAATAAAATACCGACTTCAAATTAAGCAAACATCACAGGATGTAATAAAAACAATTTTGTACGATTTCAACCCAATGTGTAATTTTTATGGCTGCAATTCAATGGCAGACATTCCGAAACGTTGATCAACTCTGCTCAAACAGCATCGCAAAACAAACAATACGTGGTTGCCATAGGCCATTAGTCAATATTGTCTCGGTGGCAGAACGAGAAAATAAAAGCATGTTTGTTGCAGTTTTGCAATATGTTACAATATTACAAAAGCGTAATTATTGACCTTTCAACCCGAGAAATGGCCCACCTCCATTGATGCCCAAAGAAAGACATTATTCCCGACGTCCCTGATCTTTCGTTGATGATCCTCTCTTCATGTGGGATGAATCTGTCAGAACTGCTCTTCCTTGGCCGGCGAAGCCTCCGCGCCATAAAGAGTGTACTTTCATCCCCTAGTAAACAGATCAAGTCGGTACAAAGGGCCGGCCGTACTGCGGAGCCCGGAGCTTTGCCCTGAGACCTTGTTAGGTAAGAAACAACTCGCAAGATAAATGATGTATTTTTGACGGCGATCCATTTACTCGTTTCAGTCTGTTTTCTTCATGGAAATCCTTGAAAAGAAAACGTGCATGAGTTGCTCGAACAGGGAAAAAGGATAGTGCTTCCGACAGTTTTTTATCAACCCACCATGTATGTATGATAGATACGCATACTCATACGGGGGATGATATTGTTTGTGACTTTGTGAAACAAATCGATCCAAGATGAGTATCAAAAAAATATCACAAAGGAAGTGTTATTGTATGCCATTTTTAGCTCATTTAATTTAAAAATACTTAATATTTAATTTAAGACCCTAAACTTATTTTTCGCTTCCTTATCATAAGAATACATTATTTGATAAAGCATAGACCATGCAGCAAAATAAATTCATAAAAAATGAATTTCACGATATGTTTAATAAAGTTAGGATATATTTAATATGTTAGATCTGTGATTCATTTTGAGATTTTTTAAGACAAATTCAGCAATGTGTGTTAATATGGAAGGAAAATATCAATATAATCTTCTAAAACACCATATAAAATACTTTTAAATAGCCTATACAATATAATTTTAATAATATTGGCTATCTAAGACCATGTGTTCCATAATGAAATGCTCAACATCAGAAGAACTGATAAGGTATTCTAAGAAGTTTAGAATCTACTCTACTAAATATAGCAAAATATAATTAACCTTACAGAAATCGAGCGAATAGATAAAAGTGTGAATGCTTTTTGAATTTTCACAGGATTCAATTTAATGTTCCTTACTGTCAGCGTTTTTTACCTCCCGTTGCCATTTTCATTGTATTGAATTTGTCGATCTAAAAATGTGGATCTCTTAAAGGAAAAGCCTTCCTATTCTTGAACTGCAAGGCTAAGGTGAACATCGTCAGGGATACACCATTGCAAACATAGGAGCGATTGCTGAAATGCACTATTTGAGAATCGTATAGATCCTCGCCCTAGTTTTTGCAAAAAAAAGAGAAACTGGACGCTAGAAAACTCTTTGTAGTAAAATACACACAGTCGTCTTGAGTAGCTTTTCACTACCTTCCAAGGAAAACTACTTAATCGCCTAAATTCCCTATCGAATAAATTGTGAAAAGGCCCTTCGATACGTTATTAACATTAACAAATAAAGTCATGCTATCATCAATATCGAGCACATATTATATGGACGTATTGTTTTCCAGTAAATAGCCCTTAAATACATTTTAAATTTATAATTAATTGCTGTATGATATTAAAACTTGGATTGACCAAAATTATCAACGAAAGGTTGTGCGAGAAAATTGTTAAGACACCTTAATGGAAACAGACAAAATTTATTATCTAACTTTAGCTATATCTATTAATTATAAAATTAAAAGCGCTATAAAACCAAAATATTTCATACGATAGGGGAAATATTTTTTTGAATATTATGGTGGAAATAATTTATTCGTAAATGCTTCACGTTAGCTCGGCTCATATATTTCATACGCTCTATTAACTGCTAAGTACCCTATATACGCTGAATATTTTTGACATTTCAATTCCCGTTATTATAATTTATATTTGGAGCACCGCATATGTGCTCATTGTGCTGTTATCAATTTAATCTTTTATGCGATTTAATTATTTTTTATGTATTACAGGTGAACTCGGCATTGGGAACGAAGAGCAGCTTTCAACATGCCGTGTGGAAGAGCTCCACTCCTTCGGGATACGATTATGGCGAAAATCAATCACCCGCTTCCCCCGGATTCGGAAGAGCGGTGACAACGTCCAGTCAGAGTGATGAAACTAGTCATGGAAGCAAGGTGAGAACTATGATATCTATTGACTTATCTGCGAAACAAATTGAATCCGACACGTAGGGACCTCGCGCGATAAGCGCAAAAATGGAAAATTGAAAACGCTGATATTGATAAGTGAAATCCGTAGGATTTGAGGGCAGACGTTGAGAAATACCCCAGACTAGGCGGAGGAAATGAAGTCTTCACGGGTTGGCAATACTAAATATTTGAAATGTAACAAAGATGGCTCCATCAGACTTCTTCGCCCGTTTTTCCGTCCGTCCATTTCGGAAAACTCGCAATAAAAGCGTCCCTCCAGCCGCGAGATAAACTAAAAGATTTTCCCGGGCACATGTCCCGTGGGTTTTCCACTACGGCAATCAAATTTCTCAAATAGGTATGACCCCGCACCGTGGGGAATCACTGTATACAGAGTGTGCCAAATGGGCTTGTTTGCTTTTTAAAATGTCGAAAACAAATTGTACTTATCTGGAAGACCCATCGTCCCCTAAGAGTTGTCCGAAATTCACTTTGAAGCGATTCATTTTAAAACATATTTTTCGTTCATATTAAATGTATGTTTAGATTTATCTAGGCAAAATAACTTCCAAAAGAACATTTTTATGGATGATGTATTAAACTAACATTGGATTATTATATATATGCAAATATTATCTTTACTACTCTACTATTCTTAAAGCTTAATTTGATTCTTATCTAATGAAAGTATTCTAAAAATCAAAGTACCCATTTTTTATGCGTTTGTTGGATATTGCTATGGATATCGTTCACTGTTCACTGTTTTTTGTTATATGACTTATTACTGACAACATCAATGATCGTTTAAATTCTCTATTATCATACAATGTTATGCATCAAAGCTGTCAAAATTCCAAACCATTTCGATCAAATTGTGAAATAAATTGCATGGTCTTATATAGTGTTATTTGATAGTTTTCGCTCTCTTCGAACAGTTATCATTATCCATCATTCCCGTGGTGAATCCATTACATTTTGTATTTCGATGTGTTCGTTATTTTTGGTCGCGTCTGTTCCTTGGACAATGGCTTTTCTTTCCCATTCCACCAGCATCCACCCTTATAGGCACGTCACCCCTCGTATAAAATAACATAATTTATTATATTGTACAATTTGATATTTTACGATCGGTGCAAGCGGGATCGTGGGAGATACAAAAATGTATACAATCTCGAGTATTGCCTCTCCAGGATCACCTCAGCTCTCCTTTTGTATTACCGACTATTTCGTAGTAAAACATCCATCGGTTCTTTGGTGGTTTGGCGGAATGCGAAGGTTTTCGATGCTCTATCTATTCCTTTTTCGGAGGTGGAACCGAAAATTTACGATTTGTCTTTTATTTATTTCTTTGTATGAAATACTGGTTACGGAACAATTGTGTTATTCGATACGGTAATAAACCAGAACTATGATTATGGAGATTTGAAGCAAAGGTTCGGCTATTAATATTCATATTTGGATCAAAAATAGTTTTGTGATATCCATACAATATATTTTTTTAAAGATTTGCACATTAACTGCCTTTTCAGGCGTGTCAATCTTATAAAAATATGTGTTTTTATCTGTAAAATAAAGAGCTATTTAATACAATACGAATAAATTCGATTAAAAGGATATATAATTGGTATCAATTCATCATCATTATCATATAGGCTGACAGATCGCATCTTTTAGAATTGTACGATAGAATTTAAGCGATAAATAAGATCAAAATGATTACATCTGCATAGTCTTATCGATCAAGCTTAAATTCGAAATAAAAAATAATTGTATTGGTTTTATACACCTTTAACCATCGCTCGTCTAATGATTTAATATCATTTTTTGTGAAACGTGTCCTAGTAATTTTTATTTCATAATGAGTGTCATGATAAAGTTTTATTATCAGATGTTATCCAGAGGGTATGATATCCGGCGAATAAGTCGGATGAGGTAAAAGTTGTAAACTGAGTTCCATTATTTTTCCATGTTTTTACAGAACTGTGAGAAGAAGTGAAATGTTCAAGTGCGCCCATCAAATGTCAATTTCTATCTATTAATTGCAAAAAATCTGGCCAATAACATTATCTTTCTTCTTATTTCTGGATGAAATCTCTAAGTAAATACGCGGAATAAAAAAAATGATCAAATTATTTAGCTTTTTTTAATCTTTGCGAGACAATTTATGCCAAAAGTGCGACGTGACGATATATAGACGTTGAACTTTTTATAAGCATTTTTTATTAAATAATCAAAATTCTGTGTATTTATTTTACTTATATCATGAAAATTATCCGATTTCTTGACTCCACTTACAATGTTAGTTCATCATAATTCAATGTAAAGGGGTCGTCCTTTTCTAGAAAAGTATCTGTATTTTTATCGTTACTTCGTTTGCTTACATTTACTGTTTGAAGTACCAGTTTAACAGGCTCAGGGTTAAGAACATGTTTTATATGCTTAAGATTTTTTTATGATATTTATTTACAAAATTTGCCACACGTCCACAGATAAAGAAGCATATACACGCATAACACCCTTTTCTTATTTCAACTGCAGTTGTCCTTCTTTTCCTTTTAATTTTTTGCGAAGGCGACGATTTTTCCTTCAATTAAGATTTATTTTGTGGTCACTTATGTCGTGTAAATTCTTTTGGCGGCCTTATTCCGTGTCTCCCACGGTCTCCAGACCTGACACCGCTGAATTTCTTTGCCTGTGGATGTGCCCTATTCCACGACTTTCACGGTCTCTTGATCTGACACCACTGGTTTTTTTGTCTGAAGACGTACCCTATTCCGTGACTCACACGGTCTCCTCATCTGACACCACTGGATTTCTTTGTCTTATTCCATGGCTCTCACGGTATCCATCACTTGACACCATAATAAAAAATGTGTTTATCTTCATTTACATATAATATGGTTATTGCTTTACTTTTTAGCTTACTTACACTCGATGCATAAAAATTCACGTGGAAAATTATGTGCAAAAACATACTCAAAATTTGCTTATTGTTTACATTTATGTATATTTTAAACGCGAGCATTTTAGGTAAAATGCATACAAAGTTTTAATATACGTCAAAGTAAGTTTCGCAATATGAAATTTAACTGGAAACCGTCCATTCTTCGTTGTTATCTTTGTAGTATTAATTCGTCTTGTAAACACTGGCCATTTAAAAACGTAATAGTAGAAAACTCTTATAGTAGTCTTATAGAATTTCTGAAGAAAGGCAACTTCAAATAGTAATATAAAGCTTGAATGTTATTAAATTGGACTTATTGAATGTATATCCCAGACGAAAAAATAATATGTGCCATTTAGTTTCTATGGATTCATTTTTCTTGATTAATGAGTTTTATTCGCATTATTAATGGGGTATTTATATGTTTTTGGTGGTAAGATTTTAATGTGAATTTATTCATGAGCTCACATTTTAAAAATGCTAATATTTTCATCAAAAATAGCTTCTTGGAGTATTAAGAATATCATATGCTAAATTTTATCACCGAAAGGGAAATGCCAAAGAAATAGGAGCATGGCAGAGGGCGAATTGCGGATGCTGACCTTTTAGTGAATTATATATGAGAGACATGATTTGAAGGCCTGGAGAGACCCGAGTCAAATGGCATTTCGCTAGAACTAAGCAGGTAAAAACGGTCCAAATTTCCATGAAAGTCTGCATTTTTCATCCGCCTTAACTGAAAGAGTGTGTCGCTAAACAACAGCGATGTTACATCGATCACCGACGCTGAACATGTGTCAATGTGTACTTTGTTCGCGTGTCAAACAAATAAGAGTGTCACATGCTACATAAGAGCGGACTAAATGTCTGACAAATCGATTTGCTTCTGCTCTATGAATTTTGAGCAACAATTCAAGCAGAAAACTTATTTAGTTTGGATACCATATCTAAAGATCAACCGAGAAGAGGACTTCGAAAGGGACGCACTCGACATGAATGACCCAAAGTGGACAGATAGATCTTATCTATTTTTATGCTATCCTATGGCATTTCATTCGTGCAAACTATTTAACATGACGTTAAAATTTAAGGACTCGATCTTAAAACAGAAATGAAGAGTATCTAAACAAGTTTTTTGCGGTCGTATTTTTTAATGTGTATACATTTTTCAAGTTAAATTGTTCTCATGATAACGATTGAATGGGAAGCAAACCTTGGACAAACAATAGAATACTCAACCCATTTTCTTTAGACTTCATTTTGAGACGTTTATGGAAACATTTCACTTAAAGCGTCTTCGCTCCGTTTTACGCTCTTAATGATCAAAAAAAGGAAAGAAAAATATATAAATCATTGCCTGAGATAATGATCAATTATCACTAGAGCTACTCAAATACTGAGTCAGCGAAATTAAAACAATGTAGAAATATCAAAGCATTTAAGATATAAAACTAATATTATTTGATGTATGGACCGTCTGCAGCCGAATATTAAACCTATTGAAGTTTTTATAATATGATACCATAATTGGCCTAATTAAGCAATGGTTTTGCCAATACACTGAAAAGCATTTCATAATGGAGAGGGTGTGTTCAAATTTTAATGAATTAAGACATTATTTTAATAATTTTTACATAAAAATTTTATAATTTTTAGATTTGTCTTCTCAGTCGTACTCCTCATCCCTGAGGGTCATGATCCTTGTAGTGATCCCAACAATTCTTATATATAAATGATAATTTAATTATTGTAGCAAATCACTCACTCATGGGTAGGGAATCCAATCCCGAGCCAAAATTTCGATACCAGGATTTTGGGATTGCATCAGAAAATCCCGGGATCAGTCCCGAAATCCTGAGACCGGGATTTTCAATAGCTTAAGAAATTAAATTGATAAATTTTATCAAAAATTACTAATAAGTCCATTTATTCAATCTAAAAAATAACTTGAATGCGAAAGAATTTTATTTATTTAAGAAAAGATAAAAATACAATTCAAAAATAGATTTAAAAAAAACACTTAAAAATTCAAATATGATTTTGAAAATATGCCCGAAGTAACATTAAAGCATCGAGTGTTTCGCAATTTACTCTGGATCTGATTTTGGAAGTCACTCGTTGGAAGTATCGTCATCAGAAACTCGCAAACTCGCAAAATTCCCGATTTCCCGACAAATTATTTATTTCCGTCGCTGCAAATGAATACTTATATACTATAATACTTTGATGTGATTCGTAATTTTTTTACGGAGGAATACAAAAATTCTGAACCCCGTATCTATTATTTTTCATATCGATATTCCCATTATTAGAGTCAAGGTGTAGTAAATACATCACCGGTAGGGAAAGGTTAATATAACGATTTGATAAACATCTCCCATATTTGTTGGTACGGTGAATTCCCACAATTTGGATTTGAACCCAAACTTTTCCAATACGAGTCCAGGATCTAAGCCACTATAACAACATTTTCTACAATGTATAAAAAGTAGGAAAGGGAACAGAAAATTGATTTTAATGCTTAATGTATGTATAATTGTCAAGCACAAAAGTTTACGCAGGAACCTTTTCATATGACAATTCATTTTGTGTGAATTTTATATGTGAGCCCGTAATTCACAGCTTCGTTGCGCAAAGTTTGCGTTTTAGCACACAGCTCACGATCACCTTGATTTAATTGGGTCAGATAAACTCCAGAATTTTCAACTTTTGTCACGTGTTTTTTTCACGTGAAGGTCGATGGCGGTATTTATTATGAGGGCTGATAAAATAAAATGCGTGACGGCACATATCGAAAAGTGTAGGGCTGGCATTGGTTTCGTGCATTCAATACAAGGATATATGTCAAGCAAAACGGATTTAAGGGCCTCACCCACATATCCATTCCCTCAGTAGAGAGCTTTGAGCCTGACTTACTGAGAAAAGCGAGCATTTTCCCCCCCAAATCTCTGCCAAAAGAGTTTACAATACCAGACTTGGGGGTTTTCGCCGAGTTCCAAAAGCGCTTTTCCGATGATTTACTTTTATATCGCCCGGAAAGGAAAACTTCGCGGGATAGGTGTAGATGTATTAAACTACACTTCGTATTGCCTATTTTTCTTTGGCCCAAATGCGTGTTGTTCTCGAATCAATGTTGCTTGTAGAATTATTGCTCACATCAATGCCAATTCCATATATTATTTTATTGACGGAATAAAATAAAGAAAACTCCACTAAAGAACACGAAGCACAATAAACAAATCATCTAAAAGTAAATTCAGACTTACCAAATGAAAATAAATTAATTATGAAATATTTCCATTGAAATTTAAGAACTTGGATGTAAATGCGAGTATACATAGACGTTTATGAAGTAAGATGCCAGATATAAGGCAGGAAATGAAATGAATTTTACTCCAATCTCCGGTGGCAGGTTAAAATCTCACTTTACAAAAGTACTTATGAATTATCCGTACAAATACATTAAATTTTAAGGATCTTTAAGTTTATTTTATAACCAAAAACAATGTGATACAACATCAGATAGCCTCTGTATAACACGCTCAATACGCTCCTTAAAAATGTCGCGTTTTACGAAAAAACTATTATTAAAACCTAAATAAAACATCATTATTTTGTACAACTACTAATTACCTAACGAAGATTGCTATAATTTGGGACACAAAATCAAATATCGTTTCTATTATATTACAATATAACATTCTTAAACTATGTGATTTAAATTAATATCCATATAAGAAAAATAACGTCTGTTACACCTTAAGGGGATCATCCCATGAAACGGCATTTTTAACGCTATTTTGGGATTTTTTCAAGAAACGAAGGAAGTTGTCCAAACTTCTTCCTTTATTTCTTTCATTAACCGTAGAATTTAGTTATTTTGTATCATTGGACATTAATGATTCAGTTCGAATTTTTTGAGTGAACAAGAAATCAGTAATAGATAATTTAACAACTTCTTTATTGTGCACAATAGAGAAGTGTCTGTATTCAAAAAGTCAATTTTTTGAAACACATGGAATAAACCCTTTAATCACAATTACATTAGTGAATTTCAACTGCAATTTAGCATTGAGAATATGTAAGATTAAGTAAAAATATCCTAAAACTATTATTAATGCAAATCATTTGTTGTTGTTTGTTTAAGCCTTTGGGACTTTTAGAGCCTTAGAATAATCTATTGTTTTTAAATAGGTATTATGGCTTATGTATATATCGTGTATGTTATGTTGTTCATTGCGCTTTTTGCTGATTCAGTGACAATTTAGGTCAATTATTTTAATAGAATTTATTTGGATGCCAATTTCGCGTTGGGTCTTCGTGTTTCCAATTAAAATTTCGTTCACACATGATGTTGGGCCAATATCATTGATTTCAATGTCGATCTAACACTTCACAATAATCGAAATTGTGCCATTTTTTTACTTAATTTTAAATGTCAACGTGTAATTTTAATTTGTATAAAATGTAATTTTAGTGTATATTTATATTGGCACACATAGCTTATATAAAAATCCAGTATCCATATATGTAAACGGCCGTTATTATTATGTATTATTGTTTGTGTTTATACGTAACCGTATCAAATATCAGACATAAATCAATTTAATATCCATCTTCGAATATTTCGATTCAGCACGAGTAGAAACGTTTTGACGCTAATAACAACCGAGATCTATTACAGGGAATGGGTTTTAGTAATTAGCCTATCGGAGTTATTGAGACCCGGAGATGAAATTAATATTTTGGTAGAGATTGTCGGAGATATTTGCTTAAGATATTACAGTTAATTGTGGTGAAAGCATTAATGTTTAATTTGGCCATAACATTAACCCATTCACCACACGCACAACCTATGCTTTTCAATCATCCCACTTCTCAGAAATCGTTCATGTTTATCTGAATTTTGTTTATGTAGAATGAGATTAATATGCATTATTTGTTTGTTAAACTCTCAAAGTCTGCCATTTAAGAACATTTCTCGAATACATTACCGAAGAAGAGTAGAAGCACCCATTTCGAATGCCTCGTTGAGAACAATCTGACATCATTCGGTTGAAATGAAACCCGCAGATCGTTCGGGGAAATCTTAACAAAAAGGTTAATTGGGTAACATTCAGAATGAGAGGAGCTCGAATATCTACAATCCCAAAACTCTCTCGGATATTACAGTCTGGATTTGACCCTGGAGTCTACTGGCTCAAAATTACTTTGATTCAACGTCTTGGATGTGATATTGTCCAATATTTGATAACACTGTTTGCTTGCCGATATGATTTGTTCGTATTATTTCATCGCTCTATCCAATGGTATTGTTAGCATGGAATCTAAATGTGTGTAGCAAGTTTTATATTGGTCAAATACAAGTCAAACATCTGTAAAATTGACTATATTTCGACAATATATAATATTTGATGTAAATATATATATATTTAAAGGCACAATTTCGCACATATCTGTTTTTCTATAGGAATGCTGATATGATATTAATATGATACACTTTGAAGTAAGCTATCTTAACCCTTTAAAGAGGTAAGACACAATGATGTGTCCGGATTTCAGTGTCTCAGAAAGAGCATTCTTTCAAGTTGAGCTGACATAATTTTGGAACATGATGGAATCTAATACATTTAAACCATGTTGAATCACGATCAAAAAGTCTATTATACTACAAATGCACGCAAAAAAACTATAATTTGTGATTGAAAGCTTATTTTGAAAATATTACATTCATCCCTGTTATGAATTTAATGAACGTAATTGTATATTTTTCGATTGGATAATGCCTATTTTTGCCATTGCAGATTTATGTGCGTATTTGAAGAGTCGAAATTTTTCTAATTAATGGTTATTCGTCGAAATAAAAATAAAACAAGTAATTGCATGTAAACATAAGAACAATGAGATAATAGCAAAATATTTATTGAATCACAATGACAATTTACAATCAGCCATACTCATTTACCTATTTATGGGACATGTTGTTTGTTTGGGTTTTTGAAATTTTATAAGCATTTTGAGGGTTGGAAAATTGGAAATTTATTTAGTTTAAATATTAAATTCTTGGGCAAAATTTATTTCGCTGACCTTCTCTTAAAAAAGTTTTTTTTTGCGAACCCCATACCATTCTAACATCAATTTTTTAAACAAACATAAATTTCTTGGTCAAATATTGATAAAAAAAAATATTTCGATAACCCTGATACTTAGGATATAGGACTTATGTGTGAAACGTAGCAAAGCTTGAATTATTTTTGAATAATAGCAAATGAAGTTCCGCTGTAGTTGAAATACTCAATTACTCATAGATGTGATATTGACTCAACTTAATCTCATAGGTCTTAAGCTTAATTAAGCTTCGAAGTTTTCCGGTGCAAAAAATATTTCAAGCCTGTCTACTTTTAAAAGTTCACAGCACTCTTCCGAGAGCCATTTGCTGACGTCATAACAAGACCCTTGCAAAAGTTGAAGGAAGACTTATTGGATCGTCATAACTCCAGTACGAAAATTAAATTCAAATGAAATATTGGATCACCCAGGGTAGTATATTTATTTTAATAAGTCGTTGCAGAGAATCTGGGGAGCAGATTTATTAATGTTTATTCCTAGTCTTGCGTGATGTAAACTCCTGCACATGTTTTATGGGCACGCTAATTAAAACAATGGAAAAGTTTTCTTAAAACACCTGCCTGCCATCTTGTACATAACCGAGTTTTGCAGAAATTTCTCGAGGCTTTAGCACCACAAAAGACACCCTCGCGAATTTGTCAAATTGTAAAGTTTAAATCGCCACCAATCCATTTTCCACCCGTCGAGCCGCACCGATGGTTCTATTGAAGATTTCATCCTCACAGAAAGAAACAGAAAACAAACACGGAAAATCAAAAAATAAATAATTCCCACTCAGTCAAAATAGCAAAGACATACAAATTTGCGAAAGTACATCAAGCTCACATCAAACTCGCGAGTACGTAACCTTTGTTACTCGTCGTCGGAACTCTTTTGGCAAACTTTCGCAGTACACGAGTGAATTTCTCTTTTAATAAATAATCATTCCTAAAAAGCGATTTCGCGTTATATTTCAGAAATTGGCTGTGTGATGGATTACAGGTGATGCGAGAATACATGTCTTTTGTCTTCTATCTATCTTCGAGTATCTAAAAGGCTTTGAATTATTTATATACCTGAAAGCAAGGTAACGTCTTTCGATAGAAGCGCTGTCCTCTGCGAGGCTCGCTTGGGCTACAAAAAAAGCGATATATGTTAATATATAATATATTGGGTGCTTTGATTACACCCACGCAAATAAGTATGGAAAATAAAAGGGTTTTTATTATATTTGTCACATAGTACCTTTATGTCCGTGATTCGAGTTTTTATGCAAGAGTATTTATATATCGATAAACCATACTAATAATATGGATTTCAAGAAAATTTTACTATAAATAAGCTTTTGTAAGAGCTGTGCAAAATAATTAGTATGAACTTCATAAAAAAATAAGAAACATAACTCGGTCATTGTATAAATGACAATATGAATCATTATTTTTTTTAAATATTATCAAATATTTTTTTTTTAAATTTAATAGCTATAAGTTGTTGATAGATTAAAGTGAAATGTATTTGCTAATATTCAGATTGCTTTGTGACACACTAATGATCACATTTATAATAACTTAAGATAAGAACAATACTCGGATTAAAATTATTAACTTTTAATTTAAAATATGTACAATTGATAAAAACCGTATATTGCAAATTATATGAAATGAGCGTCATATATATAGGTCGCTGGGTATATTTGGGCAAAATTAGTTTTTTGCTAATTTTTCAATTCAAAAGATTAAACGAACTGTAATCAATATTTTAAGCACTTAGATTTTTAAAAAAATCTAATCTGTGTATCACTATATGTCATATAAGAAAGCGTTTCATAGTTTAGGACTGAAATCTGAAATGTAGGTCTAAATAACCATGAAACAGCTTGGATGAAATTTTATTTTCCCGGAAAATATCACAATCCAATTAAACGGCAAAGGTTGATTTTAAGCAATAGGAAAGAATAAATAAGATTCTGTGCCTTTACATTAGTCGGAAATCCTGTAGCATATAAAGATTTTGAATGATGTGTGCTACGTTTTTATAAATCCTGTATCGACAGATTAGCGCATATCCTCGGGGGGATTTTTCCACTTGGATGATATTTATTTAATGGATGAGGCAATTTAATGGGATGAAATAATCATTCTCGGAAACTGAGTGGCTTGTCAGTATTCTGGAGGCTTGTCAAAGCGGGCTGTCAAACGTCAACATTAGGATACTTAGATAGTCACGTGTGTGTTTGTGGCCACGTGTGTCTGCATGCGAATACACACGTGAGTGCACACGCGTCTGTCTGTGTGTCATGAGTTTCACCTGTGCTGTCACTTCATCCGAGGGACCAGACAAATCATTTATTTATATGGCGTGGAAGCTGACGTAAAGAGCAAAATGCGTGACTGAAGTGAAATGAAGGGTAGCTATGGGGTGGGACCGAAGCGGGTTGGACGAAAATTTTGAATAGATTTTTTTTCTCGGCGAATACGCGGAATAGACTCGAGTGAGTATGTTTCGGGTAACGTTGAGATTTTTCATAAATATTTTAATGTAGGTAAAGCTCGTGTTCCGCAGAAAGCTGCATCTTGCGGCTTATGTGATGCGAAAGCTGCCCGAGTACTTGATTGAAATTCCGAACCAACTTTAGCAATAGTGGCTAATCTCGAGGGCGCTCTACCAAAATTAAAATTTTAGGTTGTCTTTGAAGGTTCATAGTATATAGAAAAAAATAAGCTTATATTAAATTGTTGGAAATATTTTAATGTAACATAAGATCCACACGAGATCAAATGTTACTAACTTCACGTTCATATTGCTGTAAATCTATTGATAAAAATGTGCTGATTTTTTATCAATATTCATTCAATTTTAAGTTAAATCTATACATTGTTATCGATAATGAAATTTAAATCTGTGTAATTTTTATTTGACTGGCAAGTCCTGTAAGTATTCATTACTGTATTCATGAAATAACGATGATCTACTCAGATCATTGTATAATTAACAATATGAATTGGATTAGATACGCTCATATTTTTGGATTAGGGTGTAAAATTTACTTTCCAAATATACAATGAAAATAAATTTGAAATGTCCTGATCTCAGGTGATAAAAATATTTATATATAATTTTTATAAATCCAAGAAAATAAAAAAATATGTATCAAATGTTGCAAATTTGGAATAAACATATCTGTCATATAACGTCAGTGTTCCCGTTTACACATAAAAATACATCTTATCGATAAGCTTACAAATAGTAGTAGATGGTATTTTAATGATGCTCGAAGAATACATCGTTATCCTAACTTGCAAGCTTCGTAAATCCACTTTTGATTTGTTTATTTTAATATTCAGAGTCATTTAAAATTTATATATTTTGTAAACCATAACATTCAAAAGCCAAAACGTTGAAGATTTAAGCTTAAAAAATCGTAAATTTAGGCTGCTGTTAATTACATGTTTAGCCTAAAAAATGGTCAAAATAAACAAACATATTTTTGATAATTTAATATATCTTCTATAAGTAATAATATTGTAAATAGGAAAAAAAAAAACAGTAGGAATGTATCAGAAGCTGTAAAAAATGTCAAAAATCAAATTCCATATAGCGCTAGGTCAAATAAAATGTATTACAAAAAAGCAGTTTAACACTAACCTTAAGATAGGAAAATATCAATGAGTTAATGGCGATATTTTTCAGGCTTTAGAAATCAGGATAAATCTGAATCAAGACTGTTAAAAATATGAAAAAAATCTATAATTTGGATTTGAGTCTAAATATTTATATTATGAATCAAAAAAATTCTAGATCTGATTGTCTAGATAGTTGCAAGATTTCATCAAAAATTGATATAGATCGTCTTTATATCACTTTAATTTATCTTCTCCCGAATAAATGTGATAAATGAGAGAATATAAGCTTTTAGTTTAAATAGGAATATGATGAGAAAATGAGCTTGTTACTTATGTATAATAGAAGAAATATTTTGCTCGCACCTTAAGCATTCACCATGTGTTTGTATTAATTTTAGCAAGAACGCAGCTAAATCGTTTTCCAATGAAGTGCCTTAAATTGCAGACTACAAAAAAATAGTTTAATTCTATATTTAATCGTAGTGATTGATCACAAGCCAATGATACATATATCATGTTTATGTTAAACTAAACACTTTCTATCATTGAATAAATAAAAAAATACGTTTGAGTCTCGTTGGAAAATCAATCCGATTGTGTGTTTAATGAACGATGTAGATTATGCATTGATTCAGTCTGCCTTTGAACGATAATTTTATGAAAATTTGACACACTGAACTGCCATTTCACCCCTTTTTTACCTGGGGTAGTATTTTGACAGACAAAATGACATGACACATACCCAGCCAACCGTAAAGTAATTTGGTAAATTGCTCTAATTGTATTGTATTAAAATGCCATTTGTTTCGTCCGTTTTTATTAATAAAATTCATGAAGTTCTGGAAATTTTGCCTGTTTGCTACACGCTTGTCGCGTCTCTTTATGTAATTAATAAAATTATTATTTTCATGGGGCGATGATGGATGGAAACAATATTGAATATCGTCAATGTGATGAAAATTGGCTGATGTTGCTTATGTTATAAATATCCTTTGTTTTAAAGGAGCTGTGATTGAAAAATGTTGCTTACGACTTTTCACGCAATCACTTTGAACTTTGATATTAATATTTCAGATGGAGTAGCTTTGAAACTCTGTACTGAATACATCATTAATATTATTCTCGACTTCGAAAACAGGATAAGTCTCTTAAACATATTCTATACGTAAAGTAACATCAACGTCGCAGGAATTTTGTAACTTACAAACATTTCCTTTGATATTTTGTAATATAGGTCAGCGGTTATATCTTCATTCTTAAATCGCTTTTTTAATCTCAATAGATTTATCTCATCGCTGAATTGTGGCTTCGTTAATAAACCACAACGGAAAAGGATTATGGATTCGAGGCATAAGAGCGATTGAGATTTTTTTTAATTTGAATATCAAATCAATTCGTTATATCCGCAGATAGCTCCTCATTGTTTCATCCGAAGTCAAGTGGCGATGTTTGGATTTATTGGTTGGGGCAAATGCCAATTTATCCACAAAAGAGGGAGGCTCAATTTGTAATCGACCTCGCCCTTAATAAATATGAATCCAGGCAAAAAAATATACGATTTCAATATAAACAATTTACGACAAAATTTAATTTTAATCCCCATGCAAAAATAATAGAATGTGTTTCAACATTCTTTTGCGCTATAGAAAATCAGCACCGTTGGCATATTGCTAGCTCTTCCCGCGGGAACACAATGAAACTCCACTCGTGGGGTATCTTTGGGCCCCAAGCCGCCGCCCAGTGTGTCTTTCTCATTATGCCCCCGGTGATACATCTTGATTCGCGCCAAACACTTCGTCTTCAGAGACGGGACGGTCTTTATGCAGAAGTACCCACACTACACCCCTACTATTTGATACGTGCCACATGAAAGGCAAAAGACTGGGAGCAAAATGTCTTGTGATCAGGGAAAAAAATGATTTCTTTGAAAAAAAATGTGTCACGTGTTACAATGAAGCAACTATCTCCATCAGAAGTTTCCTTCCAAATATATGCCACCCGAATTTAAAATCTATGAACAGTATATGATACATGCGGGAGAAAAACAAGGGATTTCCAAAAATATTTTGTATGCATGAATGAATAGAAATTCAATTTGGAATCTGTCAAACCCATTATGTGAATTATGCCTATAAACTAAAAAAATATTATAATTCGGTAGCGATAAAAAAATTGCTCAAAAAGAGCCTCAACTTTTAAATATTAAAAACATCTTGGGTTCAAATCTATGGGAGGTGTGTGTAGTCAATGACTATAACTTAAATGTTCTATGAAAATTAGGAAAATTACATTTAAACGTTATTTTTATAATTTGTTGCAATGATTTAAATATTTTATAATACTTTCCAAAATCTGTTTCCAAAACTAAATTTGAAAAAAAAGCATGGCTTATTATGAAATTGTATAAAATATTTTTAAAACCATTTTAATATATTAAAGGATTATTTAAAATTAGTATGTTTGTTAATAAATCATTTTTAGCATGGCCTATCCTCTGTCGTCTATTTTATTGACTGTTAAATTTGATGATGTATGTAAAAATATAATATAAATATAATAAAAATATATATAGAACGCTCCATGAGTTGACAATGTCAGATTAATGTTATCATTTGATAAGATTGAAGATATTCGCTACAAATTCATCTTTGGTAATGACGAATGTCTGCTTAAAAACGATATATAATTACACGAATAAGCTAAAATTCTGAAAACGAAGGAGCTGAAAGGCCGTTTGTCGGGTAAGTAAATTTGATTGATAAATTCATATTCAAAGATGACTTCGTCGACCATTCAAATAATATTTAGACATATTTGCGAAGCTTGGACAGTCAGATACTCAAATAGTCTGAATAAATATTTAACATTCGAAAATACATCTACATGTCTTTATATTTCGTAGCATCTTAATATAACCTGTTTAGAAGTTGTCGGTATTTACCATGCAGAAGCAATAATTCCGTATCAGTCTCGAGTCTTCTCAGCCGCAAATATGCAATATTCTTGTATAAGATTAAAGAGACCGTAATCAACATGTTGAAATTTACTTTCGTACAGTTAGTTTATATCAAGATACAGTTGAAGAAGCATGCACTTCAGCATAATGCATAATGATTTGTGGTTCGATTTAATTAATTCAAAAAATAGCTTACATGACTTATAAGTTCAAAAATCAATTTGTCTAAATTCATAAAAATCATATATAAACACATTTCTTCTATCAATTTAAAGCTACAAAGGGATCAATTCAATTTAATCAAGATTAAAGGCGCAATTTTTGCTTTTGTTATAAAACTTTTTCCATACAAACAAAATTTGGAGGGAGGAGAATTCTCTCAGTTTCCAAATCATTCAAAATTGCAAAAATGAGATGAAGATTTCTTTGCTTTTTCTCTATACTTGACGGCTATTCATTCTGATACCAGCCAAATACTTGAAGATTTTACTTTATTATCCTTGATTGGATGTTTGACTACTTTGCAAGTAGACTTAAAAACTCAGATAAATCCATATAAACACAATAGCAATTCATCGAATTTGAACAGGAATACCACAAATTCTGATTACAAAAACAGACACCAATTTTATATCTTGCATTTTAAATCATTTGGATACGATCTCATTACGGGAAGAATGGCAAAGGAACTCCTTACTAAAGGACTTAAGTTCTTGGTACAAACATTCAATGTGCTATTTCCCCCCACAATGGAAAGTGGTTAAGATTATTCCAAGTCTAGTTTTTATTATAAGAGGGGTTACAGTCATTTTAGGAAGCATTAATTTAGATCATTAATTTCAAAACAAATATTACAATATCAGGGAGCAAAAAAAATCGCATGGATACATTTTGATTTGAAATTGAAAAATTGTCTAAATAATAATATTAGATCTCAGTTATGAAATAAAAATGATTCAATATTTTATTTATGAAGGAATAACTTGGACAAGTCAATAGTTATCCATATTACATTGGTTGTACTTGGATATAGTCAAACAATTAAGCAAATTGACTTCTATTGGTGCTCTTCATGGGAAAGCGAATTTAACATACTCTCGTTAAGAAGAGGCGCTACGCGGAGGGTTACGATAATGGCATTATAGTGTTGCATTATCATGCAGAGAAATTAAGCTCATAATAATATTATTATGTAAATTGATTGTATAATTAATATGGGTGGGTTGAGAGCGGTATCTGAGTTCCATGCTCTGGAGTCGTCTGCTTACGCGACAAATTAATGAAGCTAAGTGGTCTGGAATGGTCTCCCTCCAGGCTTCCTCCTTCCTTAACGGAACTGGGTAACAGCCTCTTAACTCAGTTATTTCTAACTTCATCAATTCTATATAAGCCACGCCGGTGCATATTGTGAATAATGCACCTTGCTCCATGCTCCAAGGACAAAAAACGAACGCTTGAATCATAACTTATGCCGTGAACTGCATACAACATCATAATACACTGTTACAATGAATTATTATACGTGGCAGACATTTTACGATGTGATGTAAATTAGAAATTTCGTACATAAGGATGTTAAAAAAAGGGTTGGAATTTAAATGTATCCATTATTATGGTTTTTATGACCGCTTTCAAGAAAATTGCGATATTATTTATAATATTTTTGCGCTGAAATATCAGTCCAATCCTCTTGGAATTTTATGAAAAATTAATGTATAAAAATATAGAATAATAGCAAATATTTTCGAGGAAAGCTCTTTTATGTAAATAGGCTTGGATCTCAGAAATTAAATATTTTATATCTTATTTTCAATTAAATATTTGAAGCGTTTAAGCTTGAAATAATTGAGTTGATCTTTGCTTTCATTTTGTTTGGATTCACGACTTGTATATTGATATTAATAGGCATTTATTTTGTCATTACACGATGATATTTTCAAAGATCCTACTCTGTATCTGGTGGAATATTTTTAGCATTATTCGAATTAAGATGAACCAATTACTTCAAAGATTTATTGTCAATTAAACAAATTGAATCAGAAGCTAATAGAATAACATTTATTTAATTTACCAGAAGCATTCTGGAATTGAACTGGGACGTTCTGCCATGTTTTTTTTATATTCGCTTCATTTGGTGTCTTCGGACTATTTTCTTATAAAGTTCTTGAAACACACATTAAAAGATGAAAAATTTAATAATATAGAATATGTAAAAATTACTATATAGAATCACTAAAGATATGGTAGATTTGTGAATACATCCATGCATATCTTATGTATAATGCTATAAAAATACTATCAGAACCAAATGTTATAAAGATTTTTATTTTTTCTTCTTTAAATAAAATATAAATACTGTGAAAATATAATAAAATAGATTGCAAGTGTCATAAGATGTATATTGAATTTACTACAATAGAATTTGTCTTTAGTATCTTAAATGAAAGACCTCTCTTGCAAATGCGAACTCTTAAGATGTCGGTTAACAATCGTTCGTGACTGTGACTTTTGCCGACGTCAGGAAATAGAATAGAAATGTCAACTAAATATTAGGTTAAACGGATGAAGAAAATCTACAGTAAAGTCTTTCAATTGTGAGTCTTCATTGTGGATACCTCAAACCAAAAGCTGGGTCAACGGTGAATTGTAAGCGGAAATTCAAATTGAGACACAGTCTTCTTGTGTATTGACTAGAATAAATGTCGCATTTTGATAATATAAATTAAGTGCCATAAAATCAATGCTCGCCGAAATAGATATTTCTGATCGAATTTCACCCATCGAAATTAAATTGGGAGTTGAGGAAAACGTAGTGGATACCTCGAAAGATTACAAGGTTTTAAATGGGTCTATCAAAATTAATGAACTGCAAAATGAGTCTCGTCTTAAGACAATTCATATAACTTCTAATCTCTTCTGTGAGACTTCATACTTTATTATTCATTATCTAGAGTCGCTGAGAGGGGCTGAAAAATTCTAAGGAGGATTCCAAAAAAGGAATCTACCCACGTCGCTTACATTCTCCACTTTTAAAAATATTATTAAACGTATTCTTATATTGTATATATTGTAATTATTCAAGAATGCCAAAGCTATTTATCAGAATTTTATTTCATTATTTCACACGTTGCTTCTTTGTGGATGTAGAATTATTTTCAGTCGTCTTAAAAATTGTTTATTTAATTTTAAGGGCGTCTTTTATTCATTAATATACCAATGAGCCTTTCAATTTTCTCAGAAATCTTTAAGAAAATAAGACATATTTCGAACTATTTTTATAAGAAGAACATTTTTTCAGATGTCCTTACGCAATAAAAGCATAATGCTATGCAGATTTTTTTTTCAACTTAATTCCGGGGTATTGGGTCTAATATTGGGTCACTCAATCATAAATCCTGTTCTCCTAAAAATCCTATTTAAAAGTTCTTGTACCAATTTAATTACAGTGTACTCTCGATTATCTGAGAGAAGATTATCCGTGCCTGAAAAATATTTTTTTCTTATATGATTGTAAGACGCACACAATAAAATGAACACAAAACTAAAAAAAAATAGGGTGATACTCGGATAATGAGGCAACTCCCGAACAGCACATGAGGTGTTATATACACATGTCAAGATCAAAGAAACAAAACTCTACAAAGCGATAAGGATGATGCTTGTATCTTAACTACCAAGACAAACGTCTGTTCTCGTATTTTAATTATCTTGGTTCTCAAAATAACCGGACAGTGAAGTTTAAGAAGGCTTGTTACACGAGGCAGATATTACAACGAGTGTAAAATTGTGATGATGATAATAGACTGAAAACTTATCAGGAACTTATAAAATTAAGCTTTTGGTGATTGATAACGCAAATAAACCTCGATCTTTTAAGACAACTCCAATGAGAAATCTTATGATAGATTATGATATTGGATGCTTTATACAGAATAATATTATACAATCTTGGTCAAAAGTTAAGTCAGTAACACATATTCGATCATGGAGAAAAATTTTTGGAAACAGATTAATGCATTCTGAAGATAATAAAATGATATAACTGAAATATGTGGATTATTGAAAAATTTAAAATGTTTTGAAATCGTGGATAGGGAAAACATCGATGAGTAGCTCGATCATGATTTAAATGATCCAGGTTTTGAATGCATGGAAGATGCAGATATCCTCTATTTTGTTTCTCAAGAGGAAGAAAATGAGAGTGACATTACAAGTGAAGTACCAGTAATTACATTAGTCATAAAACGGCGTTGAATTATATTGAAACCAGAGCCGTAACAAGGGTATGAAGCGCCCGTGGCAAGTATCTATCTCCCCTAGAAATCCAATTTATTTTTTAAAGTTAACTAATACTATTATAAATGCAATATATTATAAATACTATTATAATTTATGCTTTAAAATAATATGCAAAAATAGTCCCAAAAGTACCCGACCTAACGTATAGCTGGCAGTTATTGTTGTAAAAAAAATACTATGATAGAAAGTGTCTAGACCAGTGGTTCCTAACCTAGGGGGAATTACCCCTGCAGGGGTAAAACAGGTGTTCTGCGGGAGTAATCATGCTGGTAATTTTTGGTATGTAGATAATAAAATGACAGATCAGCGCCATGAGGCTGAGCACAAATTTTAAAGAGGGGTAAAATCAGTTTCCCTGATAGGCCATAGGGGTAACCATACTGAAAAGGTTAGGAAGCACTGGTCTAGACGCTACGATACCGTGATCGTACAGATCATAGAAAATGTCGCAAAAAGTCCCAAAAGAGGACGGAGTGGCCATAAGGTTTGCATGCTCAATCGGTCCGCTTTCCAGACCGCTGATATGACGAATGAGCGGCTCGCGATCGGATGCCATACCTGAACATAACGATAACGAAGAAAAGAGGTATTAGACAACTTAGTATATATTATAAAAACGGACGTAGAGTGGTTGAGTAAAATAAAAACCACGTGCAACTCTCGATCGAGTAGTCTGTGCTTTGTGCCCCAAGCCCAGTTGCGCCCGTGGCGGGCGCCTGCTTTGCCACGCCCTTGTTACGGCCCTGATTGAAACATTGTTAGACTATACTGAACAAAGAGAATTTGAACATAAAGGCATAATAACATTAAGAAACATTCGAAGTGATCATAGAAATTTGTTTGAAAAATCTCAAAAAAAACTTTTTTTTTTACTATATTACCCAGTAGAAATTTGATGATTTGGCTGATCTGTATTTTCAAGTTATCCATGTCCGTCCTCCTCAGCATTGATCCGGATAATCGAGAGTCTACTGTATATGTGAAAGGCAATTAGAAATCAATACATGGAGATTCTTTGTACCTAGGAAAGTCTCATATGAAGTCTTCTTACTATCGATAAACGTTCAAATTGTATCCAATAATTGCTTTGAGAAATATACAAATTTAAATAGAATAAAATAACAATGATCAACTTTTAAGATATTATTATAAACTCCTAGTATTTACTAGAAATTAAAAACACCTATAAATATATGTTAGGCAAGCATACACACAGTATACCACTTAAACATGTTAGCATGGTTTGGCGAGCGTATGTACGAAATTTATTAGCAATTCAATCCTTTTTATAAATCATTGCAAAACTCAAATATACTTTTGAATACAATTTTTTAATTAAACATTTTTTTTAAAATATATAAAAATCCTCTATGCTGCTTTATTTATTTAGCCCCAGAGGAATGACACTATTAATCAAATAAGGATAGGATAAAAATGTATGGATTTGATGGTTATAAATGACTTTTTACCAATATGCCAAAATGTACCAAAATATCAATTTTTATTTTACAGTCAAACTGGAGAAATGGATGGTCTCAATGGTCGGAGTGGTCCCTCTGTTCGAGGCCCTGTGATGGAGGAGTCTCCAGACAACTTAGGCGTTGCACGGCTCGAGAAGGCTGTCGAGGAGAGCCAGTCCGATATAAAATTTGCAACATGCAGGTATTTATAAAAGTCTTTTTATCCGGTCCCTTTCGTGCTGCATTATAATAGCCCCGTGGTATCGGCTTCCATTCATTAGAACGAGTGTTTGTGATTGCAGAGCGAATTGTCGAGGAAATGAAGGAACATAACTTAGCATGTAATGTAAATTGCATAATCGTTGAATAAACCTTCAAGTTCTGAAGTATGAAAGCCTGAAATTGCATACTGCAGCGCTGCACGTGGAGGCTTACGAGGAGTTACAATGGCCACGCCGCCATGAATATGTAAATAACAGCCGAAGAAAACGGGCTGCTTTCGGAGAAGAACGTGGAAAATCCTGTTTATTTTTTCGGCGTTCTTGAAACCTACCCTCGAGGCGTTTTCTCAGTCGCCCCAAACATTTTTTCAGCGTAAAAAAACCACATCTTCGCCGAGCCTTCGAACGTTAGCATAATTAAATAGTAAGATTGCGTTGAAATATTTTGTTCTTTAAATTACATTCATCCCGGTCGTGTTCAGCCATTCTGTTCCCCGCGAAGAAGTTTTATGGCGTTCCCAATAAATCTTTTGTTTGGATTTATTGTATGAAAAATAAACGACATAGCGTCGTCTGTAACGTGCCGTATCCTTTTGTCCGATCGTAACAAAGGCTCTAACGTTTTTGAACCATTCGGTAATATTGTTTTTTCTCCTCTTTATTAAGGCGCATAAAGTCTTTGAATATTTTTTTATGTATCACACAATAAAAAACGGCAACAATCGCCTCTCATCTCGCCGAATAGCCCAAGTAATTCCGGTAAAACATATAAGGATATATTTCAGTCTCCTTGGGAGATCCTATTCGTGATGGGATGCCATTGACCCATCTCACATATATAGTTAAGTTTATGTGTTTATTATATATAGGTTAGATTTCTCGTATTATTATCTTTTGACCATGAAAATATAGATATTATATGTAATCAGAATCTAAAAATGTTTTTTTTTTAATCAAAAATGTGCATTTGGAACACGCCGTAGATATAAAATAAACAACCTTATACTTAAATTTCAATCTCTGGATGACATTTATTATAACGACATCTCGTTGTAATTTTTAAAGCTTTCCGTTTAACTATAAGCTGAATGATGATTTTTTGAGATCCATACAATTTATTTAACTTTTATTCTACCATTATAATAATTACGCATTGATATTAATAACATAATTGCAATGAAGAGTACTTGAAGTAGAATACTAAAATGTTGGTATAATATTTATATTAATATTGCTTTTATTACAATAAGAAAATTTTAATAAATTTGCGTGTGAGTTCTATTTTTATTTGATTTTATTTATTTTTTTATTCGGGATAGAAATGAGAAAATAGTTGGGATAGATTGAAACGAGTCTTCAATAAGAAAAAATAAATTAAAATCCCTAATTCTAAATAAATCAATCTAATATAATACAATTTTGTTTTGGGTTTCAGAGTTTATTAAATATTTTTATTACATAAAATTAGGCCATATTTGTAAATATGTCATTTTTGTCAGATATTTTTCTGTAGGAACGCTCGAATGTAAATATATTTGTTAAAGCTAAAAACTTCGTTTCGCAGGCGACCTATATAGATTCTTATATAGTGACTATCTATCTCTCTTATGATTAAATTAGGATAAATATATTTGATTAGGATTTAATCACTTAGAGGTTTTTAATTAAATAGCAAATTTGTCATTAGTTTTAAATATTATTTTAAGATCACTCAATAAGTTCGTAGGGTGAAAATCTTCTTAAATTTAGATTTTTGTTATAGGCTTAAGATAGTATTTTCAGAAATTCTGTGTTTTAACCCTTTGGGTAGTAAGCTAATTTTAAATCATCATAAACTTAGATGCTGTATTTGTATGTCCGCCACTTATCATTCGTACAAATCCACTTATCTGTCAGGGCCGACGCAGCGTGTATGAAGATTGTACATAAATAAATAAACACCGTCGATAGCACACAATATTCGGTCATTTCTTCAAGTAAACATAAACAATACACTTGAAATCGATTTGTTATATTGTACCATGAAGAACATTTTGGAAAAATTGCAAGCCTATCAGATTCGGATTTTTCAACATTCAAGAAGACATTTCTGCAAAGGAGTAGTGATACTTGAATGATGACGCCACTCCCAACCTCCTATGAGGTGCGGCAGATTGTCAAAAGGGCAATGGTTTTTCAAAAAGGGTCCCGGCAGTGATCGAATCAAGCCATTAGGCTTAATTTTAAAAAAATGATGACCAAAGCAAACGACGGGATTTTCTACGCAATCAAAAATTTTACACCGGGAAGAAAGAATATGAGTAAGGGGGAGTCGTCGAACAGACTTCGATAAAGAAGAACCTCTTCGGACAACCGAGCTAACCCTACCTAAACCCGACGGAGAATGATCTCCTCGAACGACCACCTCGTTGACCCCACCCCCAACGAAAGACAATCTCCGCGGGGAGAGAGGGGGCCTCTCTTCGCTTATGGACCCCAACAGGGGAGGATTTTCGAGTTCAAGAAGATGTTATGTTATGTTATCACCGAGCTAATGAAATCATAAACGTGTTCCGTCGTTCATCGCAGCCAATTCGCGTGCCGGGACCATTGTTACGGATTGTGCCAGGAATAATAGGAATCCAGAAATATTGTCATAATAATAGCATTTAGACCAATCAATGACATTCTTATATCATCCAGCGGCTTAGAAGATGGTATAAATGTCGATAATTTAATCTTCATCTAGATACAGACTTGTTATTAAGATTGTGAAATGGTTATGGAAATATTTTTAAATTCGCTTTTGTATAAAAGATATTAAGATAAACAAGTTTATCTCCAAAATTAATATTGTAATAATCATTGCAGATTTAAGAAGTTTTAATCATGAAACTTGTGTATAATATTGTTTTAATTATTTGTGAGCCTTTTCAGCATCATTAGGGCTGATAATCTTCTCAGTCCTTTAAAGTTTTGCGTGTTATAAGTTATTATGACAAAATTGTCTAGACCGCCCTATAAATATACCTTAAAACTTCAAATGTCTTTTTGTCAGTTTATCGCCTAGTAATAACAATCTGACAAAGTTACAAGCAAGTTTTCGTTACGGTTAAGTCATCAATGGCCACTTCGTTAAATCTTTGCGATGCTCAAAAGCTCAAAACGGCGGCTTGTGTTGAGCTTTGGAAAGTCCACAGACCACGACCCTGCGGCTTTGAACGAGGTGTCTCAACAAAACCAGACCGCATACTAACCAACCCTTCTCCGACAGCTTATCCGACCCCCCTCGCAACTTATCCCACACGCCACACACTTCCAATGAAACTTTGCTCTAAATTTATGATTTCCCTATTTTTGAATCAGAACCCGATGAAATATGCACGGAGGAGTACAAAGATCATAACGATGCCACGTGCTGACCTCTGCAAAGGTCCCCGGGGAAATAAAAGCGACGGGATCTGGCTAAAACAGTGGTATGAAAATTTAAAAAAAATATGGGTCGCCTGTAAGCTTTTTTTGGTCAATTAATTCTATTCTTCTCGTTCGCATGAAACGCCATAATAATGTTAACGACGCCAATAAAACGAAGCGAAAAAATCGCCTTTTTGCCTGTAAAGCGTCCGCTGTGGTCTGTTTTAATGCTTACGCACTTGACAAAATGTTTTTATTCGCCGGCGAGAATCTCCCGAAAGTCAATCCTCGAAGACTCCTTCGGCTACTCGCAGACATAATTTCGCCATCAGAATTTCGTCTCGCGGCGAGAATTTAATACGTCGTCCAAACAATTCATTATGCGAGCGGAATTATGTGGTAATCTCGGAACGTTGGGTCCCCACATGTTCTTGCGGGGCCTAACTTGTCGTTTTAATTATTTTCGAGTCCGGGCTTCGTTTAATAATTATTTCGGCCGAAAGCGATTCGTATGTATTATACATAAATAATATTATTTCTCCGCATTACATATTCACGTGACGGGGGCCCTAATATCGCGCGGGTCCCCAGAGGGGCTCAACCTGGGCCCGCAATCCCTGCGGACTAATACCCGCAATACACTGGACACGCGCACACGAATACCTTCAGGGATTCAAGAGGTTGAAAATTGCTCACCTTGACCCGTTTCATTTAAAGGGTAAATATACGAAATCCTCATATAAATTATATCGACTAAATAATTATACATCTATGCGAGAAATTCAATTATTTTATATCAGTGATATTCAAATACAGATCTCGTATTGTATAAGAACGAAACTCGAACTATATAATTTATATGATAATTCTGTAGACTTCCATTTATATAAAAGGCGTTGGTATTTTAAATTATTCAAATTGGGGTACAAAACCCCTTTTATGGATTGGAGGACGTTATGCCTGGAATTAGGGATACATATACACATGTAAAAAATATTAATAAAGCTTAATTTTCTTGAATGTGGTTCTGTGGGAACGCTTCAAAAAATAATAAACAGCTATCTCTTGAATAGTCGACCCTACCTAACAATATGGAGCATGATGAACCTTACCGGTTCGGAACCAAGAATCATTAGGAACAGAACAAGGACAAGAAAAACATCAAATAGACAGCCTCGAGGAGATGCATATGAAGAATTTCACGTTTTGGAATCGCCGAACTGAGAGGGTCAACCTGAAACAGGAAGCCACTCAGGCTGGAATTCGCTTGAGTAAGTTGTACGGTGACGGGGAGACACCCTCAATTGGTGTACGAGCGAATCCGAGATGCACCTAAGCGTCACATATGTCTTCACCCTATATCAGCAACGCCCTAGCAAGGAAAGGAGGAACTTGAATCTTTTTGCACCCCAGAAAGCCCTTTTCAGTAGAATCAAAAAGGTCGTCTAGAGTAGCTTTCCATCGTCTCCCTAAGAAAACTACTCAGTATTTACAAACCTTCCACACTCCATATCGAGACGGTTGCGAAAGCGTTCGTCAATACCCATTCAGGATACCCGTTGGGCGAGCGTTCGAAATAAAACTCGATGGTAATGCTACCTTCAATATTGAGCGAATGATGAGGTGAATGTATGATACTAAAGCGATGTGTATGTCTGATATATCCGGATATCTGGATATCCGGATGGGAATCCCTAGTATTGACACATACAATATAGACGGAAAGGCTACAAGCGATTCTCCTTCTTTTTCAGACCATTTATCGCTTAGAATTTCAATTTTCGTGATGTTCAAACCCATTTGCAATACCAGGTTTATTAAAGTTTCACATCATAATGATTTTATTTATTTTCTTAACTCTTATTATAAAGCTTGGAGTTCAATTCCAGTCTGTGGAAAAGATAAATGCAATCTCAATATGGTATGTCTATCTCAAAATGTTAAGACATTCCAAAATATTAGAAAAAAATAAATAACATAGATGAAGAGTTTTCAGAATTTGATGAAAAAATACATTTCGAAATTGAAGATTGTTTGCAATTAAGCGATAACGAACAGACAAATAAGTGTCACGAACAAAAAAGAAGAAAATTATTATTGAGTTCCAAAAGTGATAACTGTGTAAATCAGTGCTTCTCAACCCTTTTATACCTGCGGATCTGTAAAAAAGGAGGAAAAATGTAAAAAACTATAACTAACAAATATACATATAACAGTCTGAAATATTGAAATTCAACAAAAACAATGGGTTTTTTCAACAAATTAATGCGAAACCTGCTTTTATATATTTGCTAATATATTGGATATTTTTGGCTACAGTGCGATTGTTTCGATTTTATTAAGGACATGGATGAAAATGCTATTTTGTATGAGTAGGTTGTTAAAAATGATATTAATAAATTCATAGCTTTACAGCTTAAAGATCCACCGATATCCAAAACTGAGGCAATGCTAATGTATTGTGTCTGGATATCAGAGTGGCATCTAAAGACAACTCTATTAATTGTTCTTTTTCTCTACTCGTAAGAGTACATGAAATGACGTTCTCCATGAAGGAATAATGAATCCAAAGATTTCCTTTAAGGCGTCTTCTCACTTTAGGCGCCTCAAAAATAGGCTATTTTCGGAATATTTTTTCGAGGATTTTCGCTAAAAATTATGAGATAAAATGGATTTTATGTAATAAACACATCTTTTAAGTACATGAAAAAAAATTATTTTTATATTTTTGAACAATTATTATAATAAAACAGTAGTATCGAAAAACCCGTGTAGAAATGTTATGCTCTTGGCTTGTTGATGGTATCTCCGAGATGGGTCATTTGAAACAAAAAAATAAAACATTCAGTATATCAGTGGCTATAGCGCATATCATCAGATTTTTGATATTTGCGAAAATAACAAAATGGCGCACGTTTTACGAAAAAGTAAAAAAAACGCGTTTTTTTTGCAGTTTTTTGTAAAAAAAAATTACTTAAAATCAAAATTTCAAAAATCTGATGATATGCGCTATAGCCATAACTATGAAGAATATGTCATTCAAATTTCATGACAATCGGCCGGATAGTTTCTGAAATTTCATCAACAAGCCACCGAAAAACCTTGTTTTGAGATAAACGCGTTTAAAGTTTTGGTTGCAGAAAAATTGCCCAGACACAGCTGTTGAAACACTCGTTGTTATTTTGGGTATTTCCTCCGAAGATCTTCATAAATCGGTTTCAAAACCTTGTGAACATCCTCAGCTAGAGCAGAAGGATGTTTAAAAGTTTCTATCTGATTGTTTTTCACCACTTTCTTGTACTTGCACCATGAGTCTGAACAATACGTATGCAGCTGGGTGCTCTCAGGTAGTCACCTAATGGTCACCCAAAAATGTAGTTAGACTCGTCCGATCTTTATGAAATTTCGATATAACATTTTTGAAGATATGTACTTTCAAAATTTAAAATAAAATAAAAATCGATTTTTTTAAATTTGTAAAGTGAGAAGACGCCTTAATAGGATTCTCATTTTCGGTGAGTGATTCAAGTGCATCGATCTTATTACTCAGTTTAAAAATATTTGTACAAACCCCTGGAGAGAAATGTTAAGGTCATTAAGTAGACTCAATATGTTTGCCATATATGCGAATTTAGTCATCCTCGTCCAAAAAATGTACTAGTAGGATCGAGTTGGATCGTGGGATCGTTTTGGAATGACATTAGTTTATGATGTTTTTTTGGGAAGTGTCCGATGCAACATGCTAAAAAACATCGTGAAAGGAAAAGTAAATACTGAATTTTATTTAATCATTGATCATCGTATAATAGAGCACAAGAATATATACAGAGGTGGAAATAGAAAAAGAGCGAAAGAAGCTAGCGTTTATAAACCAATATATATGCTAAAATGTATGAGACCGATTTATTGAAAATAGCCAAAATTGTTATAAATCCGATGCATACGTTACTACATGAGCTGTTTTCATTTGAGGCTAGGTGTAAATTTACATAGTATATGCCAAAGAAACAAGATAAGTTTGGAATAAAATTCTGGTTAGCATTTGACGTCAATAGCGAGTATGTAATAAATGGTTTTCTCTATCTGAGAAAGGATGAGAGAAGAGAAGATTCAATTCCACTTGGAGAGTTTGTTGTTCTCAAGCTGATGGCAGCATTCACAGGGTGTGAAAGGAATGTATCAACAAACCATTTTTGACGAATGTTTCACTCGCCGCAAACCTACTTGCAAGAAGGACTTCTATTGTTGTATGACTATTATAATGATAATTGCTTAAACTTGCTAAATAACAGAAAGACAATGTGACACATTTTTCAAGCAAACTGTATAAGTCAAATCTTATTTCTCTTACAGTGTAAAAGCCAATTAAAAAGTGTTTTTACTAAGCTTCATATTCATAACTCAAAATAAATAGAAAAAAAGTGACAAGGGTGTACATCAACAAATACAAGTCCAGATTCCACTAAGACATATTTTATGTTAATAAATTGTCACCGTAACAACAAATTTGGATAATCGAAAATATCAATATTTTTAATCGATTGTCTCGATTCCCCATCCCTATTATTTCAACTTGGCCAGAAAAATCTATCATGGATATTTTCTACTTTCGATGATGAATATTGATGCTAATTTTTACTCGAGACTCGATATGATGACCCTAAAGTAGACATAAGCAATATATTGTTGATATAATAAAACATGAAAGCTTTATGTTCTATATAAAGCGATTTTGACCGCAGATCCAACGAATAGTTATACGTTTTTACGGATTTTATGCGGCAATAAAACGTCTTTATTTTTTACAAATACGCTATAAAACTACATGACATAGTGTATATCATGAATTGAGTATATATATTTTTTTAAATTCATCTACGTTTTATAAACATTTTTACCTAACCAAAAATCATTGTTTTGGGGATGAATAATTTATATATAAAAAATCATTCATTTATCATTGCCTTAGGGATCGAGATGGGCCCTGACAGTCCTAAATAAGAATCTTCTTTCAGTCCTGTTCATTCTTTGAATTTTCAGCCAGCTGCAAGTATATGGAGCCCTTCAACACTGGAATTAAGTTAATTTGACAGTCTCTGCTTCGTTATTTAAGGCTAAAGCCTATTATTGAGCATCAAATAAAAAGTAATTATTACAAATTCATTTGATTTTTAGAGATTTTTTCAAATCAATAGCTTTAAATTAAATCTCCAAACAATACATATTCATATGAGGAAATAAAGCCTCACATTCAGCTGGACCATTTTCCCGGAATAACTATCCCTTTAATTTGTCGAGATGGCCTCAAGAATGGGAGGAGAACTTCATTAGGTTTCCGTAGGGTTATGAAGCTGTAAAAGTAGGAACGGAATTGGAATGGTCGGTCACCCCTGCACTAAGCAATGCAGGCCGAGTGTAGCGACCGTCGTAGCGGTCTACGATAATGTAGACTCGGTAGAATTGTAGAGAAGCAGCAATGTTTACACGTAATTTTATTGTAGAGGTTAGGAGGGCCATCCTCTCCCGGCGGCCTCTCCTCTTCTCATTCTATTCATCCACTAACTGGGACACACTCTACTCCTGAATCTACCCTCCGCTGCTCAACATGTTATACCACCCTCTATGCGAATATTAATTAACACTAATTCTGATAGAAATCTTCCAAACTAGGACCCTCGTGACAGTGGCCTTTGTGGGAAGAAACTTAATAACTCTGGCGTGTGATATATCATATATTTATTCAATTAACGTAATTGGCTAATATGACTAAAAGTAACCTATTATTTTTAATAAATCGTCATAGAGACTCTCTTCATTTCGTCAAATATGAAATTCTATTCCTATGCTAATGATTTGATTTATCTTTAACAAAATCTTCTATGGGCTGGATGTTAGATATTGTCTCTGAACACAATATGCTTCTGTATAAAGGATTGATATATTTTGATTTTTTAGCATGAAAACAGATATTAAACAGATTTTATTTATAAAAATGATTTTATACTGAGTCATAATTATACAAATCATAATTTTGAAAGTAACAACAAAAACTGTTTTTAAAATTGAAGTTTGATCGCCATCATGCTATACCAGATGTTTTAGGGATGGTCATAAGTTTAATTTATCAAACGAGTTTAACTAAATACATATATTTAGTTCTAAGACTCTTAATATAAAATATGGCATTCAAAATGATTTTCCTACATTTTGATTTGATTAAAAGTAAATTTTGATAGAAATTATATCAAATTTCTTCATATCATTTTTAAACAAATAATACTTATTTTGCAATATATAAACATCCTATAAAATATCCTTTACCGAGGGTGAAATTTATTTGCAAAACGCATAAGTTCACCAATAATTTATCTAAACAGACAGATATATCAAGATGATAATTTTAAGAGATCTTTACTTTAAAAAATGTATACTAAATTATATGATTAAATTGAAATATCATTTGAGATGATAGTTTTTGTTGATCTTAGTTAGGCTTAAATAGTGTTTATTGAAAAAAAAAATCTCAGCTTATATTCAAAATATAGTAAGATTGCTGCTCAGAATACAATAGCAAAATTTGCAAATTTGACTGTTTATTTAAAAAAAATCATATTTAACACATCAATCAATAAGTTCTTAAAATTTTAAATATTTTTTCTTCTTCATTTGCGGTCGTTTTTTCGCAATATTTTCCGTATGTTATACATCCCGATGTTGAATAATGATTCTTTTTTAAAATTTCGTTACAGCATCCCCAATCTCTTTAATGGTGGACTAATAACACATTAAAATAGTCAAATACATATGTAATTTTTATTATACAATCAAGCTTTTTATCTATTAAATCTGTAACCGAAATTACTATTAAAATGTGTAAATAAAAATTTGTGCTTATTTTTAAATGATATGAGAAGTAATAAATCATTTTTGTAAGATTCCTGGTTGTTCCTCTCATTGTTTGTTTGTAATCATCTTCAATTTTAGTAGTCAAATATGCATACAATCATCATAATTTAATTAAAAATATTATTAAATAGATCTTTCTCAAATATTATTTAACTTTAAGTACAGTCCTTTGCTTGATTTTGTTGGGTAAATCAAAATTGAATCAATTTCTTGGTTTTTATGCTTCAGATGATGATTAAATTTAAAACAACATTCAACGTGCTTAAAGATGATAGAGCGAGATAAATCCTTCCTGTTTGATGCCTTTTATGTTTGCTTGGATGCCATAGACTGCACTAAGGATCGCTCATTTTCAACACGATGGTCGTTAAACGTCATAACGATTCTCATGAAGTAGGTTTGCGTGCAGTTGGAGCACCACTTGCACATTCACATTTTCTTTTATGCCAGTCCCGGATAAATATCCCACGTGTACCTGTGTGGGAGAAACACGTGTAAGGAGAAATGATTCGGGCGTAAAAAGGCAACTATGGGGCCGAAACGCGTGAAAGGATTTTCCCTTGTTGCCCCATAAAAATATTCAGCGGTGGAAAGGGATTTTTCTTATATTTCATTGTCAGGACTTGCGAACTTTCGCGTTATTTAGGTTTTTTTTTGCTCTTCGCTCTTCATCTTTTTGGCTCCCTCCCATGTCTTACATGAATATGTAAGCGGGGGTGCGGTTTGAGGATTAACAGCTTTCATCTGATGATGCACAATTTATTCGATATCAAATAAATCCATTAAAATCATCCCCCAAAAAATACACACATATACAAATTTATCACACGCTTAAATATCGGTTCCAAAACGGTAATCATTTTGTAAGTAGATTTTAGTCACACGCTACTATTTATTTGCTCCGAGCTTCGTACATATTAAAGACATCCTGTTTCCGAAGACTTGCTGCTAAATTTACACAATTCAAACTTTAAATTAAATGACAGAGCTTGAAATTAGCTAGAGAATAACACAATTTTGATACTTCAAACAGTTGGCTGTAGAACTAAGATTACATCAATGCTTTACAAGAATACGTGCTATTTAAAATAAGGACACGTTTTCCCATTTGCATGATATCAATTTCGGTCTTACACATTGGACATACGCTCGATATTGAAGACATTTTATTTTAACACGGTTTTTAGCAAATTAAATGGGTTACTAGTATAAAATTATAGATTTATTGTATCATTTTTGTATAATTTGACAACTGCATTAAAACGAAACGAATTACAATTTTTGCATTTTGTGGTGTTTTAATGGTGATTTATCATTTAATTCGTTTAAAACTACAAAAATATTACATTTTTGGTGTAGTATTTTTAATTTTTCATAATTGTTAGTTAATAAAACTGGATATTTGGTCTTTAAATGATCAGAATAATTTTATTTTATTACACGACAATTGAGCTAATTACACCTTATAGTTATGTAGATCAATGATAACTTTATGTGCTTAAAAATTTCATGGCTTCAGTGTGAAATTCTTCAAACTTTTAATTTAGTTATTGGCTAATGAAACTTTTCGACTTAGAGGTTCTTCCAGATTATATTTCATGTATAACAAGCAAACGTATTAAAATGCCATCAAATTACTATCATTATAAATTGTAAAATTTATAAAGCTGTATATATTTGTTATATAAAAATAATAAACCTAAGAAACGTACATACATAAATTTATTTGTATACAAATTTATATTTTATTCTCCACGATTTTCGTTTGCGAGTCTTTGTCTTCAGATGAAAATATCTAACAATTAGCTTCTTCAAAAGGCTCTTGCAAAGCCGCAAAGAGCTTTACACTCCAAGTTTGAAAGTCTACTTAAATATATTGAATGATCCCATCTCGGACAGTTTTCCGATGGAAAATTTCAACATTTATCACGGTCAATCAAGGAAATGGGAAAAATTCCAATAGGGGAGCTTTCAACACTCAATACAAGATTTTCCCTCTTCTCAACAAGTATTTGTATCTCGCCGATTTTCGACGCACACGCTTCCGAAAAAAATTCCCGTAAAAAAAGTTTCACCGCGGAAATTGTTTTTAAGGCTTTTATTGTGGAAAAGCTCAAATTATTTTTCAAAAAAAAAAAACTTCACTATGCGCATTTGGATATGATCTCGCGCAAAATAGTGCGACATCACGTCGTCGTGAATAAACAGAAATAGGTTTTCGGGTAAGAATTTGCCTGGCATCTCTGGAGAGATATGAAATGAAAACATGTTTTTTCATAGAGATTTCCCATTTGATTCAGACATTGTCCAGCGAATCACGTGTGTCGGAATACGGAGCTGAAGGCAATGCCATTTTGGGGGTAAGGCCGTACCAAGCAGCCAATAAAATATGATATAAAAGGCTGAAGGGTCGCGCGTGAGCCCCCGCACGAGGGGATGATTTTCAATGGAAACCGAACACAGCCTTCCTTCGTGTGAGGATCAATCCAATAGGCTTAATGTCCCATGCGACAATTTCAGAAATTTTCACGAAAATACATCTACACATTATACGTATAATAGAAAGCCGGGAAATCAATTGCCAAATTGGTTTGTAATGGGAGGGTTTATAGGTCTAGTTGGTAAATTGCTTATACAGGGGGCTGCTTTATTTCATTGCCTAATAACGCTTTATCCATACGCTTGAAGAACAAAATGCTACGAAAGAATGGACATTGTTTTATTTTCTCATTAAAAAAATCTCGATAATATTTTTTAAGTTATTTTATAAATCTATTTTCAAAAAAAATCATTGAGTTATGGATGTAAGTTTCAATCAGTCTTTGAAAATATAATTTATTATTTTTTTTCTAACAGAGTACACTTAAATCTTTTTTTTGTGCGGTAGATGGGTTCCGCGGAATCGCACAAAAAAAAGCTATGACTTACATGGAAAAAGTAAAGATGCGTTTCATGAATTTTTAAAACCGCATAACTTTGGAACAGCAATATAAAATATATCCAAAATCGCATAAAAAAAGTTAATAAAAAAACGGGAAAATTTTAAGGACGTGTAAAATCCATTAGAGAAATGCTAATTATTTTAATTCTTATTGCGATTTTTGATATGACTCAAAATCGTTCTCTTCTTTGGAAGAAACAGTATACCCATTGTCAATGTCATCATTATACTGTGTTGAATTTATCTTTCCAACAGTATACTTCATAATTAGTAAAAAAGTCAATATGATTCCTAACTAATAAAAAATTAAAAAATGGTGATTTTTAAAAAAATTAAAACTTGAGATATCGTGTCAAATCCAAATTTCGGTTAGTGTTGATGATTTATTTCCTATTTTATCCAAAATATATCGATAATAAAAAAATGCTTTAAAAAAACCGCATAACTTTGAAATCGCACTAAAAAAAGTCGCACAAAAAAAGATTTGAGTGTATACAGGTTTATATCACATATTCTCACATGAAATGTCCGATTAACTAGGATTAAACTAAAACTCTTCAGTTATTTACTGAAAAGCATTATTATTATGTTTATTTTACGTTTCCAAGCTTTAAAATTATATATTTTTGTATTCCATATGTAAGAGTTTTATAAGTAAGATATATGGTCTTGCATTATCCCTTTTGCGTATTGACTATAAAATTTTATTTAAGACGTAATTTTTCATCCATTGTTGTATTTTTTGCAGAAAAAGAGTCTTGCTTTGCATTTTATTATATTAGATCGATTTATACGAGGCTCTTTCTTACTTTTCTTTTTGTTTATATCATTACGATGACCTACAAATGGAATCGCATTGAGTTTTCAATTATGAATATAATAGTTTTTCACAACTATAGGAAATATATTGTGTGAAGTCGCTTATGGTGTAGGCAGTTCAAATTTCTTTCGTTATGAACGCATTTTTATCTAAAGCAAATTTTCACATGGCGCTTTTTACCGGGTTAGCTTAATGTTAAAAAATCCACCAAAACTGAAAAAGGAGATTTGCATGAATGTATGCAAAGCCTAGCTTTGATGCAACGTAAAATTAAACGTATGAAATAAACTTTTGAAACTATTTTACGGACCTTCTGTTGTTGACATGTC
Source organism: Stenopsyche tienmushanensis (assembly GCA_008973525.1). NCBI lineage: Eukaryota > Metazoa > Arthropoda > Insecta > Trichoptera > Stenopsychidae > Stenopsyche > Stenopsyche tienmushanensis. The sequence goes on along the minus strand of WACJ01000255.1, from coordinate 437,512 downwards.
AAACAAGAACGATAAAGAGCTGCGCTTGAACTACGACGTATGTGTTTCTGTTGAATTTTGTGTCGTGGTAATGTTTTATTTCGAGGCATGATATTAATTTAATGTTAAACATTAAAAAATAAAGAAAATTTCAATTAGAGAATTGCTCCAAACGAAGCATCTGGAAAAGTAGAAAAGCTCATATCATTTTTATTTGTATAATCAGATTAATAGATAATAAATTAAATTTTATTGCTTTAATATACAATTGGGTTTATCTATAACCATTCAAGAAAAAGGATCCCAGACATGCCATACAATTCATACTTTAATTTCATCGTACGCTCGATATTCCAAGAGACTCCTTGGAGCAATTCAAAGCTGAAGACGAATATCTTACATTGGCGAATTCGATATTGGAGAGGCTAACTATTATTTAATTAAATTCACCTGAACAATTAATGTTTTTATTAAACAAATACTAAATGCTTTTAATAGATAAATATTTTGCTATAGATTAATTGTTATCATTGATCTTAATTGAAGATTACCATTATTTAAAACGTTAAAAGAACTTAAATTGTTATGAATATTCTTTTAATTTGTTATTGTAATATAATTAGCAATATCAAATACCTAGACATGTTTTTTCCTTATGTAATTAGTATATCATATGTTTGATTTTATCGGACTTTTTTCTTTAATTCCTTATCCATTTTTATTGTTTTAGAACACAATAAGAGGTGAATAAGCAAATAATAATGCTTTAAAACCGTAACACGAACCGTCAGACTAAATATGTCAACACTGCATCGTCGCACAGTGTATTTTACAAGGCAGCATAACTTAACCATAACCGCCACCACCCCACAGACCAACCGTCATAACCGCACGAAATAACCAATCCTTTGGGAAATTTGGCAAAAGAAAATTTAAAAATACAGTTCCAGGTCCGCTTTATTTCATGATTGTTTAATCTAGGGGTGGAGTAGCCGCTACGACCCTGGGCTGTTTACTTTGTTTTCCGACGTACGCCCCATCGATCGGGACGATTATTTCGAACGTGCTCCACTTTTGGTCGCAAACCATTTTCGATTGGTCGTAACGACTGCATCCGGACTGCATACAAATTGGAGAATGCATTTTGGAATGGCCTGCAAAACAGCCTTAATTCGAGGAATTAAAATTAATCACATATGTAACATCTCTGCCCGGACTCATCAATGGAGTTGTGGTGGTGCAGATGCGGTCAAATACAATAATTACTCTACTGTTACCATCAAAGAGATTCTCAAAGCGTTTCAAATGTGAAATATTCCAGGCAAACCAATACTATGTATTTTATGCAACCGATTCTTTTTTTGCGCGGCGTTAAAATCGAATTTATATTTAAATTATATCTCATTTCAATCAAATTTAATCTGAGATGTATTTATTTCTATATAAGACTCACTTAAGACTATTTTCTACAATTAAAATGATGAGATACGTTTGAATGACTTCCAAATCTATTAGTTAGTCGAAGTCCTTCTAGAATCAAACTTGCAGATAATGGTACTGCTATTATTTCATCGCTACATTAAACTAATATCGAATCAACGTGCTCTGAAATAACTTTCAGTATTTGTTCTTAATTGAAAACTTGGTTTGTTATTAATTCTGCAACATCTTTAACCAATAGCCTTCCAATGCTTTTACAGCCAATTGCATGAAACAAAGTGTTATCATTGGGATGGAAATCCATTATTAAGGAATACATTTATATATTTTTTTTATGATAATATATGTATTAATTTTGATGCATAATCGTTTTGGCATTACAATTAAAAAAAAATTCTACATAATATATCACACAAGTAGACAAAAAAGCTTTCAAATAATTAATTCCACACATATATGACTTTAAATCAAAGCAACGCACTTTTGAATTATCAGTACATAACTACAAAATGATAATCTTAGTCGATTCGACTAACACAGTATGCATTTTTTTGTCCTTTCAAAATATAATCAATAATAATATTCATTATAATTTCACACAGTTAGGTTCATAATGTACACCGACCTAAAATTAAATAACTTTATCAGTATCAAAGGTCGTAGGCGTTTACCATTGAAGATTTTCAAGAAGCTTGAAAATTTGATAGATGTGGTTATCTTCTAAATAAAGTTAAGCTAGGATAAAGCAATTAAAGTTACTCTTTCATACTTAGGGATAAACTTGTTTTGTAATCGGATATATTAATACGTTTGATCTTTCAAGTTTGCTTATACGATGATTTTTTTAAGCAGTTTAGATTTATGCCCAATCTTCTATTTAATTTTTGCAATATCTGCGTTTTAAATAATTAACATGTATGAAAATATAAATGTTTTATTTATTTTTTGACCATCGAAAGCTTCTAATAAAAATGTATATAAATTATAAGAGCAATTTAATTTCATTTGAATATTGAAAGCTCTGGTAAATCTGTAAGCTTTTAAGATAAAGTCAATTAAAATGTTATTTTATAGGCAGATGCTATTTTTAGTTGCTTGAATGCTGTAGTCGGGATCTGAATCGAAATAATAAGAAAACCCTTTAAGGTTTAATTTATTTATGTATTTAAGTTGTAGTATAAAGTATAAATTGTGTATTTAGGTAAATACGGATGTCTTTTGAGCAACATTCATGAATGAAATCTCAAAGTAGTTGTACGAAGGAAAAAAAAACGTGGTGATATTCTTTCGCTCGTTGATTTTCCCGCCTTTGTATGAAATAAATTTGGAAGAACAGATATACATTTTTATATAGAAGACAAACATGGTTGTCCCTAAATCGAGATCGAGTCAACAGCGCACATTTAAACCCCTTTTGAGCTGAAGTCCCGTGGGTTGGAGTGCGGGATTATTATTCATAGTTGGCTGGACACGGTTCGTGTCCAACATATTATTGTATTGTCACCACTTCAAGCCCGAGGGACGTTTGCGATCTGATAACCAAACTATTCGAAGCCTCCCAGACCCTTATAGCAGCCCTTGGGGGATGCGCGAATGTAATCATCACGCTTTATTCAGATTTTCCTAGGCAAACAGCTATCAAAGGGCGCCCTGCGACCCTTCGCATAAAACACCCGAACAACTATCTCCACATATATTATTCTCGCGTGTACATATTTGCCGGCATTTTTGGAATCGCTCCGAGCAAATTGCAAAATCAAACTCATTTTATAACGCAAATGCGCCGGCTATGTGTGATGTAGACCCTGTCAATTTGATCGTCTGTTTATGCTCTGTGGAGTTGCAAATTTGCTCGTCGAAAGAGGAATAAAGATAAACACCGTAATGGTTGTAGCAAATAAAACTGCCCTACATTTGCCGCATATTTTATGGCTGTGTCTTTGAAGGGGTGCTATGGAATAACCAACGAATTTTATGCACCTGCTGTGCATTGTGGCTAAAAATTGCTGTAAATATGACTCATGGGGAAATTCAATTTTCGCTTACTTCCTAAATAAACACTTGCATTTGTGCATTGCGTTAAACGCTCGAGTTAACATAGAACTAAATACTTCAAAGATACATGCTTTCACTATTTAAAAAAATGTTCTATCCTTCTTCATTGGATTAAAGGGGAAAATATGCTCTAATAATATAGTTAATGATCATTAATTAAACTTGTCAAATATATACTGATTAATACGAATAAGAATACCAATATCTAAATATTGATATAGTGGATTAAACGCGGAATTCTTATTATAAGAGTTTGAGTTAAAATCTAGTTAGTGTCAAAATCAAATTTTCTATTACTTAATATAAAGGGGTTGGTTTACATCGAAATGTATATTGGGACTGAGGTCCTCGATCTTATACTGATTCCCGTTTTATTTTTGTATAATAAATGTAATCATCCATTTAATTAACATCTAACTAAATAAACCGTCCAACCATTTTATTATTCGATGTTTGCTGATATTTATTTTCAAAGCGTTTTCCAGCACATATTTGGCTAAGGAATGCACTAAAATTTTAACCGCACGTTCATTTTATCAATCAACATTATGTAAAATATTTAAATACTATCGAACAAAGGCAAAATGCATAAAATAGAGGATAGGTGGAGGTTAAATTTGGATAAGATTTTTTTTATTTTTAGAAATATTTTCTAAGCTAAATGATCAATAATTATGTAATATTTTAGATTAAAATTCAGTCATCAAGTATTTTCAACGAAATATGTGAAAATATAAACCTTAATAATCATCTAAATGTTTTGATACAAAATACATTTCAAAATAAATTAATGTAAATACACTTTATTTGGCATATTTTCACAAAAATCCAAAAGGTAAACTCTTTCAATAATTTTCGATATTCATAGGCTTTATTTTGGCCATTATTTTGTTCGGTATATATTAAATTACCTCGATAATATATATTTGAACGCTTTAAAAGGCATATCAGATGAATATATTTGGAGGATACTTGATGTTTTTAAAAAGTACTTCTTTGATAGCATTGAATTTCTGTCGATAATTCAATTTCAATTGTTTGGCAAACTATATAGTTTCGAAACGCAAAATTATAATAAAAACCATCCAAATGTGGCGTCTAGATGTTAGCATTATATAATGTTTAGATGTGACATTTTTTCAAATAATATAAGCCATTTTATTTTAGTAGAAAGTAGTACAATTTTAATAATGGATATTGCATTATAATTGAACAAGAAAGGAAAGATCTATTGATTTAAAGCAAAACATTGTTTAATGATGAAGCTCATTTCACAATGGATGAATTCGTCAATGAATAAAATTATCATATCTATCTACACTCAAAAAAGTCACTGTTTAGTGTTTATTCGAAGATGGTGCTAAATATTCTGTTGCTGTGAATTTTGATGGTCTCAATTGAATCATATTGATGTGTTTGATATCTATTTCCAGCAAGATAGTGTTACATGCCAGATAACTCGAGAAAACATTACAAAAATAAACATATAAGAATTACATTTGGATGATCCTTTATTATCATCTATTATGTTAGGGAGATCATCATCATGAGTAAGGAATCCAATCCCGGGATCCCGGACAGTTTTAAGTGCTCATGAATCCCGAGATTAGTAAAACGTAATACCGAAAAATTCGGGATTGAAATTTTTATCTAACAGAAATCGTACACCTTACCGGCATAATAAAGACTACTGAATCTGGACGCTTGGAAACAACAAGCGAGCTTAGGCAACGCCTATGGGAAGTAACTATCTAATCTATGTATACATATATGATTTTCAAATTTTTATATTGACCTTTCCCTACCGGTGATGTATTTACTACACCTCGACTCTAATAATGGGAATATCGATATGAAATATAATAGATACAGGCTTCAGAATTTTTGTATTCCTCCGTGATATAATTATGAATCACATCAAACTATTATAATATATAAGTATTCATCTGTAGCTACGAAAATAAATAATTTGTCGGGAAATCGGGAATTTTGCGAGTTTGTGAGTTTCTGATGACGATACTTCCAACGAGTGTGGAGACTGAGCGTGCATTTTCAGCAACAAGTTTCCAAAACTTCCAAAATCAGATCCAGACTAAATAACGAAACTATTGAAAATCCAGATCTCGAAATCCCGGGATCGAAATTTTGGCTCGGGATTGGATTCCCTAATCATGAATTAGGTCACTTTAACCTTTTCGTTAGTGAGCAAATTTAAAATCGATGAAGTCGTTGTTGTCATAATCGCTTTACACCGATTACTTTCTGTCAGCTCCTAATCAGCGGAAGACAATCTTCAATTCGAGGCAGAGTCAATTGTAAATGAACACTACATACATACAAGAGCACTTCCTTTCTTTACATAAACAATGCACAAAAAATCGATTCATTTGCTCCTCCTTTAGAAGGAAATGATAATTGGACAAAGACTCATTCAACACACATCGAAAAACGGCAGGCAGTTAAAAAAAAACATCGTCGATAGCACACAATATCCGGTCATTTTTTTGCGTAAACAAATAACACACTTGAAATCGAAATCATTATAAGTCGATAAATTTGGGCTTAACGATCTAAATAATCATGCGATGCATATGAAGAAGCTCTCCGTCTCAGTCTCCCGAACTGCGCTAAGTTCTCTCTGTCTCTGTCTGCCTCGGAGCTTCAATGCACAAGAGTGCTCTTTCTGAATAGTGAAGGTCAAAACGGATATTTCCGATAGTACTCCCATACAGGTTAATGAGGAATTTAAAACAGTATTGTAATATTATTGTCCATGTTATATAACAAATTACGTTCAATTTAATTAAATATATTAAGATTGGATTAAAATTACCTATACTCTATTGTATATTTAAATTTGTACGAAATAATTCATTTTAAATAAAATTTTACCCTTTAAAAGTAATTTTAGCTATTAGATCCATTTTAAATCGAACGGGATGTTTTCAAATAAAACTATTCGCAATCCGTTCCGTTATGGATGATTTCTTTTGTAAAACAATTTAACAGTCGCTTCTTTTGCTTCAGTACACGAAACAATTAGCATCGACGATAAAACGAGGGTTTTCAAACGTAAAATTAACAATTTCAATTTCTGAAAAAAGTATACCATTTATTATTGAATAATAAATAAATAAAGCAAATGTTGCTTGAGAAACCGTATCGTGTTTTGATTTTATTAGTATTTTTTTCTTTGCACAACTATATCAACATATGTGATCTATCAATATCATTTTTTTGTAACCCCACGACCAAGCTTCACTTATAGAAAATATTTACTTTGAAGCCACATTGATTGCAAATATTTTCCTTTCGCGCTCTTTATTTTATTGCGTCAGTATGCATTATAAAACGGAGATTATTTTGTGTTGCTGTTGGAAATGCGATTTGGTTGATGTAAACCACAATTGAAATTCTTAGAGCAAAGTTGCTTCAATTTGAAACTTTCCTCGAGCAAAATCCATAATAAATACAGTTCCGCGACAATAATGCGGTTAATAGGGAATTTACCTGAAATTTCATTGTTGGTCGCGTAAACAGGGTAGATTTATGAGGTAGGCGAATAATTGTTGTACAATTTATTAAGAGGCATCCATTGTCAACGTTATCGCGCCTTTAAAACCCTCCCCGGTAGATACAAATTGAAATGTCCACAGGTACGGAAATCAAGTTTACAACTCCGTTTGGAGATATGTTTACGACCCCGATATATTTTTCCGGCAGGGGTGCAGCACTTACACAACTTCAGATAGGGAAACAGAGTAAGTGCCGGCCGATAGAGTCCGCTCGTAAAATTATCACAACTGGAGAAATTCTTAACAGTTTTCCCTCCTCCCCGGGCAAAAAAAGTTTTATCTTGGGGTGTGGGTGGGCGCTAATGCCGCAGGAATATAAAATGTGCCGCTTAATTCGAGACGAGGTCGTTCATTCTTTCTCCTCAACTTTGTACGTTAGAGCTATAATTTTAATAAGCGACGATTATTAGCGAGAAGATTGGGGGTGATATTTTTCCATTTCGTCGAAGACCTTTAAGCAGGGATATTATAATACTTTTGAATGCCCAAATTCTGACTTTATTGGATACAATCGCTATAATTTTATATATCATAAATGACAAAGCAAAACTTAGATGGTCTAAAATGTAAATAATTTGTACTTTTCTCAAAAATGTTACACGAAAAATTTAAGAACTATTTGAAAATGAAGATCTTCTAAATAGAAACATGTATTTTTTGTATTTCTAAAGATTGAAATAAATCTTTTGAGGAGTGAGCAAATTTTTAAATCGATGAAGTTGTTGACGCCATAATCGCTTTCCACCGATTACTTTCTGTCAGCTCCTATCAGCGTAAGACAATCTTCAATTCGAGGCAGAGTCAATTGTAAATAAACACTGTTGATAGCATACACGACCATGTCATTTCTTTACATAAATAAATAGCACACTTGAAATCAAAATCATTATTAGTCGACAAATTTGGACTAACGATCTATACAATCATGCGATGAATACAGGGAAGCTCTCCGTCTCTGTCTCCCAAACTACGCTACGTTCTCTTTCTGTCTTTGTCTGTCTCCGAGCTCAATGTACAAGAGTGCTCTTTCGAAGAAGTGGAGGAGAGGTCCCAGGCCCTGGGATAATACTCCTTTAGGTGTTAATTGATTCACGTTAATATATTATATGATTGGTACATGTTCTATGTAATTTATTTTTTTGTAAAAAAAGATGTTTTAAATAGCATAAAAATATTCTTAAATCGTTAAGATTATTAACAAGAATTAAAGCATATCATAAAGGCCAAACCTCTAATTATGATCTATCTAAAAGAAAATATTTATTTTTGTGATTTTTTTTCTCATTAATATTACTTTAGCTTGACTTTCAGCTTTGTTAATTTTGCATCATTAATATTTTGATTTATTCAATAAATGTATTTTTAACTCAAAGCCATTACGTTATTGTTCATTATATTATTTCTATTTGTTCTAAAAATAAGGCTATATTAAGACTAAAACATGTGAGCTGCTCAATATGATATTTTTAGATATAAATTGATATATACCTTGCGTTATTTGTCTGAAGCTAAAATCCTGGAATAATTCGATTTCGGTAGAAATTTTCACTTTCAAGGATCATCAAAAAAATCAACATGTATAATGTCTATATTTAAACACACATAATTTCGATCAATACAAGATGAAAATTGCTCTTCGTTATTTTGCCTTCGAGGGTCTATTGGAAACGTATCAAAAATAAATAAAGCTCCTTTATATAACAAGCTATTTAAGACTAAAAAGCAAAGCTCTCAAAGGGCCTCTTCATATATTGTTTTTCCTCGATCTCGGCAGAGACAAGATGGTGAGGTAATAGTGTTGACTTCTTTGTCAATAGAGTGGAACACAGCAAATGCACGTTCAAATGTAAGCATTTTTTAAGGTCCCTGCGGCGTTGAGAGGTCCTTGGGGTCCCGCCGAAGCGGGGGGAGTCCCCAGATGGGGCGGTAGGTGAAATCGATGGAAATCAAATCATTTTCGTTTTTCCCTCAGTAAACACTCAGTCCGTGTCACTCGGCACATTTTATTCTGGCGCTTCTTCCCTTAAGCTCAGTCTCCGCCGATGGATTTTACGTGTTTCCGAAACTTTAAGGTCACATTTAGCCTTTTTATATAATATATAAAGATGTGCGGTGTAGGCTTTTAACACCCTTAATGAAAATATATTGCCCTCATATGGAATCATCATAAGCAGTAATACCGTATCAGCCGTCATTACGTTTTCGGATTATGCCCCTAAATCCCCAATCGAATAGAAAAAACTCACCGATCCTTTTCTGAGACAATGTGGCATTATTATTTAATACTGAAAAGGGATATTCATTATTTTTACCCCTACATTTAAAAGTGGTTATTGTACAATAATTTTAATATAAGATTTTAAGCCTTTGTTAAGCTTGGTAAATCCTTTTATTGCCACAAATATTATTTAGGACTAAACAACTATTCTTTCAGAACTGAAAAGAAATGTACATGTGTATAATTATGTTAATTTTTAAAAACATTTTTTAATAAACAATAAAGGTTCAAATTAATATAAACAAAATATCTGTATATCGGCTGGGTATCTGCAGAAACGCTCGAAATACAAAAAAATGCGCTATTATTAGGATGTCCCATAAGTTTCTTTCGTTTTCATATTAAGAAAAAATAAACAATAATTTGTATTACATCAAAATTTATTGAATAATATATGATCCATTCTGTTCTATTAACATCTCTCCGGAAGCCTCATAATGCCTTCTTGCCAAAATTTACCAGGTTTGTTGGCAAAATATTGATCAAAGTACATTTTTATATCATTTTTTGAATTCAAATTTTTAGCACGTGAAGAAGTTTTCAATGAAAGAAATAAATAATATCCGAAGAGGCAATGCCCGGAGAGTATAGAGGATGATGTAAAACATCCCAGTCAAATGATAATAATTTATTTCTGACGAGCAAAGACACATGAGGCCTGGCGTTATCGTAATGATAAACAACGCCTCGTCTTTTCGCTAACTCTGGCCGTTTTCTGACAATTGCATCCTTTAGATTGACTAGTTGGAAACAATATTTTATTGAATTGATCGTTTCATCTTGCTGAAGTAGCACATAATAAGCTACCCCCTTCCAGACCCACCAAATGCATAGCAAAACTTTTTTTGGATGTAGACCAGGTTTAGCTACAGTTAAAGCTTCTGTACCCTTGGTCTGAGACCGTTTACGTTGGATATCCTCATATAGTATCCAACTTTCATCTCCAGTGACAAGCTTCTTCAAAAAAAAATTGGCAATTATGTCGTTGGAGAAGAAGATCGCATGTTGAAATACGCTGAAGTTTATTTGAGTCAGTCAGTTCATGAATGATTGATGTAGCCCAATTTTGTCAGATGGTTGTTGCAACTTGTTAGCTATATCGCGAACAGTATATCGCGGGTTTTCTTCAACTATGCCTATGATTAGATCTGTGTTCATTTGCGAAAGAAACTTATGGGACAACCTAATATTTGGCAATTCAGACGTGAACTACCATAACTACTTTTTTACATTGAAGAATGATGTATCCCCGACCTATGAACAAAATTAATTTATAAATATTATTTACGCAAGTGTTTTAAGTCTTCTTAGATGTAAATTCGATTGCGGATATAATCAGCAGTTAACGTGAAATGTTTAATTTACTACATCAAAGTATTTAGGCTTATCACTTTAATCAAATTATTGTTTCAAACCTGGATGCTTTAATGGAAAATATGCTATGGAATTAACTACCCTTATATATTGAGCGATGGTGCCTACCCACGCTAGCATAGGGTTAATCTCATATTTTGACGCGCACCGGACGCACATAAATCACCAAACTGTTAAACATATATTTCGCGCAATAATAATTTAACTGATATTTGAGAAACGATGATAATCGGTAAAGTGTGCCGAAATGCTTGCGTAATTTGTTGGTTTTCTTTGACGAAAAAAATGGGAAACTATTTTCCATTTCGTTTATTTTCCCCCTTTGTTTTTAGCGTTTCGCCCATTTGTTTTAACTGTGTTTTTTCGCTAAGCAAAATTGGATGTATTGTAACGTTGCCAAAGTACAAATTGTATTTGGTATTTCATTATTCAAATTGGACAATGATGTTTACGCCGCAATACCCATTATTTTTTTACCGTAAATAATTCATGAAGACCGCGAAACAACAACATTGGCGTTTCTATTTGTTCGATGCCGTCCTACAATTGCTGACATTTAGATGCCGACTGATGTTGTCGCCGTGAACACCGAATCAAATATTGACGAGGTGATTTTTTTCTTCGTCACGAAGACACGTATTGAGCATGTTCTTATGAAAGCATACTTTTATAAGAACATTTTCGCGAAAAAGAATCAAAAGAGCCCGAAATAGAACATTCGGTTTGCGAAAATGAAAATAATAAAACGACGCAGAAGTTGTCGTTTCGCAGAATGCACTATAAGTTTTTGGCATTTATTCAAATGCATTCACAGCGTTGCATTACTTTTTTGGATTTTTTTTGATAGCATGTATAAAAATAACATAATTTCGACTTCTGAGAGGCACTTTGAAAGAATACGATAATAATGTTAATATAAAAACTGAATTATATTGAATTTATGGAAATATTTTACGCATAATTCAACTTGAAGGGTTTAAATGAATAACTACAAGAATTAAAAGTAGAACCCAAAATGCTTTTCATTTTATTGCTTGACCGTTTTTGAGGATTAATTGCACTTAGGCTGCTGCACTTTCAAATCGTGTTTTATGCTTTTTTGGAGACTCTACTCATCAAGAATAATTTGTGATTTTTAAAATTGAACAATCCAATTTGCAATGAATCGATTTTCGCCGATTGAAGAATTTATTCGAAATTTTATGCTTTATCATTTTCTCAAAAAAGAGACTGCAACGCGTGCTACTAAAAATATTTGCGATAGTCCGGACGATATATTAAGTGTTTTAAGTAAAGTAAATTTTTAATTAAGCACCTTAACAATAAATTTGGAAGGTTGAAACTATCAATATTTTTGATCAATCATATCAAATCTGATACGATCAGTTAGTGTAATTTGCTCCTAATTCATATCTGTAAAAAATATGCAAGAATTATAACTAATAAGTAATTGAAGTACAGAATATTTTTATATATTTAAAATATATTAGTAAACTATAATCAGTGAAAGCTCTTAATTTTTTTTTTAACACAAATATTTATACTTTAATTATGTTTTTTCGTATTAATTTTTTGAAAAATGTGAGAAATTATGACCGGCTTGAAAAAAAATTGCAATACTCGAATTTTCAAATAGTCTTGAATAATAAGACTTGGTTAGTCAAAACCATTGACATTAATTCCATAACTAAAAGCTGAGATATAACTGACAGCTTTCTACCACAATTTTGAGTGACAATTCATCCCTATTATTATTTGTCACAAGAATTCAAGATGTCATGTCATTCAAATGCTCTAAAATGTCCAAACGATATTATTTGCAGACAAATTTACTGAGATGATTGAGGATTGATTGCCAAATCTGAATTACAATTTTCAAACGAATCGATTGTTAATGTTAAAGATGAATGCACATTTCATAATCTTATATTGAGACAGCTTGGTCTGATATAAGGGAAGAAATTTTGCTTGATTTTATCTCAAACTTTTACCCTAATGAATTCTTTACAGCCCGTGCCCCTGATAACGTATGATGAGAATGAAGTAAATTTAGCTTTTAAAAAATTCGTATGAACTCATTATTAATCAAATATTCAATTCAAACATAATTTTTACATAGAATGATCAAATTTATTAAAGAAGTAATTTCATGAATTTCTTGCGAAATAGCCTGGATTCTAGGCGAAGTTTAGTATGGAAAATCCAGACTTTAAAGTGTTAATTTTTGTAATTTAATGCACGGAATCGTTCAACTTAATAATAGCCTATTGGCTATTTTTTCCTTATTATGTTGCATAAATGTTATTCTTATAGAATATTAACAACGTCATCAATGTAAATTATAGTACTAAAGAACTTTATCTTTAACTACAGCTTGTAGGCCTCTATTCAAATCTTCTTAGCTCGTTGCTGAGATTTATTTTTAAAAAAATGACATTACACACTAGCGTTATGTTACGAAGTGTTATTATAATTCAATTTCTATGATTTATTTATCTCTATTTTTAATTAAAAAAATAGTATGATATCCTCAATCTTTGCCTCGTGTGATAAATACATCAGTAAATATAACATATTACGGAAATATTTTTTGGAGTGTTTCAAAGGTGATTTAAAATAAAGGTTGTGTGTTAAAAAAAAGGTTCAGATATAAAGGATATCATTCTTAAAATTTTGCGCATAAAAAATAATAAGAAAAACGCTAAGTGATTTCTCTAAAAAAAAAAACTTTGCGAAAATTCCGCAAATAAATATACGCTCTTCTTATAACATTTTCTTTAGAATATTCCTTTCAAAAAAAAATATTAAGGTACATGAAATTTAAGCGAAGCCCAGGGGGAGGGGCCGAAATATAAGAACTCACAAAGAAGCATAAAAGGCAGCCTTACACAACCTTTTATCTGTCCGTGAAATAAAAAAAGGGAATGATGCAGCGTTAAGTTGATAATGAATAAGGCTGTACTACATCGAAGATCCAACCATTTTCCATGATCGTATTCTTCGGGTCGCGTCACTTATAATAAGTTTCGACGATCAATCAAAGCGAACTTTCACGGGGAGGATATCTTATACAAATATTATTACTTGGCGCTTTTCAGCTCCAGTTTTTCTTCGGTGGAAGTAGAAAAGCTCATTGAAAGAGCTCAGACTCAATCCATTAGGCCAAGAAGCGGCTGGCGAGAGGAAAACAATGAAAGAATTTGAATACCAGGCGGTGGTCTGAGGAAAGCCTCCGTACAAATAACGGCATCCGTGAATTTTTCCCATATAAAGGCATCGCTTTAGGGCTGTGTTTGCGGCTAAAAACAAAACCTATCAGGGACGCTGTTTATAAATACTAATTAGAGATTTTTTCAGAGCGCATTTAAAGGCGATGGGCAGCTTAAGAGGAATCGTTTCGCCTGATTTGCGTTCGTATTGAGAGATATGTAGGTCGGAAGACCCGGTGGATCTCGAAAAATGATATATGGTTGTAGTTGAACTCTTTCTTTCGCTGGAATTCGAGTGTGGAAAGTTTTACGGACTTTGGGAAGTTTTGTAGACGAACATGCTACCCTCGAGTCAACCAACTTGTCCAGAACGATCAACGAACTTTGTGCTACTAAATGTCACTCGTTAGCTGTACATGCATTTTTATCTTTGTTTCACAATATTTACATGATTGAACTTCTAAAATTTGATTCAACTAGTAGGCTAAGTGGAAAGAAATGTCATTTTTTTGTTGTTATTTGAATGTTCTAATGACTTGAAAAGATGATAGTCTGAAAGTGCAATATCAGGAGAATATGGTGAATGTTACAGTACTTCCAAATCCAGCTCCCTTATTTTATTCTGCGTAATCCTTGTTGCGTGTGGTATCATGCTGTAATATTCTTCTTTGGTTGTTAACTAGCACTGATCGTTTTTTGAGCATTTCCGCTTTTAATCTATCTAATTGTGCACAGTATAGCTTTGCTGTGACAGTTTGGCCAGGCTTTATCTAATTTAATCAAAACACTTAAAAATATGCCTTTTTTTGGAAAAGACTGCAAGAGACGACCCCAAATGCGTGGGTATACCCCAATTTTGATTGGTATTTAGACTTTACATATTATATGAAATGTATAGTCATCTTATCAAATGCGTCTCATCGTCTTCAGAGATCATTTTAACATTTTTCATTATAGTGTTTTCGATCTAATAAAATTAACTGCTATGATAAATTAAGACTAATATTATGATTGCATATGTAATAATTCAACAATCAAAGCATAGTTATAAAAACATTATTTATTACAAAGTATGTAATTAATGTATAATTAAGGGATGAATTAAGGCATTGAATTTCGCTTTGAAACAATAATCTTTAATCGCGTTTTATCAAATATACCATATTAATTGTTATGTGTAAGAATTTATGGATAAATTAAAGCATTGATATTTTTTAGCACATATTTGCACAGATTTGAGCTTTTGAAGTCATTAAAACTGGATCGTAGCACATTAATAATTAAGCTCAACTTACTTAAGATTCCACTCAAATCATAAATATAATATTTTTAAAGGAAATAAAAATCTATGCTTTAATTTTTAGGATCATTCCTCGATCCTAATAATTAATCATCGTGGAAACCGTTGGTTAACCGTTTTTAAATTTTAATATTTTTATTATAAATTGTATTGAATTCAATAGTGATTTTAATAGTATGTTTGTTTATTTTAATCGTTTTATTTGGCTTAATTAAAGTTCTTGTAATGTTCATGCTCTTATTCTATGCAAGGGTACCAAAAACAGACAGCAAGCTTAAAGCTCATATATACAGTGGAGCTTTTATATATGAACTCCCTGAATGCGGTTCATTGCTCTAACTGAATTCTTCCTTGATTTATTTTGGTCGTGTGAAATAAATTAAGTTTTAATGATATTGTCAAAGATTCTTCTAAAAAAATGTATGTAAATATACTTTATGTGCTTATGATGCGTAATAACGTGGCATAGAAAACATGTTTCAGTACTTTATTTCTTATAAAAATGTAAAAATGCCGAATGAGTTGGCTTTTCTAATACAATAATTATACCACAGGTGGCCTTTATATATTGGTGGAGAATGGATGGGAGTGAATAAAATAATACGTTTGAACACACATGGGGTACCTGTGGGTGCGTGTGAAAATGTCACCATATAAAGAGTGTTTCTCACCGTCACCGTATATTTTTAAGGCCCCTGAGCCATTATTTCGTATAAACCAATTTCGTGTGACATCATTTATTTTTCCCATCAAATAAAGCTACCGATGGAGCAAAACAGATACTTGTCGCACGCACTCAACACACACGCCCGTATAGATGACACGCGTGTATAGGGTGCTCATTACGTTTGTTCCTGGGATTTGGGCGAGCTTTTTTGGACATAATTTTCTTGCGAGATAAAGCGACGTGCTGAGTGTGTAGGTCTGAAATCTCACAGGAGCATTTTGAAGCCGTGATGTGTATCCTCTTCGGCCATCAACGTTATCCATTGTATCCTCTATGCCGCAAGCATGGTCGTCCGTGCCCATTAATGTCTCTCCGATGAACCTGTGACGAGATGCTGCGGCCTGACAAGGATACAAAAAGCACGTCCAAAGCTTTTCAAATGGGCCGCCGAGTTTAAATTTAACGCTTTAAAAAGTCAACCATAAATTTAACGTCGTTTGCCAAAACAACGCGATAATCACGCTCGGAAAAACCTGCATTTTTGCTCGCATTATTAAATGCATTTTGGTTGCAAACCATCATTAAAGTTATACAGAAGCAGTTACGGTGCTTATCCGTAAGCTAATTTTACATTAATTTAAAAAAAGTCATAAAAACCCATGGATAATGAAAGCTCTTTAGAGCTCCGGTCTAACGGGCGATCTCGTCGCTCGATGGTCGAAAACTACGAACAGCAAAGAGTAGAATTCAAGGGTTGGGGGGGTTGGTTGGAGCCGATTTTATTTTTGCGGGTGATTTATTGTTTTTCCTTGAATACGATGCTTACTTAGTATTCTCGAGTCCAACGGGGCATCCATTTTTCTCCTGGTTGGAACTTTTTCCATGTTTGCTTTTGACTGCTCCGCTAATTTGCATGATATGTTAAAACAAAAAAGAAACTACCTATAAAAAGCTGTTTTAGGACATGTTTATATATAGCTGATCAGTTTATGCGGACATTTCTTTTTGCATATTTAACTCATTCTTTTCTTGATTTATTTAATATTGCCATCCTCTCAAGATATAATATTTTTATATTTATTCCATGAACATATAATATATTTTGTCTCATATTTTCGACAATGATTTTTTAAATTTCTCTAACGAATATTATTTAGCATATGAAAGCCACCAAAGATGAAATTTCACATTTCATTCTTGTTTGTCTCAAATGTCAGTCAAGGAGCGAATTGTCATTAAAAATGCGTACACGTGTTTCTATAACTCATTTTTCTTATATTTTTGCCATCAGAAAGTTATTAAGACTATCGGAGGATTTGTTATTCTTGTTATGCCAATTTTATACCACATATAAATAGGCAAACAAATACATGTCCAAAATTAGATCTCGTTTCTAAATATTAACACATCCAAGCAAAATTCAGTAAAATCAGAATTTGATTTCAAATTTATATTTATGGTAACTTTCATCAATTTTATTATGCCAACACACAGAGATTTAATATAAGCGAGTAAAAAGTGATATGATGACAAAATTGAAGTGAAAAGATGAAAAAGTGACAGCAAAACTGATATACGTGGGTGAATATATTTACGCGTTAACTAAATTCTTCGCGCAAATTGATTCGCAAAGTTTAACCAAAAAACAAAAATACGTTTTATATGAATTGAATACAATAGAAAAAATATTATGATCACTGTTTGTATGTAAATATATTTGTTAATCCCATTTGATATTAATTATCATGTTTTGGTATACAAACATAAGCAAATGAAACAACTGGTGATGACTACTAAGCCCAATCTATGACTTGAGCAAATTCACGATTTTTAGAACTACCAGTTGCTCTTAATTATTAATGAAATTGTTCTTCACTATTAAATCATAAAATTATTTTGTATTTGAGGAAACAATTCTTTTATTAAAAAAATTGCTACTTACATGTTTTTTTAAAGTTTAAAAGGAGTTCATTTTTCAATAATGATGTATTTGCTTTTATATCCTCTTTTTAAAATTTAGTGCAACTTGGACTTTAGCCGTCAAAGCTATTTTTATAAAAGTATATTTATCTCTTTATTCTCATTTTCGTATGTGACTTCAATGTGACTGATAAAATTCCTTTCTGTTGAGACACGGACTAAAACTCGGAAAATTCCCGATTTCCCGACAAATTATTTATTTCCGTCGCTGCAGATGAATACTTGTATACTATAATACTTTGATGTGATTCGTAATTATATTACGGAGGAATGGCGAAATTCTGAACCCCGTATCTATTATATTTCATATCGATATTCCCATTATTAAAGTCGAGGTGTAGTAAATACACCACCGGTAGGGAAAAGTTAATATAACAATTTTAAAAACATATATGTACTGTATATACAGACTAGACAGTTATTGTCCTTAGGCGTCGCCTAAGCATTATTATATAGCATCTAATTATAAGACGTCTGAATGGTGTTTTGATATCATTGTTGTAGAAGAGACTTTTCATTTTGTTAATATACATTCCGGATCTTTTGCTTATTATATTCATCGAGATGCGAAATACAATGTTTGTGCATTTATTTTTATTATAAAATCTTTCGTTCATATCTTATATATGAGAGATAATCTAAATTTTTGTTCTGAAAATTTATATTACATATTATTTTTCATTTTTACTTCAATAAGCTCACAGATGTCTACCGAGATCAATTTGTGACCTACATATTTTGCCGCAATGAAACCATCAAAAGCTGCTATTGAAGTCTCTTAAAGGATTGTTATTTCAGTTTTCTATTTTGTTCGTGTGATATTTTCTTTTTAGCTCCACTCTTTGCTGCAAATCTCTTAAAGAATTTTCCGAATTGTGTACATTCGACTCTTGAAGCTTGAATTTTATCGAATGCATTTGAGTAGCGACCGTACGTTAAAGAATTTGTTCGATTTAATATATTCGATCTGATGTAATATGTGAAAGCTTTGCGATTCGCGGGATGGAACGAATTGGGGGACTTTGGAATCTGTCTTAAAAAATTCATTCAAAAAAACATCCCCCGGTTTTTTTTATCTTTTTACTTGCCTCCAGATACATATGGGATCCTCGTACGGACGAGGCATTTCCGTGGAACCTGAGGAGCTGTGTAATGGCACCACCCTGAAAGTGCCATAAATCAAATAGTCTTTGGCCGAAAGGAGATAGTTTGGCAAGGGAGGACTTTTATTATTGTTTTCCGCTTATAAACTCTTTGTCGGACTTCCTAAGGCTTTTAATGGAAATATTGCCGGAAATAATATTTCCCGTCACATTGCCACTTTGGGAATTCTTTTTTTCTATTATCTTCCCCGGAAGAAATTTTTCGAGTCCCTTTCGCACTCTGAGTTGCAAAATTACATTCCTACCAAATTTCTTATATACTTTTATTTTGTTTCACGTGCGGGATTTTGCATTTTCTAAGGGAAAACTTGGGTCATAGCATATTTAAAATTTAGCGCATAAACATTTCTTTTTATTTGCATCCGTACACAAACTACGCTTACTTTTTCTGCTTCCAAACAATATCCACTTAAGCAAGGCTTAACATCTTAAGTTCACTTTTTGAATACTTAAACGCCAGAACAAATGTTACCAATTTATAACATCAAAACTATTAATTTTCCGCATGATAATCATATATTTCAGAAAAATATATAAAATTATTTATTACTTTTAACTTGGATGAAGTCTTGGTACAAAAAATGTTTGCTTGTTAAAGACTATCATAATTGACTGCATAACAAGCTATCTACACTCTGTTCATTTTTATAAAAACTTTAGCCTCTAAAAAGTTCATAATTAAAAAATGCATGAGATTCAGGTCTAGTAACTATAAAAGCATCGAAATATTATGCTTTGTTGGAACATTCGAGATTAAATTAACAATATATTTGTAGATTAAACTTCACGATTTGATATAAGATTAATCTTCAATTGGCATTGTATTGACACAAACTATGACCTGATAATGTCTGTATTTTCTTATGGTCACTTGTCATCAAATTATTGGCTGAGTTTATCTATTTTCAATCTCTCATTATGGTTTTGCTCATCGATTAGCTGATGAATCATGAATACCTACTTATTCAAGAAGATGGCTTTAATGAGAAATGTATTTGCATTTTTGCAATCATACTCCTGAAAATATAAATTATACAAAATATAAATATATATAAATAAAAATACAGCTAATTCAATAAACACAATGTTCAATAAATGTCCTTTTTCTAACCTTCTTTAATTTAAGGCCATTTCTGGTTCATATATCTGCATTAGGGTGAATTAGAATATCGGCCCAAATATGAAGTCCCGGAGATCCCTTCATTAAGCCTGCCGCTCGTCCTGAATAATTAATTTTGAGCACTGGACCGAATAGTGTGTTAAAAATAGATCGTTCCAGGTAACTTCCCCGCTGGGGTTATTATCACACTGCATTTGATCACATAATGCTATTTGAGTTGGTCCAATATTTAAACAGTATCGATTTAATCTTAATTAAGCCAACTAAATATTGCAATGTATTCAAAATCGAATCAATTCATTTTTCCAAAAATACTCTGTTTCGAATTTATCACGGCTTTTTTTGGTTCGTTTGCTTAAAAATATTTTTCTTTTGCTTTGGTCCATTCCGATGAAGCAGTTTAATTATCGGACTTTTTCATCACGATCGTTTATTTGCCCCCTTTCCTTATTTCTAAACAAGGGATGACAAATCCGAATAAAAGATTGCTTGTTTTTAAAGCCGCTTTTAATTGTGATGACTATATTTGAATGTTTTTTTTTTTGTAAGGGAAGAATTTTAAACTTGATTGTGTTCTTATTTATTTTTTTGAAATTAAATGAGTAGCAGGTATTGCTTATATTCATTAGTAATTCCAAGAAAAATTTAATGTTAATAGACTCATTGCATAAATTAAATTCCTCGAAAATGATTTGATTCATCGTCAACAATCAAAAACATGATTTTATATAATTATACTAATTATAAAAACCAACAGACAATGAGTTAACCATTAAAATTATTTCATGCTACACGCAGCCCCATACAAAATTAAGATCTTTACAATGTCCATTCAAAGATAAGGATCACTAATATCATATTAATAGTTGTATATCTATCCAATGAATATGCCCTTATTTTATGGGTCAACAAAAATAGTGTATCAAAGCCCACTAATAATAATAGCAATCATGTTAAGATCCAAGATATAGATTGATACAGTATTGAAAAATAAGAAGGAAAAAGGGTAGATAAAATTAATATTTAATACTATAATAATGATGTTTTCTGTTATCATACGGTTCGTACAACCTATCGCACAAAAGTGAAATCAAGGGATGAAAATTAACAAAATTTGACCCTCTTCTCAAAAAAATTTGTCATCCCTGTTTTATATTGTCTATCACATTATATGTTATAAATCATTAATTTTTTGTATGCAATTTGAGCAGCAATCTATTAATACATCGCACAAAAATATAAAATGGATTAGATTTCAAATAATATCATCAAATTGAATTTTTCGATTGTCGACTACACAGTTGAGAAGTCGATTAATAAATTTCACAAAGAGTTCATATTGTGAAACCTCTTGAATACTGGAGCTCGTGTGTTACTGCCTCTCTTCATTGAAACCCGATTGAACCATTTTGATGGGTTCAATGGGTATAAAATTGAGAAATAGACCGCGTTAAAGTTGAAAAAGTCCAGCCAAGATTTGTTCGGAAGAAGATTGCACCTTATATTTGACTTTATTGAATTTGTCTAAATTCAATTCATTATGCCAAAAATACATCTTTGTTTTTACGCTGTGATTTTACCAAGCTAAAAATATTCTCTCTTTTTGAGGCTGTCTACGATTTGATTGTCAACCTCCAAGCGCGAAGGACATTATGAACATTATCGTAATTAGATTTGGCTCCCCTAATTCATTATCGGAATAAAAATCAAAGGCTTGACTGTTGTTCCTGTATCCATTATACAATCCTCATCATAATTAATTATTCATTTTGTCCGTGTTTTACTTTTGACTTCATCAATTCGAGACCGTTCCTTAGGGACCCTCTTCAGTCTTTCCTTCTGCTCGGTCCTCGGTCTGTCCTCTTCAAACCAACGGCTATCTTTCCGCCTCTGCTAATTGAATTACTTTCCATTCTCTTCAATAATTAAATTGTTTCTCTTAACTTTCCCCCCATTCGACTCCATTTTGTCGTATTTTTATTTAAATGGATCCGAACCTCATCGTTGCGATCAATTTGCCCGAAACCTTTGATAAAGTATTAACGACATAAGTGAGTTCCCAGAGCATTTTTTTGAATTAATTTTTTTATCAACCTGGCCCTTTTTATTCCCATGGTGCCTTCCGTTTACAGGGGATAAATATGTTTTTTATGCTACAAATTAGCAGCTGGATACGCATTTTTATAAGAATCCATCTCAAAATTCATAAAGTATGAAAACATACCTAAGATAAAAACTAAATAGCCATTCTTCCCTTCACAGCTCATAATAAATACAATCAATCTAAAAAGATACGCTTAGAAAAAGTATTCTTTATTTATCGTCTTAGACCTTAAAATTAGCATAATAATACATGTATACAACATAAATCTGTAAACAATAAATAAAAATGGACGTGAAATAAATTAAAAGCATAGAATCAAATTTGCACATGTACTATGAAGTCTTTATGATTTGTTCTGCCTATAAGATAATAAAAGTGCTCCTAAACTATTGATCTTAGATAGCTTAGCTTAGTTGACAATTCCTCAATTGTTTGACGAGGATCTGATTCCACTAAGGGCGACAGGCCATCATCAATAATTTATGGGATCTTCCCCTTCTAAAAACCTCCCTGAGGTTCAAATTGCTATTTATCTTTTTTTAATCCACTTATGATAATTATTTAGTGTTTGTAGACAGCAATAAAATTATAAAGATCACTTTCACTGTCAAACTTAAAAAGGCGCAGTTGAGCAAATTGACTTGAGCGGTTTAAAATTTTCTCAAAAAAGAAATTGTAACAAAAATATTTGCGATACACTGGGCGATATTTTAAGTGTTTATAAATGTCAAAATTGGTTCCAGAAATTTCGATCTGGAAATTTTTATTTAAAAAATTGACCTGGAAGTAGGAGACTGTAAGGTGGATTCCGCCACACTGACTGCTCCAACCAATAGCAACTATTGAAAAAATAACTGCCAATCTTGGATACTTTTGGTCGAAAATTCAAAGAAACCTGAAAAAAATCGGGAAGGTGTGGAAATAAGGAAAATGGGTGCTGCACGAGCTAAGCGAATTATTTACGCGAAAACCTTAAAACTTCAGATTAATTAAATAGATAATATTATAATGAGAAACATCTCAAAAATTCAGTCAGATCGATCAACAGCTTTTTAAGCTACAACTGGTGAACATTTTGAAAATGCAGCTTCGAAATAATCTCGTTTAAAGTTTCAATACGATAAAACTATCAATTTTAGTGACTTACCGATCAAACAACGATTCCAGGTGCATATAATAGATCTTCAGCTTTCTCAAAAAGTTGATTATCTTCGAGTAGCTATTGTTTTCGGGCTATGCGAACTGCTTTTGTCACAGAAAGACTCTTACGGTTCTACCTCGCTACCAGCGCTTCATCGGTGTTTTCAACAAAGACTTTACAATAGGTGCTAAAAATTACATTTAATGTTCTTCAGAATCTTCAGAATGAAGCTGTAGTCGTTATTAAATATCCCAGCAACAATGTATGCTGATATTTCAATGATTTTTATACCAGAATGCAGGTGCTTTGAAGCCAGTCGCCAAACCGTCGGGTTAAAACATACATTAGCATTTTGGGTATGGACACCCAAGCATCTTTGAAGTAATTCATTCCTGGACAAATCTTTATTTATTGGTAAGAGATGCTGTTTTATCTCTTGGTCAATAAATGGAGTCAGGTCTTTAAGCTTTGGATTTTTTTAAAGCGATAGCTTTCTGCTATTTGCATCAGCTTTTGATTCCAGTTGGGTTCCCAAGATAATGTCTTTTTGTTTAATTCAACCACACACGGCAAACTATCGAGCTAAACTTGACTTCGTGGCACTTTGAACTGACTTCAATCTATGTTAATTTCGCATACCTACAGTTACAGGTATATGAGTGCAATATAACGATAATTTTGTTTAAAATATTTTAAGGAACATCTCCTATAATAAAACTAAAGATGCAAAAGATTTGTACAAATGTATTGTGAAAGAAAGGTTGCTCAGCTCCAAACGCTCCTTCCATGACTTGACTCCCTAGTTCACAGCGATTCCAGCGTGCTCCTTATTACGCGTTATAAATATATCATTTTCCGATTTTTCTCTTTTATAGTATACTCTCAATATACTTTTGAAATACGTAATTTAAAAAAAACGATATTTTTTTAACGTTGTAAAGGGTTTGCCCCCCTTAATAACTGGAGATTAGAAATAAGTTATTTACTCTAATTATGGACTGTCGAAGATTCAGATAGCAAAACCGATCCGTAAGCCAGGCCTGACAACAACAAAAAATATTTTTTCTGTTAAGTGGGATTGCAAAGGTATGATTCATTTTGAAATACTTAAATCTAGATAAAACAATAAATGCAATACTCTATTGTGAACAATTATATCATTTATCATTCATTATATATTTATGTCGTTACTAATTTAAATAATTGTTGATCATGAATGTATCATCATTAATATATTTATCTATGTCATATTACAATATGTCAGAATTATTAGCTAATAAATGATAACAATTCCCAAATGGAAACAATGTCAAGATCCATTATAGATGTGTGTTTAATTAATGCAATATGAATATTATATCAAGCTTTCAGTATTTGTGATGCTATATACAATATTTGTGTTGGGATTTTTCATAGGAAAATAAATTTCCACCCTATGTTCTCTAAAGGTTTGTCATATTTTATCACTAGATTTTAGGCAAAGGGGTGTGAAGAATTTAGTTGTGAGAAAATATTTTTTCGGTTGAATATTTTTAGTGAGACTTCTAGGCTTAACAAAGAGCACTATTACTAGACCCATCTTCTCCTCGGACCAAAATCACATTTTCCGGTCTTTTTTGTCTTTCACGCCCTGCTGGCGCACCTGGACAA
Organism: Stenopsyche tienmushanensis; assembly: GCA_008973525.1. Lineage (NCBI taxonomy): Eukaryota > Metazoa > Arthropoda > Insecta > Trichoptera > Stenopsychidae > Stenopsyche > Stenopsyche tienmushanensis. The sequence continues at coordinate 412,477 of WACJ01000255.1, read as the reverse complement.
GCCAACACTCCGCCTCATACCTGAGAATTCCTTTTGTGATGAAGGCTCCGAGAAGGCTTTCCGGAAGTGATAAGCACGTAAAGGGAGGACAGGCGATTATTGCTTTGTATTTCTCGGCGAACGGAAGTAAATTAACCTACAATCAACGAACCTTTTGTGCGGCCTCCGAATATGATGAAGGAATCTTTTCTTCGTCTTTACCTTGTAGTCTTTTCATACCTGAATAATTACGGACGATCGAGCTCGAGCGCTATCAAATTATACGCTGCGAACCACCCGACATGTTGTCCATGGAATCTTCATAAATCCTGTTTAATTTCGCGGATCGCAATTTATATCTACCCAACTTTTAATATCGACCCCACCCCGCATAAAAAGCGAGCGAATATATTAAAAAATTAGATTAAGTTTCGTCGGCTCAAATGTCTAGGGGGAAGCATAATAAACAACGAAAGTAAAAGTCAAATATTGGCCCGGCTTGAAATACATTTTGTGTTTTCTTGATATTTATCAAGCGCTGAATTTGTTCATTTAATTTGTCATGCTTAAATTATATATATTTTTTGCAGCCGTGCCCTGACAGCCAAGACTTCAGAGCTCATCAATGTTCTGCCTATGATCAAGTGCCATACGAAGGTGCACTGCTGAAATGGACTCCCCATTATGAAGAAACGGAACCTTGCGCTCTCACTTGTCGTGGAATGCCACAGACTCATGTCCAGGTATTATTGCATACTTTTAATTTTTAAATAAACTGTAGCTAAACCTGGCCTACATCAAAAAAAAGTTTTTCTATGCATTTGGTGGGACTGGAAACGGGTAGTTTATTATGAGCTACTTCAGCAAGGTGAGACGATCAATTCAACAAAATATTGGTTCCAACTAGACAATCTAAAGGATGCAATTGCCAGAAAACGGCCAGAATTAACGAACAGACGAGAAGTTGTTTTTCATCACGATAACGCCGGGCCTCATGTGTCTTTGCTCATCAGAAATAAATTATTATCATTTGACTGGGATGTTTTACCTCATCCTCTATACTCTCTGGACATAGCCTCTTCGAATATTATTTATTTCTTTCATTGAAAAATTCTTTACGTGGTAAAAAATTTAATTCAAAAAATGATATAAAAATGTACATTGATCAATATTTTGCCAAAAAACCTGGTAAATTTTGGCAAGAAGGCATTATGGCTTATGAGGCTTCCGGAGAGATGAAGAAAGTTAATAGAACAGAATGGATTATATATTATTCAACAAATTTTGATGTAATACAAATTATTGTTTATTTTTATTGGTCATTTTCTTCTAACAACTTCATGCATTGATTGTGAAAAAAAATGATATTTCAATGATTTTGTCATTAAAAACTTCTAAAACGTAATTTTCTTAAGACATTGTATTGCATTTTACTTTTTGCAGCTTACATAGCATATAGACCAACACCTTTAAAGTCTCCTAAAATGGCAAAAATACTAATCTCTTCGATAATATTTTGAATGTAATTTTCATAATTGATGTGATCGTCAACAATTCCTCTGGAAAATTAGAGACATCATTTAAAAATCATTTGGAATCGACTCAACTTTTTTGGAAAACTATCAAGATTCATAGTTCATTGATTAGCTAAAAGTATGTGTTTGGATCAAATTTAGGCATTGTTACTGATTTATTTGTCAATTTTAACGAATCAAATTTAAAGCTACAAGATGATCAATTGCATTTGATCAAAACTAAAAGTAAAATATCTGCATTTTTGCATGACGTTCTCTATACAAACAATGCACTCAGTTTCCAAATCATTCAGTAAAAACGCATGAAAATTTGTTTGCTTATTGTCATGTCACTTATTGTCATTGTCATTCTGACCTCGACCAAAGATTTGAAGACATTCTTCATTTGGTTATTCCGATTGGGTGTTAGACTATGCAAATAAAACTATTCACAAGGAAATTTATTGAATCTATAAATGAAGAGTTGAAACCAATATTTGAACTAGAATACCATAAATTATTATTACATAAACTGATATTCTATTATGCAGTTATGTAGAATTATTTCATTTGGAGGTTTTTGCTCAAATGTTTGCTATAAGAAGGGATCCATGATCGTAGTTAGTTTGAGGATCACTGTTGTATACCATAATTAAGCATTTATTAACAATTTGTGTCTCCCTAGAGTTAGCCCAAGATCGATTCATCTATGTTATATTAGTTTCGTTTTGAATTGATAGCCATAATACAGAGCGTCATAATATCTTATGTAGTAAATTTAGTCAACATAGTTCAGTTATTAATGCAAGTTATCAATTTTACATAAGGACGGTCCTGTGCAACTGGGTGAGGCTGACGAAGAGACAGTGGTGGTGGCTCAATTAGCAAGCAGAGTTCAAGATGGAACCCGCTGCAGACATGGAAGCCTCGACATGTGCATCAACGGCAAATGCCAGGTAAATTTTCCTCATGATGTATACTCCTGTGGTGGTTTATGTCGAAATTTCGCTTCTTCGGCGCCACAAACATACGTCTGCATGCAAAATGATTTATTCTCCACTCCTGGTGGGAGTTTACAGCCCTCGGTGAGAGCGAGCACCCGAAATTTATTTCTTCCGTCACGGATGACATATAAAAAATTCATATTCCTTAACCTCTGGAACATGTGACAATGCAGAGGCTATGTCTCATAAATATCCAATAAAAGTTCCGCGCGTCTAAGGTATAAATTATAAGGTAAATTATCTCTTTGCTTTATACACGTAAGCAGCTTTTTCAAAAAAGCACGGAAAGATCGAGTTAGCACCAACGAAGCTGGCGAATAAGCTTCCTCCGCGACTTTCATATTCTATTTTTGAATAAATTCGTTGTCGTTTACTGTGTCAGCATTTCCTGTGCCTTAAGACTCACATACATAAACCCACTCTAATACTTTCGGAAAATTTGAAAATAACTTATCGATTACTATAAAATTGTGATGGTATCAATTTCTAAAAATATGAATGGTCATGAATATACTATTTCGATAAGAAATGGAATTGAAATGAATAAACGATCCTTCCACAGCATGAATTTTCATCAAATGTTTTGGCCAACTTCACATAAATATATGAAATCAGACTATCTTATTGAAAGCAAATTAAAATTTTTGTTTATAAAAGATTTACAAAATTGTGTCGTTTCTGTATTTATAAATATTCTCTAAAAACATCTCACATTGAGATATTAATTTTGCAGAAAATTGTTATAAAGCGAATGCTGAAAGATCATTTCTGAATAGTGATAATATTTATTTCATTTTTATAAAACCAACAATTATATTATTCACTTTAGCATCCATATGAATTCATTCAATTATTGTATTTAAATTGTTGGCTTGTTCGATATGTGACGCTATTGCCTCATGTAATAGGTTGACAAAGTCTTTCAAACCATTTCAAACCATCACGCTTTTGTGCTAATTTTCAATGCATATTGTTGACATGCCGTACTAAATTGTTATAATTTTAATATTAATAAATCAAATGATTAACCCTCTGTACTCGAGCGGTGACTCTCACTCACCATATGATTCGATGCCGCAACTAAAGAGGTGACTCTCGCTCACTACTCAGGAAGCATTGACCAGGATAAATTTATAAAAAAAAGCAAAATTCAGCAAGAAATCGACAGTAGCATACCGCAAAAGAAATAACAAAAACGGATTTTCAGTAACAAAAAACCAGTTTTTGAAGGTAATAATTTTTGCCTAAAAACCGAGTTTTCAAAACCGGTTTTTGGAAACCGAAAATCCCTATACCTCATAATATGTCGACTATATCACGAATTTTGGCTTATTTTTATGGTCGTTGATTAATATACGATTAATGGAAAATGATTATTTTTTCCCATCGATAAGAATCATCAATGCTGGTATCGTCCCCTTAAAATTAACTATCACGCAATCATACGATTAATTGTATAATATTGCTTTTGCATTACATCAAAACACGATAGCGGATATTTTATGCGAGAAATATCCTGTCGTTCCAAGTCAGACGTGCGAAAAATTCGATATCGATGAAAATACGAATTTCTTCTTACATAGTGTTTGTATTTCCATCAATATGCTTTATTTTGACGTTTTCAATTTTGAAAATATATATTGTGACAGGACAGTTATGCATTTCATTGCGAGGTCGACAATGCTCGAGCGGAAGTGTTGAAAGGATGACGGCAACGGTTTAAAGGCATCCGGGACTATATGGGATTTTTAAATCCATTTTACGATAGAAAGCGGGAAATATTCCGGAAAATTATCTGCCAGCAGTATGAAATAATTTTCAGGTAGCTTTTCAGTGTCGACGTTTGCCGAAGATTGATGAATCGCTATTTGCTTCGACGTCCACGAGGATTTTCCTCCGAAGACGTCGATCGCGTGTTTGTATGGCGTCACGCTATTCTTTCTTGTAAGACGATTAGCGACATTGTTAATTACTTACTAACGATGAACTCTTAAAGCTGTGATTTATTACACATAAATTAACAACTCAAATAATACGTATAGTGGCTGCAAATAGCTAACATGTTAAGAATAGTTTTGCAATTATAAATAACTAACAATGAAAATAAAAATGGATTTTGGATTTAAAATTTGTTTATATCATTTTTAAATCCTTCAAAATTTTTCACATAATCCTCGCGTATTTTTTCACTTTAAGCTCTTTTTCTTCATTTGAGGTTGGTTTTTAGCAATTTCTTTCAAACAAATCCTACGAACTTACTGAGTGATGTATTAAGTGACCTAAATTAAATTATCTCTCAATGATGATACATTTATCATAATCTATGAGTTTATTAATCTTAAAGTACTTTCATAAGAAAGCTTGTACGTCATTTTTTCGCGAGGATTTCGGTATATAAGGATAAATATAATTTGAATCCATACCATTCATATTTGTATGAAATTTTATTTTTTTAAAGGCATACCTTCGCTTATTACTGAGCTCTTATAGGCGGAAGACATTGTATTTAATGAAGCAAACTTCAAAGCGTCATTTTTAATTACTCATTTGCATGGCTTATCACATTTTATGGGTCATCTTCTTACATTTTGCACGTCGATATACTTAAATAATATAGTGACTTCATTAACCTAATAAATATCAAGTATTAGAAAACTTGGACAAAAAACTTAAATCTTCTAAAATATCATAACTCTCTTTAAAAATCCAATGTATAAAAAGGTTTTTTATAGCAAATTGTACATTTACAATAGCAATTGCATTCAAATTGTATGATTCGAAACTTTTTTGCTTTAGCAGAATATTATAGTTAAATATAATATTGGTGACGTCTGCATACAATATGTTTGAGTAAACATAAAGTCTAATATGTTTTTGTGTGTATAAAAAGCTGAAGTGATCACAGATCTGTGCGGCCCGTATTTATAGAGTTAAAGCTCGGAAGGATTAAATATGACTTTGGTCTATTTTCGTTTGAGTCATTGAGCGAATCAGATATTCACGTTTTCCTAAATAATATTGATTTAAATCATTCAAACATTCATGGGAAGCAAATATCTTATAAAAATAGGCAAGTAAATATTATAAATATTTATGTATTAACGCTTTATAGTCCGTGCCCGCGTTAACGTGTGATAAGGATGACATAACTTCAGATAGAAAAAAAATATCGTATGAACTTGATATAGATTTAAATTTATTTCTATGGATGATAGTACACACATTTGTTAATATTTCAATTGGATAAAATATTTGGAAATGTCATCTGTTAACAAGATATAGCAAATTGTATTTTAAAAAATTACAAATACGTCATGAAATACGTTCAAATACAATCAATAAGTTACCCAGACTCTAAAGTGTTTAATAAGTATAACTCCACACATAAATAAGCGACTCATACTAAGGACTATGATTTGGTTTCGCAAAATTCTCCATTCGGCCATGGGCTCTGATTTTCATGATTAGTAAAACAAAGTGCTTTTTTGTGCTCTTTTAATAAATGCTAATTTATTTCGGGTACATCGTTAATTTAATTCAATTCAAGCAGAGAGTTCTCCATTTGCATTCTCCGCAGGGGGACGCAAGAACCCGGCATCAAGAAGCCTCAAAATGACGAAAACCCTCGTGCAGCACGGCGCCTAAGAATAATGCCAAATCAAAAGTCTCATCGCATCTTTTGGAAATTTAAAACGTACCACGTATGTAGAAGCCGGCCAAAAATATAATAGATAATAAGAAGTGTGGCGCGTGCAATATGAATATCATTATACTTTTTCATTTCGCACAAGCGGCGGGTCACGTTTAAGTACATGTGTTTTCAAGCGACCGCCTAAGGAAAGCCTTTTGAAAGTTTTTCTCGTAACTCTGAAGAAAATCCGAGCTTTTTGACGTTCTTTTCTACGCTCTTCTTGGCATTTAGCATCGCAGGCACGTTCGCTGTCAATAGTTAAAACCTCTTGCCTAAAAACACAAGTTTTGACGATTCAAAAATTGGATGGCACCGAGCATTTCGATACATGAATCTGAATCTGAGATAATTTACAACAAAGTACGATCTTTTTTCATTAAAAAAGTGCATGTTTTTTTAAGTTTTTATCAGTATTAAATCTATATTATCATACAATAAGTATTTTATTAGCACTTCTAAACATAGTATTATTAGATCAAATTTATTAATATTTTTAAACAATCATTCTAGTTCATATTTACTCTAATTTTCTAGATCTGAAACACTTAATACTGAGTTTGTAGATATTTCTGCAGTTAATCGATTGGACTCGTAAATCAAGTCAAGTTAAATATCTACAATATATACTCGGAAATATTAATATTTTCTAAATGATCATCTCGATAGGGAAATTATCAAACTATTGAAATTATTTATAATTTATTGTCATAAATCAATCAGTTACTGGCAGATTGCCCTGCTTCTCCAATCTACCAAATTTGCTGGCACTGTTAAATTTTATTCTACAATTTGGAATTAAACCCAAACCTTTCCGAGTCTAAAATCTAGCCCTTTATGTTAATAGACGTGAATATTAAAAATAAATATTTTTAATTCGTTTCAATAAAAATCTTGTTATGATCATTGAAATATTTTTTTATAATATCAAACCAGACGTTTTCCTTAGCAAACAATGCTAATAAAATGTTAAGAGAAATGCGGTTTTAGACATTCTTCCTCAGAAAATATTTTACGCTATAAATTCATTGCATGAATGTATGTAGAAACTCATTTTAAAACTTTTAAATTTGCTTAAGCATACATACTGAACGTTCGGCTTAATATTTTCCAAATCTTGGTTTGAAAGTAGTGGTGTTAAATTAAAAGTTTCAGAATCACTGCACTGAACTAGGACCAAATGCGCCAGGTGTCGCTGTTCCGGGTTTAGCTGTTTAGAAGTTATGACGTTTTTAAAATTCAATTGTATGAGAATGTTGAAAATTTCTATAAATTTTCCAATCGTTTTTCATAGTATGTGTGCAAAGTTTCATTGTTCTAGTTTCAGCACTATGACATTACAAAAGCATTAAAATGCATACATTTAATCCTTTTAAATGTGAATGTTTGAAATGCAATATTTATGTATGTCTATAAATATTGAAATATTTGATTTTGCATATGAGGGTGTAAGTATGGCGTATTTTAAGTCATTTGCTGAAATTAAAGTATGAATAAATCAAAACTATATTTTAAGTATTATTGATTTATTTTAAAAGTGTAAGTATTAATAATTTTATAGTATGTCATATTTTTCATAGTATCTATAAAGTATTATGCAGGTGTGATTCGCTGTCGGATTTTGCAATATAGGGCTTGAAGCTTTTAAATTTTTTATGGACTTATTTGCTAAAAGTGAAATTCTTTCAAAACGTCGTCCTTTCGACTTTCCCGATCTTTATTCCCCGCGTCTCCCACAGCGAAAGTCATTTAGATATTTTCGTCGCAAAAATAGAAATACTTCATCGCAGTTATTCTTTGAATTTCCACTTCCAAATGTATACGTACAATGTACATATATTCATCTCTGAATGCAGAACTCTATAGAATAGCTTTTTTATTCCCCATTTAGGAAATTTCTTTCCCCGATGAAAAAAAAGGATTTTCAATACGTTCGATGGCTCCTGAAGACGGCGTTTTAAATAAATTATTACGCTGAAGTAACATAAAATTTTATACTCGCTCGATTTGTAACGTCTGCGTAATCCTCGACTCGAGTATTCCTTGTCTTTCGTAATAAAGTCGGACCGTTCGAAATTTTCTTCTCGCAACGCGCTAATGTACTTTTCCTGTTAGACAACCCATCCATCTCCCTTTCGGGCAACTCAACTATTTTTTTGCCGCTCATCTTTTCGCATATTGTGTTGATAACTCGTCACATTGAATATTCTTGGAAGGCGGGTGTCCTTGCAGCGAGGAAGTGTATGAAAAGGGCTTACGTCAATTATCCTTAATTAGAGTTTCTCCGCTTCCTTGATCAGCTATGGCAACTGTCAAACGGGAACAGGTGAACTTTGCTATATTTTGACCCTTTTTATCCGCAACCTCTCAATGCTCTTGCAAAATAAGTTAATTAATTATATCACGAAAGCAGTCAAAGGACGTCCCCCTATAAATAATTAGATTGACGTATCATCACTTAAGACTCTATAGCTATGTGGTTGAACCATTTCCATAATTTAATAATCAATAATGAATATCCATAAATTAATCATCCATCAAAATATTCCTACGTCCATTCATTTTTGAGCTTCAATATATTATCCCCTAGTGAAGTGTGAATTTGCTTTGATTGATATTTCACTCATGTTTTACAAGTTTTAAAACTTATTGATTACACAGCATAAAATCATTTGTACATTAAAATCAATAATAATGAATTGACCACATCTCGTTTTGCTCCTATTATTCCAGCTTTCATCTCGGACTTCGATCAATTTAAAATTAAAATTGATCGTAAACTCTACAGAACTTGAAAATTAATGAAACATTTACTATAAAATAGTGATTTACAATCAAAATCTTATTATAAATTCTAGATTCGCTGATTATAGCTGTATTCATTTATAAACATATAGATGTTGAAGACCAGGCGTATTTATCAAGTTGAGTCATAAATAGTTGCCGGAGAAAAGAAGTCGCTATAATTATTCAGTCTTATCCTTGATGAATCATCCGTATCGATGAGTATAGAGTATCATTAGATAAGTATGAGTCTTATAAGTTTTTGGACAACAGTTAATTGTGCCACATCTTATGTTAAAGGGAATTTTCAGAGAAGCTAAATTCATCACAATCAACTATTTGTCGGCACTTGTAAAAATTGGGTGTGTGGGTGCCACATAATATTAGTGAAGGCAATAAAGAAAATCGCATGTCTATTGCCACAAGTCTTCTCCTCCATCTCCTCTCACGGTCAAAAATTAAGCCATTTTTAAACAGAATAATTACTGGAGATGAAAAATAGGTAACGTATGATAATGTACGCAAAATATAGTGGCTTGATAAAGATCAACCACCTTTAAAGCCAATATTCATGAAATAAAAATGTGTATGGTGAGATCGTCGAGGCATAATCCACCACGAGTTTTTAAATCAAAATAAAACAATCAGTGCCAATAAATATACTCAACAGTTACAACGTGTTCAAACTTCAATAAAAACGCTTTCTCTCGTCAATCGGAAAAATGTCATACTGCTATACGATAATGCAAAACCGCATACAGCAAAGTTGATGCAACAAAAAATTCTGGAACTTGGATGGTCTGTCTTACCACATTTCTCGTACTCCTCAGATCTTGCCCCAACCGACTACCACCTATTCTGTTCATAGTAGAATTTCTTAAATGGAGCAAAGCTATATAAATATTTGAAAAAAATCGGCAATTATTTTTGACTCAGTCTAATAAATCAGAGTTTCGAACCCGAAAAAAAATGATTTTGCCCAAACAGCAGGTCAATTCTTAAATATGCCTCGAACAAAATTCGTCCATAGAAAAATCCATTAAAATTTGTATTTGTGCAACGAAAATCATAAAATTTTATGCTTAGCTGTCGGTCATAAAGCGGAATTCTTCGAATAGCGCCGTCATGAAAATGCATCCTTATTCTTCTAGTTTTGATATTTTTTGCATTCCATTCAAAGCTCTGGTATGTGTGGAACGCTATTCTAAATTTGTTCTTGACACTCAGCAATTGACCAAAGCGTTGTTTGGATATCGGCATTTTCTAAATTGGGAATACATTCGAAACTTTCCTACAGTTCAAGATACATTCAGAACGAATTTAAATTCCTATTGCACTATAAGTGTAGTTGAAAATCGAGCACAAAAACACTTAAGTTATTTTGAAAACTTTTATTAACAAAATAAATGCAGACTTCTTCCTTTTAAAGTATATAATGCGTCATCAAGTCTGCTACTTTCAGTATTCATCTTGAACAACGTCTCGCTGTAAGAAGACTTTGAAATAAACCAAAGTTTTATACCTTGGCAGTACTTCTCAAAACTTATAAATATGATTCGATAGAATAATTGTTAGTTTTGTATTTACAAAGTTTATACAAACATATAATATTTTTCTTTGCTTTATTAAATATCGTTATTTTTAGTACGATTATTTATATTTAAGATAAAATAATTTTTAAATGATAGATACTTGATTGATGTTATGTCAAGTCATATAAATATAAGTTTTTGCTAATGTAAATATGAAATTTTAATTTTTTTAAATATTTACCCGACCCTTTAAAGGCTTGTTACTTTATCAATATTTATCCTCATTTAGATTTATGCAATAGAAATACAAATAAAAGTCATTTACGTGCATTCATTTGTAGTATTACTTACCACTATTATTTACTATTTTTTAAATTCAGGACTATATTACATTTCATTTTCGTTTAGAACTTGTATCTTTAACATGAATTTTTTAAACTAGGCTACAAGTCCAACAGCTTAATCACACAATTTATCTCCAGATACTATAGAGAACTGAATAAGAAAATTATTATCAAATTTAAAGTAAAGCCAAAGACCTACTTAAACTATATTTGTACCGAGATAGACAGATTTTTTCATTCGCTATTATTTTATAAATATTTGAAGACACCTACTACTTATATCAATAATATCAATGAAACTGTATAATTTCAAGACTGCATAATAAAGAATCGATTATATTTAATGAACATCTAAATGATAGCTTTCCAAAAATGAAACCAAATAGCTAACTGCTTGTATAGTCACCAGCAAAAACGTGAATCATATTTATATATATTATTCATGTTTTAGATGGTTTGAGAAGCGCTGATGGCGTCGCAAAAATTCGGTTTACACCCACTTTGGTATGCCAGTACTGTGAATACTTATCAATCAAGCGATTTATTTTTCCCGCCGAATGTCAACAGGGTATGGGGGATCTTTTTCTTGCCAAAATGCCTTTCGTGCTCAAGAGTATATGGAGAGATTTAGATAAAGAGAAAATAAAATAAATGGACTCCGTTGATTTATATGTCATCTTTTTATATTTCGTGATGTCATTAAGGGATAATGGCTTAGACGTAGGGATGTGCTTACTTTTGAATCAATTCCAAATAAATTCCTGCTTTTAAATCTCATTTAAATGTAAATAGGCGTCGATGTTACATTTGAAGTTGTTCTTAAATACGAATTTTCAAAAAGATTTAAAACGATATCATCATCAAAAACACGAACATATAAAGTGTCTTTGACTGAAAATACTAAATCTTCATATACTGGATGAATAATATCCAAATTATGCTGCGTTGCTATTTTACGGTAATGTAATAGATACGTTTATAACTCGTAATGGGGGGAGCCAAAACAAATTTTGGGATCAATTTCCTCGCAGTACGGCGATATGAACTGAAGAGAGTAATAAGTCTTACCAGGGATGAAACTAGCATAATGGTGGCGAAGACAGTTATACCCTGATGTAGAGCCTCCATTTGCTTGATTCTGAGCGGCAACGAACACAATGAGCGCCCATAAAATGGGCTAACAATACATTTAAGTGAGTCGCACCGACAAAAAAATACAAGGGAAGGCACGTAATGTGAAAATTGAATCAGAGAAAAGCTTTGGCGGCCTCGCAGGGGCGCCTCCCCCCCAAAAAAAAAACTTGTTAAATGAACCACATGGGAAGTGGTCGCGAATGTATTGTTTGGAGCCTCCCCCCCGGTTTATGCGACGTGCTGCTAAATAAAACAAGCAATTGTGCATTTAAATAATGCATAAGGGATGCTTTATTTATTAAAAATACTACCCTTTTACACACGAAAAATGATGTTATTAAGCACTGTTTCGTGTGCTTAAATTCACAGAAGGAATTCATATGCCTTTATGCAATTGATTAAAAATGTAATATTATATGTGTGTCTTTATGTTTATCCATTCTCTTAATTTTGTATTAATGGACGTTTCTATCTTATTGAGTCTAAAAGTGATCGGTTTTTTAACGTTTTTTTTATGCGAAAAGTGCTAAATATAGATTGTTGATATTTAATGTGTTAACTAGGCGATCTTTATTGAATATAAAAATATTTTTTTAAGTTTGACAAAGAATGGTAGTGGAAGTGGAGAGCCACTTATGTTGGTGCGCGAGCGATGACTTTCTTCACCATGGAAGTCTTAAGTCCTGAACAAGTGATTTGCAGCAAAAAAATTAAACATACTTTTACTTAGTATAATATTGTGTATAACTTAAACTACAATTAAGAAGAAATATTGAAAAATAAGAAAATAGTGAGCGATCGAAAAAAAAATTGTATTTTTACCAGCATTTTTTGTAGATTTTTGTTCATTAAATAAACACTTCTGAATATTTTTAAATAATTGTAGTCTATACGATGAAGATGTTTATTATACATATGCTTGCTAAATTTCATGAAAAATGCTCATATAGGGCGTGTAGGAGCACTTCCATGAGCTTGAAAAAAGTAGCTTCGAGAAAAACGCGTTTAAAATTCCTCTTCTCCTCAGCTTCACGAAGCGCAGATTTTCCTCGACGGCCTATAACTTTATGAATTTCAACCATATTGACTTGAAATTTACTAAACGTATTCTTAAATATTGGTTCTTTATGATATACGAAGAATAAAAAGACTTTTTTAAACCAACAAGGTAAGAACGTCCCTTAAGAGCTATATGTGAAAAATAGGTATCCTTTTTTTATATAAGTGTGTTTGACAGCCTCCAGCTAGCCGTGATCATGAGACACATTTGAGGATCGGACTCTTTACCATCGGAGTCTCGCAGATGATGATGATAGATTACATCGAATTTGATTTTTTATTTTTTCAAATCTTTCAAAAACAAAATAGTTTGTGAATGAAGCTTAAAATTTGTACACACATTTCTATAAAAATCATTTTTGTGTCTACAAAATCTGAAATACTCCTTCTTTAAGCTGATATTACGTTTTTCAAAGAGTTATTTAAGATTTTTCGTGTTAAAAATATTCTTATTTTTGTATTACGAGTCGTGCGCTAATATTATTAGTAAAATGGCTTTTTAAGCCGCCAATATGTACTTCATGGAGTCTTTTGTTGTTGAAATTGGATACGAGTTTACTTTTTTCTTTGCCGGTGAGTTGTCCCAATTGAACAAGTTTTCTTGTACATAACTATGCTCTGCGCCGTCAGTTTCCACTATATCCTTTGACGCTCAAAATTATTGCAATAATTTTCATCATAAAATTGAATATCGAAGTGCTTAGATGAAGCCTTACTGCAAAAATTGCACGAAAGCAGCAGGAAAGCTTGAATTCGAGAGGTTTATAAAATATCATCTTTTCTAATGTGTCAAATTTCTGCATTCTAACGGCGTAAATTTAGATCATAATAGACTTTATTTCGGTATTTTGAACAGTTATAAATACGATTGACCTAAGGCGCGGCCATGGCATAATTGACTTGATTTTTATTATGATTTCGAGTACGATGTTAAAGGCTAAAGTAGTTGGCATTCAAATGCAAATGCACTGATTCGACTGCTGACCTTTACCCCAAAAAGCAATTTTGTATTCATAATTTTTTCGTATGAAAGGTTTACGTCACTTTCGCAGATTTTCAATTCGATTTGCGTGCTTACGAGCTGTCGAAAATTGATTCGGAGATAACATGCCGTTTCGCAGCAGCGCCTTGTTTATTCTATTGAAACGTACTTAATCGTTCTTGAAAAATATTCCATAAAGATATTGAACGACCTTAAGATAGGCCTTTGGAGTGTCTCCCGTACGTGCTGGAGAGCTTTTAGGGCACATCCCAGCACGTTCATAACAAAAGGGATGCCGTCGAGGGTAAAGATCCTCGCTGGATTTTTGCATATTTAAATACAAAGTGCAAATTTAACGGTGTTGAAATTTTACCAAGTTTACTTGAGACTACCACCTCGACGTCGTCGTGGAAATACGTCGATTCTCTCCTTTGGTCACGTAACTCGTTAAACTGGCTTCATACTCCATGGTGTGAGCCCGTCGTCTAGAACCTTTTTGCAGGACCTGGTGACATCTACTGTTTCAATATGAAGCTTAATGAAACTAAAAAATACGCGAGATACTAGACAAAATAAGCAACTGAATAGTGCCTGCTAACTGCCTAGCTTAATTTGCTTAATCAGCTTCATTTTAAGCGTGACTTTTATGCAAACAATCCAATAACGATCACATCCTTAAATATATTTTATACAACCATAATAGTTGGAATAACTATTAACATTATTATTATTTTTAGCTCTAAACTCATAAACACATTATCTATTATATTTTTTCATGAATGAGTATTCTTCAACCCCTATTTATATTGATATTTACTCTTCAAGATTATTCCTAAATGTTTGAATACACAAATCAATCACAAGCAATTCATACTGTCCATTCAAAAAAGGAGAATCCATTTTCAACACTTGATAAGTTGAATATGTAACATATCTTTGAATGGATATTGATAAGGTCCTATTTTAACAATGGACTACTTGTGACTATTAAATGATAATAATCGGACCCTTTTGGATGAGCAAATTGGAGTAAAAGGGTCAATAGTCAAAGACTGCACAATTTAAAAGTCCTCGTTTTTTTAAAATAAGTATCGATTAACACTTACGATACAATTAAACTAAATTCATTACATTTTTTCTATTATTTATTTTTTAAAAAATGCTATGGGCTATGTAAATATATTTTGAAAGTGTAAAGAAAAATAAGGGTGATATTCAGCTATCTCTTAAGATATTTTAAAATCATACCTTTCAATTATAGAGCTAATCGAACCAAGTGTTTTCAACGTAAGTTCATTGTGATATTTATAATGAAATTCAGTCGTAATACATTGTCGTCTTATATTTGGCAGACAAGTTTTAATTAGCTATCTTTCACAAACGAAACATCTGAACTTCAACCAAAATTTACTTTGTACTATTATTTTCCTCAGTTGCAGTGCCATACAATGTAACAAAGACGACCCGAAATAAATCGAATAAATTTCGAAGCAGAGCTCAGAAACGTTTCCCATTTCTATAAATATGTCAATTAGATGTATTTATCTTATATTCAGGGTCGTAACAAGGGCGTGGCAAAGCAGGCGCCCGCCATGGGCGCAAAACGCAAAATACCGTCCCTGTCGAGAGTTGCACATGGTTTTTATTTTACTTGAATATTCTACTTTGCATGAATGACTCTGTCCATTTTTACTATATTTACTTAATTGTCTAATACTTATTTTCTTCGTTATCGCTTAAATATTGGGTCGATCCAGCCAGCACAAGCCCGCAATAAAATAAAGACAACAATATTTTCGATCAATTGTAAAATTTAAACAACCCACTCGATCAGTCTTCTTCGGACAACTTCGTTTTGTAATGAGAGTTCGTAATCGTTCGATAGCGAGGCGCTAATTTGTCATATCAGCGGTCCGAAAAACGGACCGGTTGGACACGCAGACTTTGTGGCCTCTTTTAGGGCCTTTTGCGGCATATCCTATGATCTATATGATCACGGAAATTCCTTCAGATGCTATCATACATAGGTGACTCGCACCAAATGCGATCACGAATGAGTCTAAACTTCCCTCTCATCCATAAAAAGTATGTATTTATCTATCAATCACTGCGCTGTTCATCTTGGCAGCTCGAACGACCTCATTTAAACTCTGTCACCAAACAGCTCGGATTTGATATTAGTTGGATTGAGATTTTTCAAATAAAAGTTTTGTTTCACTTAACGATAACCTATTATTCCACGTTTACATATTTACTGAAAAATTTCACAACTGCCAAACAAATACTAAACAACATAGCGTCTTGAAACTTAAGCTATATAAGGTAGATACTTTCTGTCTTCATATATTATTTAAAAATATACATTATGATGGGAGGGGGTCAAGATAGATACTTACCATGAGCGCTTTATACCCTCGTTACGGCTCTGCTTACATTGATGAATTCTCAGAAAAAAATAATTAAAAACAAGGGTTGAAAACATTGAAAAATTTAGATATAGCGAGTAGCCATGAAAACGAGGATCTTCTCAGATCATAATGTATATGGCTGTGATCGCCACAAATCGTCGATTTTTATCAAAACACTTTTTTTATGTTCGCATGTGACAAAAAACAAAAACTTTGCCGTATATAAAATGCTTTTCAACGCGGCTCCCAACAAAATGTTTTTGATCCCTGGTGTGGCATTCTCACCTGCCACTAAATATATAGTTTATAAGCAGAACTTTTTTACGAGGATCCGCGGCGAAAACTCAATGAAATCATAAAGAGTTGACGATGTTATACAACTTAAATATTTAGAAAGCTATCGCCGAACAAACTTTTTGTATCTTTACGCCTCGGACGTGTCGGAATCGCCGCAATTTGAGCTATTATCAAAATGTCCTCATAAAGTCGGAGCCATTATGCGTCGCTCATAACGTTTCAATATATACGGCAATCTTTGCCAACGCTTACAATAAACCTAAAATAATGCTTTCGAATAATCCAGCTCTGAGTGTTCCCATACCGCGGTGTTTTAATTAAAGCATTTTTAATTTAGTCAGGGTCTGGAAGTTAAAGAGAGCCCGAGTTGGAAACTGTCAACCATGACGTGTAACAAATGTACTTTACGTGTTCAAGAAGGAAAAACAATTGGACTATTGTGGTACTAAAGCACAATAGTCTCGAGAAAGCGTACGCGACGATGAAAAAGAAAATTTTCGCCCCGGGTTTATTTAGACCTTCCCTTGGAAAATATTTCGGCTTCAATTGAAAGCATTTTTAAACTTCTTTATTTTGCAAAAACTATGGCCGCAGCTATAATCCAAAAAGGTACAGCAAATAAGGATTATAAATACCTGGAAGTGTCATTGACTGGAACAGTTTGTACCGAGTGTATTTCATCACAATTGCTCTCCAGACACACATGTGAACCTTTTTGGATAAAATTGAAGATGAAAATGGATTCCATATAAAATATTGAAAGGTACATGCTATGCTTGTGCGAAAAACATTTTCTGAATAAATCATTTTAAATTAACATTAAAAAAATATTTAGATATAATGCAATTACTTTTTGTTATAAATGTACCAAATCGTACTAATGTCGTTAATTTAAATACAAACTATAATCATGATCAAAGAGCGAATTCTCGCTGAGGAGAAAAATGTTCGATCGTTCAATTCAATAGTTATTTGATTGAGCCAAATGGACATATCGACGTTGAAACTTTTGTAGCAAGCTATGGCTGATTCGGCAGAATTAAAGAGCTCTGTGATTGGCACAACTTTGCAAAGATCCAGAAAGTGTCGATTCCTTGTTTCGAAACGACTCTTTATTTCTTATCTGATAAATTTAAGATTCATCGAGTTGATTGCGCATTGAATTTGATCCAAACACGTATTAAATAATACAGTTTTGATATAAAATATTTTTTGATTCCTCATTTTACCTCTTCTATATTTATGTTTTTTTTTCCGAAAAATAATTCTGTGTAACGTTGAGGTGAGGGTGCTCTCGGGGGCAGAGTCCCCGGTTGGCTCCCCGTCCCCACATGCTCGTTGGGATGGCTGCGCTAGCGCACGGGTCCGATCTTCTATCGGGTTGCGATATTACGAGACGAATGGATAGGAATACACGGGCGTCAAATATAAAGACTCTCTTCTCTAAATAACTATTAATTCCACACGAGAGAGAGATATAGAGAGATCTGGCTGCAAGAAGGACGACCTCTCGCAACCAAGGCTAACTGACCACTCCTCCGACTCCCGCCTAAACGCACAAGAAGTGATCCGTCAGTATGCAGGTGCAATGTCTCCGTAGGGCCACAAGAGATGGCACTGTTAAAATAACACATTGCATCTGAAGAGAGACGGAAAATATCGCTGTTAAGCTACTACGTGACGATGGTAAATCGCCAACGATACAGCTGCATCAGTCTAAATAAATGATAATCGGAAAGCGTAAAGTCACGAAAATAAGATAGATGCAGAATCATTTGCCAACCGAATTCTTTTAATTTGTTTTCTACCATCTTTAATTTATGAAATTGCACATTATCATGTCCGGCTTCTTCGCATTCAACGCGACTTTTAAATTTTCTAATTGTAAACAATAAATCTCCCTCGTTATGATTTGACCATATGGAAGAAATTCATGGTAGATTATCCCTTTAGAGTCCCACTACACATTTAATAGAGTTTTTTACTGTTAGATCCGGTCAAAGGGTTCGTTTCTTTATCTGCCCCGTTGAAAGCCATTGTCTTTTGCGTTTTTGATTTGAATATAACACGCACTTTTCATCTCCAGTCACAAGATAGTGTAAAAACGGTTGTTTCTACCCTTTATCGATTAACTAACTAATATGCCAATATTTGATATTTGATGAAACAGAATATGATCTATATTTCAGTATCCTGTTAGAGTCAATGCATAATTACCAAGAGCGAAGCAAATTGCTCTACTTTATTATATGTGTTTTTATTTTTTTTTTTATTAACAATGAAAGATAAAACATACATATATTCATAAACCAGACTGTTGGCATATTAGGAGAGAATATTGTGTCTAGACTTGTTCGTCACCATTGTTCTCCTTATCTGATCTTCTGCTTAGCAAATAGCACAACAGACAATGATAAAACGTATGAAATATTATAAAGATTATTTGAATCACTCGAGTGGGAGAAGATTGGCCATTTTAATTTGAATTGCTCATTAATGGTAGAATTCGTATCCATTTGGTTTTGAATCTTATCTAAATTAATTCTTTGCTAAAAAGAATTCTAATTTTTGCATGAATGTTCTATTTTACGGAATCGTCGCATAAAATTAATGTATGAAAAATATATGATATACAAAAACATTTAGTAAATAAATAAATCTATTACTACTATTATTACCAAAGTCATATTATGAGCTATTTGTTTAATTGTTCTATTTTCCTTTAGATTGTATATCTTTCCATATTTATCTCTTTGGACCAAAATATTCATCAATATTCGATGTTCTGAACTTATTCAAACCTCAATACATTTTGTTCATTCATCTTAACAAACATGATATTCAGTAGTCATTTCAACGTTACGGAAATGCAATAACTCTTCATTGACAGCTTCTTCCATGTCATTCAAGCCTTAAGCTTAGAGTTATTAAATAAGTGTCAAAAGTTCAGCTATTATCTTGTCCGTTGTGGTTGCTGAAATTCCATATGGTATAAATATTCTAAATATATTTTTTACATTTACATATAAAAATTATAATCTGCAAGAATTTCGAAACGGGATTTTTAAATGGCATTGACTTCACAATATTTTAAATGAATTTATTAAATTTGAAAGCCCTTTGCTACAAGCTGATTTTTTGATAATCGTTTGAAATGTAAGATATTTGAATTTCATATAAAAATATATAGTATTTTATTAATATGAGAAACGTTTGGAATTCTCCACAAGTGAAATTCCAAATAGCTAGGAAAGAAATAATGTCGGAACAAAAATACCAATGGTACAAATTGAAATTATTAAAGCATTCGGTTGTCACAAGCGAAAAAGCAATAAAACTTTTAGCCAACTTTCCTTCACGTTTACGGACACTGCTAAAATCTACGTGAAAAAATCCAAAGTTGTTTGCAGCTCGAGCATTCCAGTCAATTAAAAGTTTAATTGATTCGGTCGAAAAACTTTCATTGATAGCATCGAGATCGATCTTTCTTTAAACAATATTCAATTCAGCCGCTTGCATACATATGAAAGAAATCGCAATTATTTGATACAATGTACAACAATTTTCTCGACTAACTGACAATTCTCGGAATGTTGAAAGAGCTTAATTGTTTCAAGGCTGCTTTTGGACCTCTAACAATGGCCGGCAATTTTTCCACTTAACAATGAAAAGAGTCGTCGGCCAGTTCTTCCGATTCAATTAATTTTCATTAATTTCCAAATCGGAATTTCCTCCGCGCGCGAAATTAAAATTGCTCTATTAACAAATTGCCCATTTCGAACATTATATAAATGCTAATATTAAATTAAATTTGTAATTCGTTTTTCAGAGGGTAGGGTGCGACTTGAGGATCGGATCGAGCAGAAGAGTGGATGAATGTGGAGTTTGTGGTGGTGATGGTTCATCATGCGCTCGACCACTCTATCAATGGGACGTCACTCCAATGTCGCTTTGCTCTGTTACGTGCGGAGGAGGTAATTAAGTATTCTTTCTATTTACAGATCAAACTAATTCTATATAATAGATTACACAACTTAAAATATGCTTAATTACAGGATATAGAATGTCAAGACCCGTGTGTCGAAATCGAGTGTCAGGTGGGGACGTTGAAGAGCAACTATGCAATGCTTCGCAGAGGCCTGAACCATCTGTTCAACAATGTAACAACCATCAATGTCCACCGAAGTAAGTAAATTTGATTCTGTATAAGTTTGTCGAATATTTGAACACTAATTTAGTTACGAAATTTAATCGCTATAGTAGTGAAATTGTACTCAATCGATCGGGAATTTAAATTTCATTATTACACCCATACACTCTTAGCCCCCGGATTATATGATTGATGAATTGTGACATACATAATATGTGTGATTTAAAAATCACAACAATTAGGACGATATAAATAATCATTTTATATCGTCCGGATATAAATATTGTTAGATAAAAACACTTAAATCGCATCGATCATTCAACAACTTAGAAACAACAATCATTCTATGATTTTTTTACTTATAAAGAAAATTTTGATTAATTTATTACCAGTTTTTGCTACATAATATGAAAATCATTTAAGATCTTTGTTTAAATAAAAGTTTTTGATAAAAACGCTACGAACTTATTCCCCAACCTAATATGTCTTTCATGAACAATTCCATGTTCTGCGGTGAGCTTTAATCTTGACTTGTATGTATAACACCTAAATACTATTAAGGTTTTGCCTTATTATCCGAATATCACAATATTTTTTTAAGTATTAGGTTCGTTTTGTGTGTGTATCTCATAATCAAATAAGAAGATAAAAACATGATTTTTAAAAATTAATTAATATTTTTAGGGACGGATAATTCACACCCGGATAATCGAGAGTACACTGTAATTAACTATAAAAATATCTCAAAATTCGAATTCTTGAAATTTTCAACTTTTACCATTGATGTGAAGCGTTTTTAAGCTCATTTTTGCATTCTGATGATCGAAACTGGTCAGTTCTTTTTATTTTATTTTTATTTAGAGATGTTAAACGATAATTTTTGTTATTGGCTTTTAAATATTTCTGTGCAATTGTGGAGATTTACGTAATAAATTCTTGAGAGTTTATCAATGAGGATATAAATATAATGATATTAAGACGTCTTCTCACTTTACAAATTTAAAAAAATCGATTTTTATTTTATTTTAAATTTTAAAAGTACATATCTTCAAAAAAGTTATACCGAAATTTCATAAAGATCGGACGAGTCTAACTACATTTTTGGGCGACCGTTAGGTGACTACCTGAGAGCACCCGGCTGCATACGTATTGTTCAGACTCATGGTGCAAATACAAGAAAGTGGTGAAAAACAATCAGATAGAAACTTTTAAACATCCTTCTGCTCTAGCTGAGGATGTTCACGAGGTTTTGAAACCGATTTATGAAGATCTTCGGAGGAAATACCCAAAATAACAACGAGTGTTTCAACAGCTGTTTTTTTTTTTTTTTTTCAATTTTTCTGCAACCAAAACTTTAAACGCGTTTATCTCAAAACTAGGTTTTTCGGTGGCTTGTTGATGAAATTTCGGAAACTATCCGGCCGATTGTCATGAAATTTGAAAAACTGCAAAAAAAACGCGCTTTTTTTTACTTTATCGTAAAACGTGCGCCATTTTGTTATTTTCGCAAATATCAAAAATCTGATGATATGCGCTATAGCCACTGATATACTGAATCTAAAACTGTTTTATTTTTTTGTTTCAAATGACCCATCTCGGAGATACCATCAACAAGCCACGAACATAACATTTCTACACGGGTTTTTCGATGCTATTGTTTTATTATAATAATTGTTCAAAAAAATAAAAATATTTTTTTTTCATTTACTTGAAAGATGTGTTTATTACATATGATCCATTTTATCTCATAATTTTTAGCGAAAATCCTCGAAAAAAAATCGTGAAAATAGCCTATTTTTGAGGCGCCTAAAGTGAGAAGACGCCTTAAATATACGTCGTATAGAGATGAAAGTTCAACATGCACCGGCACAAATTGATTATTTCAGCGTCCTGACACAAAAAACCAATTGTTTGTCGTGATGCCACGTTGGCGACAAAAAAATCATTGCTTTATTGGTCTTTCTGAATAAATTGCTTTTACAGGTGGAGTGTTGGAGAATGGAGTGAATGTTCCGTCAGTTGTGGAGGTGGTACAAAATCGAGGAGAGTGCAGTGCGCTGTGCATTCATCAAATGGCACAATGCAATTGGCAAATGAAGAGTCCTGCGCGGGCCATCGTCCTCGCCATATGGAGCCATGTGCTGAACGAGAATGTCCACAATGGCTGACAGCTCCCTGGTCCGGGGTAAATATATCATACATCAATCATATCATAATTTAAAAAAAATGGTATTATACAAGAGCCAAAAGTATTATTTTGAGCGTTATTAAATTTCGCTCTTATTAGCAAATATAATTTTATTTCATGAATTCGATAAATTAACATATTTATTCATTCGCTCGAAGCTAGGCGCAGGCAGTATTTTATTAAGGTTTTACATGGGATTTCCGCATTTCCCACTCGTACATTTTCCTTTGTTGACACGTCGCGCACGTCATTTTCTGCGAGTGTTATGTACTTCAGTATTTCTTCTGTTTTTCCATAAAACAAAACAGTACGAGTAATCTGTAAAACCTTCTTTCTTCGCCCGAAGCCTTCGTTTTCAATCAACTTTCCGCATTGCAGAACATTGCTTACAAATTTGCGGTCGGGGCGATGCATTTATAATACTCGTAGTCTGTATGAAACTCGACGATATATCATAGACAACCTACGTTCTACCGAAACTTTTATTCGGAACAATGTGGTCAAAATATTACTACGCTATTTTTTGCATATATTTTTTTCATAAATTTTTGTTACGTTGCTTCTATTTTCAATTGCAAAACGAGCCAAAATATTTTTTCATTTCTGATTCAAGACTACAAAACAATAGGCGCTACATAATGGCTGAAAATTAAAATAGCCTGAAGCTATATACGTGAGTCTAAATACTGAATATCATAATACAACATAATACATCATTTTATACCCCCATCTTTTAATTAAAATTTAAGATACATTAAAATATCAAATCAACCTGTTTTGGTTGTCGCTCTTAAAATAAAGCAATAATTTATCCTTATCCAAAATATAGCAGATGTCTTTTCTCCTTATATGGAAAAAAAAATTAAATCTCTATATTTTGTTATGCTTAAGGGGACTTTAGCCCTCTTAGTGCCACACGACGATATATCGTTATTGGCAACAATCTCGCAAAGTACCAACGATGATATATCGCTATTTATGCCTTAAAAAATATGGGTATCATCGACCGAATACAGAATGAATAGTAGCAAAAAAAATTGAAAGATAATACATTTGCAGTAAGATAATAACTCGATTTGAAATCAATTTATGAGGGTGGACAAAAATAAGGATGAATGGATATATGATTGCATCATGATTAGGGTGATGATTATACTATGTACAATCAAATATTATGGTTTATAATGATATTTCACGAATATAATAATACCAAAGTGTTGACATTATACATGAATCAATTATTTTGTAACAGCTAATTTTCCATGGGACTATCATTTAGTTTTGGTGAATTATTTTAATTCTGCATTCATTGTATTACAAATTCTTGAAAATGCTCTATATGATCAATATCAAACTACGATTAAAAGAACAAATATGGTTCTAACTAACAAATATGGTTTTTTTAAAAAATAATTTCACCATCGCTTCTAATAATTTTCATTATTTGTATATTTTTCCATCTTAGCAGTGTCTATACTTATTAGCTTCTTTGCTTTTAAGCTATCTAATTTCTGATTGTATAAGTTCATAGCAATATCTTAATCACCAACTTCGGTTTATATACTACCTTATTTTCCATCAAATTGACGAAGTTATTCAATTTCCGGCGCTTGATAATGTTGAGAACTATAATGTTATGCAATTAAGAAAAGATGACATTTTGTACAAGATCCATCTACAACATTTCAACATTCTTCATTATCACTTCTCAAAAATCCAGTTAATCAAAAATAATCATAATTGACAGGGAAAGTATGAATAATTTTTATTTGTCTAGATTTACATACACATATAATAAGTTATTTTTTTTAAAAAAATAATGATCGATTTTGGCTTTAAACTAGCTCTTCTTTTAGAAGCTGCCAAACCGCGAATACTTTTAAGATATATAAGATTTCCTAAATAATACTTCTTCTTGGTTCTCAAGCCATTTCATGGTGACATTTAAACACTGAAAAGCTTCAGAATGTGTAGGGCCAATATCTCCTCCCTCGCAAATCTCTTCTTCGTCTTCTCGACCTTGCTTTTCTGAGGCAGATATTTCTTTAATTATTTCCTCATCATTCAAAATTTGGAAACCAGGATCGTTTGCATCGCAATTTAACCACTCGGTTACATCTTCTTCATCGCATTCAGCACATATGGATTTTTGTGCTATTGCTTCCACAATGTCTCTTTTATCAGGTTCTACCGCATTACTGGAACTTACGAAAGGTCTCTTCAAAATTTTGTTTCATGATATTTTCAAAGTTGACACATCTAAAGAATTCCAACTATCTTCTGCGATGTAGCAATAATACTTTAAATTTATTTTCTTGTGGAAGCTTATAACTGTTTCTTCCTTATTTTCGTCTGCTAGTAATAATCATGGAAGCACCTGGTGGAGTATTTTCATGACTCGATGCTAAAGATTTGTCGGGTAGTTTTTTTCCAATTTAAGCCGATCTCATCAGCATTTTATATACATTTTATAGCTTCAATGTATCAATGAATGTGTTTACTGAAGATATGTCAGCAGAAAAGCTTTTCTCCGTGAATTTCAAGTTCCCTGATACCATGTCGTCCTTTGAATTTTTTAAGCCAACCCGAACATTCTTGGAAGGTGGAATCTCCATATAATTTTGTATTGAAAAATATTGCTTTTTCACACAATAATGGACTAGATTTTGGCTGTTCTGTTGATCGTCTTTGTATGAATCACATAAAAATACACTCTTCAATTTTTGTGTTTCCTGATTTTTTCATATTTTTTTCTGATATTAAAGAATTAGTAAACTTCGTAACATTTCATCACCATTTTTTTTCCAATTCTAGCCATACTTTTTTTAACAGATTTTATTTTGTTGTTTGAATAACACATATGTGAAGAGCAAAGGAAGCTTAACATGAAAATATTAGATAAAAATAAGTACATTTTTGATGATTTTTAATCTTCCAAATTTTACAATCTAGATTTGAACCTGAATCTTTATAATAAGAGTTTAAGATTTAATCCACTACAAAAATATTTGGTTTAATCTCTAGTAAACTTAAATAAAACAGTAGTTTTTTTAAAAATCAACCAGAACTAAATCGGATGTAATTTTTCATCGCAGAAATGTGATTTATATAAATAAACTATGTGACAATAGTAGTTCTCTAAATTGCATGACGCTTCATTTTATACGTTGCTCTTTATTGAACATCTCGCCTTTTCGACTTTCGATTTCCCAGTGATGCTTTTCCGAGCTTTTCCTCAGATTTACGTACTTTCCTCCGCATATTTACGATTGAAGCGCTCTCACAGAAGAGGTGTCGATTTGGGAGAAATCTCGCGCTGATTTTTCATGAGCGGTGCTTTTTCGAGAGCCACCCTACAAGTGCTGCACCCATTTCCGCACAGACTCAAAAGACTTGCAGGCAATACGAAGCAATCATGCCCATACAATATTCAACAGGGTTATGGTGAGCGAAAGAGCTTAAATGAATGCTTCCGCATCTGCAGAAAATATTTCAACGGAATGATTTGATATAATGTACTAAATCCATTATTCTGATAAAATATTTCATGTCATGAAGAAGATTAATCACTTAACCATAAAAAAAATACCATCAATGCTCTCAGTTTTATAGTTCTAATGATTAAAAATAAGTAATATTGAATGAATATATAATTATTTAGATTGGGAAAAATCTACATTTTATTTTGATAAAGCTGAATTATTTAATTTGATAAAATTGTCACAGCTTGCAATTTTTATTTCCAGCCTTCGGTATAAAAATTCTTTACCTGCATAATGGGTAATAGTGCAACTTTTTCTAGCAATAACTCTGGCGAAATCGTTACCAAAACTTCAAAGTAAAAAATTCATTGTTCCAGAACTGAGCACATGGTTGTTTTTCATACGTTTCATACGTTCGTTATATAAAAGTAAAAGATGTTACTAGCGAATAAAATTTGTAAAATTGATCCATTTGAATTCTAATTGCACATATTTTTATTAAAGATTGTATGTCAAAATTATTTCATTAATACTGTTTAAAATTTTGACATTTTTTTTTAAGTTTATATACATTTTTTCATCATAATATTTTTGGTTCTGAATTAAAATAAGAACGTGGATGGAATGTCTAAAAGACCCGAATATATGGTAATTCGAGGGTGCCATATCGGGTGAATGCGGAATATTTGATAGAATTTGTTAATTTATTACGTGAAGCTTATTCGCGGATATTTTTGTGATATGATTCACTGTTATGATTAAATAAGTCGTTCTAATTCATTTTAATCTGGCATTAAATTTGAACGATTCGAAGTATCCTACCCCAATCTAACCAACCTACCCTCCCCAGTTAATCACGTTTACGTTTAAAATTGTATTGAACATTATTTTGTCGTTCTTGATTACAAATTGATGAATATATGAATGCATCCTCTATTTTTCGTTGGTTTTGAATAATATCGAGTGTTTCGTCATTTAGTCTGAATCTGATTTTGGAAGCCAGGCAACTTGCTGCTGAAAATATACGCTCACCCTCACACTCGTTGGAGGTATCGACATCACATATTTAAATGCTAGTTCGAGTTGATGACCGCGTGAGCTCCGATTTCCTGACAAATTATTCATTTCCGTCGCTGCAAATGAATATTTATATACTTTAATACTTTGATGTGATTCGTAATTAAATTACGGAGGAATACAAAAATTTTGAACCCCGTATCTATTATATTTCATATCGATATTCTCATTATTAGAGTCAAGGTGTAGTAAATACATCACCGGTAGGGAATGGTTAATATAAAAATTTAAAAAAACATATATGTACTGTATATATGTATATACAGATTAGACAGTTACTGTCACTAGGCGTCGCTTAAGTTCGCCAATTAATAGTTACGCCGATTCCTGAGCACCTAAAACTGTTGGGGATCGGATTCCCTAGATGGGGTTAATTATAATGATACATCAAATTCTTATATTTTTGCTGTGACAACACTGGTTTAGTTTTATGACGTGCATATAAAAGATTAATTACGCTAATTATTCACCCGTTGAATGTGGAATACGATAAATCGACGTGGTGCTAAATATACTAGAGCTGGAAAGCAAATAAGCACGTAACTTCGCTTCAATTAACAATCAGTCATTTTGACGTTTGCATTTCACAAGTGTCGCCATTTAACAAAATTGCAATCCGATTTCAAATAAAGAAGAAAATTATTGCCGTTTGAAAATATTTAACCTGTTTGGCGCTCAATAAATTATTTATGCCTGAAATGAAGACATCATCGATCCTGCTTCGACAATAGAAAGCTTCGGTATTTCCGTCAATTAAGGCAAAGTAATGCCATATTACCGTCATCTGAATTTATGACCCCGACAGAGTCGTTCTATGAACTTCAAATTCAGGGTTCGCTCATTGTCCCCCGGATCGACTATCATAAATACAGTCGTTAACGATCCGCTTGAAATAAAGCAGGACGCTTAAACTTCAAAAATACAAAAGAAGGAGACCGGAATTATTCGAGTCGCAAAGATCTTTTCATATTAAAATCTGCTCTCACCTGTGCAGGCGACTTTTGCACTTTTAGCACTTCATATTGTGATATTAAATGTATGCAAAGTCACGGTCTGACCCGCAGACGACGAGAAAAAAATCCTCTCATACCGGCCCCGTATAATGCGATCCCTTGCCTTGCTTTTTTTCATACAGATTAAATAAAATCCAATAGGCCCGTGGATGATGCAAATCCGCGTATCCCTATATTTTCGTCGGTTTAACGATGTTGATCCTCGACTTTATTTACATATTGGGAAAAAAGTGTCGGGAATCGATGAGAGCGTATTACAATAATATTGACATGTGCCAAAAAGTCTTTATTTTCATTTAACACGCATCTCTTCCGATCAACGGCCCATATATTGGACCGAACATATCAAATTTCAGCTGCGGTTTTTTTCAGTTGGCGCCATGAACATCCAATATTTAATTTAGATAAAAAAAAACATTTTAACACCACGATAATATTCAATAATATGACTATGATCGCAATGTATATGAGAAATATCAATCAAATAAATATAAACCCAAAAAAGCTGTAAACAAAAAAGAAATGTGACCATATGGCAACATAGGGACGATAGTATAATTCACCAATCTACAACAGAACATTATGTTGCTTATAAAATCATTAAATATGTTAAAAATTATATTGTACATGAATTTTGATGCATATAATAAAACAGGGAAACCGGTTTAGAAAGCTATTTTTTGGCATTTTTCCATCCCATAGAAAGTCCCCAACGAAAATTGCTGATTATAGACAATGTGATAATCACAATTTTCATTTTAAATTAACACGATGTTTTAATTTTATTAACATTATATAATATTTTATAAAAACATGAAATAAGTATAGATAAATTTGCATATAAAAATTGCATGTTGTATGGGTATTCAAACAAAAAAATACAATTTTTACCATCTTTTGCATTTTTTTGCAATAATAAACAATAACATTATATCAAAATTTAGTTAATATTTATTATAATAGTTTTACTAATAATTTATGAAATTAAAAAATGCTTTTTTTAATCATCTAATCTGGTTTTTAACCTTTAAGCTCTTTACAAAAATTGAAATCATGACTTGTATATATCATGGATTTGCCTCATCTGAATATGATAATTGAACATTATTATTCGTATTTACCATATGTTCACACTAATCTCTAAAGAAATGGTCTATCTTTCATGGTCATCTATGAAAGAAGATGTAACTCCAGAAGAGATTGATTTTTTCAGTAGCCATCTTAACGCACTTAAATTGGATATAGAAAAATTAAAACTAAATCTTAGAAATAAGCTATGTTGAAGAAAGTAAATATAAGTTCTTTTGTGGTAGATTTTAAAAGCTATGGCAATATAAAAAAAATCCTACATTATATCTGAATATGTGAAAAATGATATTCAATTTATTGATACATTTATCTACCTTATATATTTTAGAATGATGCTTTAGTGCTGTTAATCATATTATGACCAAACAATGAAACCGTCTGAATATATCTGAAATAGGAGATCTTCGTTTGTTCCTTACAAAAATTTAACCAGATATCAAATTTCGCAACATCAGCCTGATAAATCTCATTCATAATTAATTAAATATATTTTGATAGACTTTATTCTTTTCTGCATACAAAATATAGTACAAAATTCACTCAAAAATTATGAATACTGCGGTGGGCAATTGGATAATGTTACTTATGTAATAAACACATCTTTCAAATTTCATGACAATCGGCCGGATAGTTTCCGAAATTTCATCAACAAGCCACCGAAAAACCTAGTTTTGAGATAAACGCGTTTAAAGTTTTGGTTGCAGAAAAATTGCCCAGACACAGCTGTTGAAACACTCGTTGTTATTTTGGGTATTTCCTCCGAAGATCTTCATAAATCGGTTTCAAAACCTCGTGAACATCCTCAGCTAGAGCAGAAGGATGTTTAAAAGTTTCTATCTGATTGTTTTTCACCACTTTCTTGTACTTGCACCATGAGTCTGAACAATACGTATGCAGCCGGGTGCTCTCAGGTAGTCACCTAACGGTCGCCCAAAAATGTAGTTAAACTCGTCCGATCTTTATGAAATTTCGATACAACATTTTTGAAGATATGTACTTTCAAAATTTAAAATAAAATAAAAATCGTTTTTTTTAAATTTGTAAAGTGAGAAGACGCCTTAAGGAATAAAAAGTTTGAGCACTCTAAGGGTCAACTGCATTTATCTTAATTCTTAATAAATACTAAAAAATCATGTCAGATTTTAATCGTCGTAATTTTAAGCGCATTTTTAAAAAATCACTCTCTAATTTACCCCTGGGGATAGCTTGTTTATTATTCTATCGTCCACCAATGTCGCCTTGTCCTCATTGTGTCAGGTGCAAATAGGTCATTTCTATTGATGAAGGAATTTTTAGACTTAAAATAAATCTTTGAGAAGAGAGGCAACGCTCCCGTCCTCCTTCCAGGGCTATGGCGTTTACCACATTTGCGCAGTAATGAAGAATAATTTAAGTCGTGGATCGTGATAATGGGAAAATCCATAAAAGCGATCAACGAATTTCTTGTTGGCAATCTTACAAGAAAGCCATGGAAAAAAGCTTCGTCAATTCCTTAAAAGCTTCGATACACATCTCGTAGCTCACCGTAGGGATCTTTATTAATGCATCTTTCGCGTATGCCAGGGGTGTGATACATTTTTTATATTCTTCTGCAGGCAATTCGATCCAAGCACCATAAGGGAAACATGGGAGTTATAAGCACCCGCGTGTCATAGTTGTTTGAATAAATGCCATAATTTCTTTAAAACGGACCTAATCTACATATATACAAACGTATCATTTAGTACTGACGTGCATTTTCTTTCGCGTTTTCCTCTTTTTCTTCGCCTTTCGTCCCGCATATATAATAGTCATAATAAAACGTGCGTTTGACGAATGGCCCCCTTTTTTTCTCGAAGCTTTTCAATTTTCCCCGGAACGTATTCAACTTTTACAACCGAGTATACAAAAACTATAAAACGAAAGGCTAATTCATTTTTTCTATATAGTTTCGACCTATTTTCGAGTGTATGCCGTATTTTTGCGAGCTTATTACTTTAAAACGTTTTGTATAAATACGCTCATTAGAAACGTCAAAGAATTACTTACAGTGCATATTTATGAGAGAGTTATTGTATTCAAATTCTGCGCTTGTTTTTATTTTGAATTCATTTGCTAAATTTAAAATGCAAATCATTCATAATTTCATTTTAAATTATTAATTTTGAAAAATATCGATATAATTCATATATGCATTTGAACTCAGTCTGATGATGACTGTCTTTTGAAAGATTACAAAGCGTCTCTCTCAAAAAATCCATGTTTCGTGGATAAAAACGCAATAATGAAAGCTAATATAAAAAAGTATTCGAGTAGTCAAGATCCTAAATTATTATTCTAAAGGATTGAGTTTTTGCACCAAATTTGGTAGTGCAAAGGATTAATATTTTTAATCGATCCCTAATACAGATTTAATATGATTTCCTAAATCTGAAAAAATAAATTGTAAGTTGATTAATAAATTCATGCAGGGACGTCTATGAGTGACTGAATTTGTAAAAATAATTACAATTTTAAGTAATTCATAGACTTTTATTAATATGAGTGACCTTAAAAAAGTCTCTCCTCATCTGATGAAATTCAATAGTTTATGCAGGCGACAATAGGTGTTAAAGCCGTTGCCGATATTATGAACTCATAAGTTTTTGCTTTATAGTTAGCCTTAAATTGTTTTTATAAAAAATATTGATATGTCTTCTAATAAATTTTATATTAGTGCATTGATAGATTTTGCCTCATACAAAATTTACGATCGAGTTAACATAGATTTATGGCAAGTAGGCATCTTTGTATCGTTTTTAGATCAAATTCTAGGCATCATAAATTTAATGCTGAATTTTGTAGCTTATTTGAAAATGTGCTACTATGATATGTTTGTATCATAAAATTTCATTTTATAAGTCTTCATAAAATAGGGGTTGAATTAATGGGACAATGTGTAAGCGTCATCTATGGGCTGGGCTGTTGTTGCGGGTTGCAGCACATTTATAATTTAAGTATGATGTATTGGGGCTTGACAGAAATATTTTGCATAAAAAATTGAAATTTTCATATACAAAGCACGTAATGTAGGTCAAAGCATTGTGCTTTGCGATTTTGAAATGTCTCCCGATTTTAATATGTGGTATGAAATGAGCTTTTGATGTTGTTTGACGCAGATTATTTTTGTCTACCTTTTTCGCTCATCCGTCACTTGTTTTGCATCCCCTCGTCCAGAAATGATTTGAATTTTATCAGAGCGTAAGGGATGAGGTGGAAGGTGGTTGGCAGGTGATGGGTACGTCGGTTGGGGGTGAACCGGATAGACTATAACAATATGGCTGCTGTGATTTCCTGCTTTCCCTTACGTCACGTAAATTGAGATTGATTTCAACCCTGGCTCGAATGACTGCCGAAGACCTTAGATGCAAACAAGCAAAATTGTTGCCGAATTTTCAAAATAGCCGATGCATACATAACTAAATATTTTGTGTTAAATTCCAGTGTTCCGTATCTTGCGGGAGCGGAGTCCAGGTTCGCAACGTTCAGTGCTCTGAGCCCCCCAGTCCAGACTCCAGCATGGAGATGCCCAGCATTCCATGTTCTCTTGCAGATAGGCCAGCAACATCGCGGCCTTGCTCCACAGGAATCGTCTGTCCCACATTCCACGACAGCGGAAGCGAAGTAAGCATATTATTAATTAACATAATCGATAACACTACACCATAACATTTATGGAAAATCTTAATTGCGTCATTAACGATATATTAATTTACAGGATGACATAGAAGACCTTATCCCCGGGGTAGTTTATCATACTCAACCCCTTATTCAACCGTATCCACCCCCGCAGGCCAAAGCCGAAAAGCTCATAGGAGATCAAGTTGTGCCGTCTGAAGCAACGTAAGTTCAAAGCCTGCATTACTTTGTGGTATCAATTAAAATAGATTATCTCACCATCATCATCGATCACGACTCATGTAGGAGAACAGAGCTTGTATCATCATCATTGTCATCGGCATCATCAACACCATCGTTATTTCTTTAGCAGATTAACTATTGTATCATTTATCCGACACTAGCTAAAATGATCCTCTGTGATACTTCCTATAACAAATACTACAAAAAGTAGAACTAGATCCGAAAGATT
The DNA here is from genome assembly GCA_008973525.1 of Stenopsyche tienmushanensis. Taxonomy (NCBI): domain Eukaryota; kingdom Metazoa; phylum Arthropoda; class Insecta; order Trichoptera; family Stenopsychidae; genus Stenopsyche; species Stenopsyche tienmushanensis. Next base: position 378,645 of record WACJ01000255.1, on the reverse strand, counting down.
TATATCTACAAATTATGCAAATATGAATACGATATTTATTAAGATGATGGCCATTTTGTCTTCTTAGAGAACAAGGATTGTCCCAGCAAATCGAAACGACCGTTGTCTTGAAAAATATTGCTATTTATTTCGACGTAAAAATAAGCAATCACTTAAAACAATTATAAATATAACTTGAATTGTGCTGTATCGCGATTTAAGTTTAAATTATAGCATATTGACACATTGCGGTCCGCTAAGCATAGTGCGAAACCATGCAAATAAATATTCAATATAAACTTTACAATTCATAAGCAAAATAGCATATTTAATTGTATATTTTGAATTAAATTTTTGAAGTAATTCTTTGCATATTTTCAGATGAATCTTAAAACTATATTTCTTGTTAATAGCTCCGGAATTTACAAACGATATAAGTCGGAAATTTTCATAAAAAATGCATATATAAGCATTTTTAGGGGGCTAGTATTATATTATTTTTTCCATCGATCTGTTTAAAAAAATGTGAATTTCAAGCAAAAACGCGTGATCCGGACCGTAGCGTGTTAATAACAGCTTATTTTATAAATGTTATCAATTCAATTTTCATATGAAATAGATCGTTTAAATATAAACTGATTGGTAATTATTTATTTTGGGAATAAAAGGGTGATTAAAATGTACACCAAAATCTTAAGATATTATTGATCGACGTCGTCTATGCTTATAATACTCATATTTATAACAAAACGAACCCAACCCAACTCAAAAATAATTTAATTTTATTGAAATGGTTGTGTTCTGTATTTGCAGGTATATTTGTATCACAAAAAATAGTAAATTAGGCTGATTCCCTTATATAAAATTACGCTGAAAATTTTAAATGTAGATCGAAATATAATGTAAATGCACATTTGATTAATTCCATCGTATGTTGAATCAAATGCAGGTAATACTGATGTATTCATAATACGTGAATCGATTTAGTATAATTAACGCCCCAAATGCACTCCGCTATTCAATATTCAAATAGAGCACATCAATGTTTTTCGCTAAAAGTACACTAATAACCATAAAAATAATTTAATCCCCCATTCAAATTTAAGATAGCGAACAAACACAAATATTTTATTACATTCTTGTCGTATTTTGTTATTACACTAAGGAAGAGCTTTCTTAATTTAAGCTCCTTTGTATTACCTTTGAAGTGTTATTATGCCTTATATTCTGCCAGTATTATCCTCGAGCATTCCTCGTTTGGATGTCACAATATAGTATTCCTGTTTATGTAACTTCGCAAATATTTTACTCTCGTAGACGTTTCCAGGATTGTTTCCTGCGCTTTAACTATATAATTTTGCAAACTTCAATTGCAGTAAGGCCATTGGCAAGTCATCGACAAGCTCAGCAACGTCAATAAATCTTGTGTGGCTAACAGAACAACCCGTCGTTTAGCCGTGGATGGATTGAAATATTGTACTAGAATGGACGTTGTACAAACATGTTAAGTTCCTTTATTGGATCTCGACTGTTGTACAATTGGCAATTTCCATTGCTTAATCAACGCCTGAATGATTTAATTGAACTGCCCTATATCTTAAAGTACATCGATGGTGCTATCATGATAATTATAATCAATCCAATAGTACTGTTAAAATATTATACAATCAATTAATATAGACTTTCTTCAGTATTTGTAATAAGAGCTTGGATAAAACTTTTACATTTATGTATGATTTTTTTAATTTAATTAATATTATTATAGTTAAACGTTGGTATAGTGGGTTTAGTTCAGAACTCTTATTTGAAAGATTCAAGTTCGATCCTAAATTGTGAAAAATATTTTTAGCGTACCAACAAACCTGGGATCATCGATCGATCGTTTACCCTGATTTTCCGGATCTGAAAAAGTAAATAATAATATAATTTAGTTTCTATAATGAATATACTCAGGGTCAATAAAGTAGACGGGGTAGAAGTTTTAAGTCATGTTCCATTATTTTTTAAAATTTAAAATGATTATTATTCCTTATTATTGACTAAAGTTGATCAATTTTTATAATCTATACTTTCATTTACTCTGATTATTGACAGTATACTACTGCTATGATTTTCTAATCAGATTTTAGGCAATTCCTAATGAATCGCTCTGGTAATATACCATTATACCTTTGTCATTATTAACACTTTATGGTCCGGGCTCGCGTTTTCGCGTGATTCTAGAACTTTTAACGTAATTTTTAACACGCACAACGCGTGAGCGGACGTTTTACATGATTCTATTATTATGCGAAATGCGATCATGGACTATGGAAGTCACAATTTGCTACAAAAATGAATCGGTTGTAAGCCTGCACAATAAAAATGTAAATTCTTTCTTGCCTTTATAGTGTGATTAGTGACAATTCATGGGAAATCCAATTTTTATCTACGTTATAAAAGAGCTTCAGATATATTAAAGTTAATCATTGTCAATGAAAATCATTTTAAAATTCTCTGATATTTGAAGAGGATCTAAATAATTCTACTAATGACGTCAACACATAATTATTCAATTTATGACATCTTTCCATACTAAGAACGGTTTTGATGATGACTTGCTTTATTTAAAATAATTTATTATTAAACGTGATTAAAATTATATTCAAACGTTACTAAAACGTGTTAAGATTCATATTGAATTTAGTCCCAAAAGTGCAATCGACTTCATTGGACGTACTTTTAAGAGCGCTTTCTAGATAACTCTCTGTATACGCATATTTTTTACTTTAAATATTTGATAAATAATATTATAATAGTAAATTGCACTGTGAAAAAATAATTTTAAAAAATATTATTTTATTACCTTATTTTTAAGAAGGTGATATTACAAATCTTAACCATTATTGAAACATACATCAGGTAATTTGATTAGTATGTCCTTTATTTTTTAAATATTTTATTTTCGACGATGTGGTGCTAAAAATATACAGGGTGTTTTGCACATGGACCGACAAAATATTTTTGGAGGTTAAGGGGGGTCTTTTGCTACGTTTCACATATAGCTGGGAGTTTATCGTTGGCGCGCTCAGGAAAAACTTCTGAGTACCGGATTACGCTGTTGAGCTCGTCAACGACTACTTCAGAGACTGATGTGTCCTCCTCTATGGAACGTCCTCTATAACAGCCTGCTGGAGTTGAAAATGCCAGAAGGAGCAGAACTCATTGCCTTCGCGGACGATGTCACACTGATGAGAAAACGGAGGCAATGATCTGCAGCAGAAGAAGAAGGCCGAGGGTCAAACAGTTTGTTGTCAACTGTCACGAGGTTGAATACAGCAAAATGCTGCGATACCACAGGATTCTCATGGACAACAAGCTGACCTTCAGTAAACACATTGAAACAGCTGCGCAGAAGGTAGTCAACGAGCTTGGACGGTTCATGCCCAACATCGGAGGGTCAAAGCCGTGCAGAAGAAGAACCATAAACGAGGCTATACACTCAATCCTTCTGTATGGAGCCCCGATATGGTATGAGTCGCTCAGACATGAGAGCTACAGAAAGAAGCTGACAAGGGTGCAACGGCAGGAATCGCTCCGAGTCACCACAGCATACAGAACAGTATCTGAATAAGCGGTGATCGCTGGAATTCCCCCGCTGGACCTCCAAGCAAAGAAGAGGACCTTGGACTTCGAAGGACTTGGAATTGATGTTATTATAACCACAGATTAAAAAGTTATGACGATTTAAAGGTAAAATTTTGGATATTTTTTCAAAACGTTGAAAAAAATTCTATTACGACAACCCTGACACTTATGACATAGGGCCTATGTGTGAAACGTAGCAAAAGACCCACCTAATCTCCAAAAAAAAAATTTGTCCGTCCATGTGCATAACACCTGTATATAAAATTAAATTGATTACTTGGTTCAGGCATAGATTCGATAATTACTCCCAGATATCCTTACATCAATGGTCGAATTATCAATTTTCTTTATAAATTCACATAATTTTGTCCAAAATAACTATAGGGATGATATAAAAAATGAATAAATGTCGAAACATCGCCACGATATAATTTTCAAGTACTGCAAGCTTGTCATTTCGACGCGGAAGCTATGCAAATTCTCGCAACGACTACAACTTTATGCAAAGAAGATACTTAGCCTTCCAGCTGGGACAAATTTATATGAAAGTTATTGCAAAAAGCTTCTGCAACTTATGTCGGGGATGCATGTGTTTTGCAGTCACTATTTGCATCCATGGAGGATGTAGCCAAATTCGCCAAACAAAAAGACATCGCAGCTCGAAGAACACATGGCACTCATTATGGCCTTATTAAGTATTTATGCAATATTATTTTTCAATCATGGGGATTTTGAACATTTGAAGACTTTATATTGAGAATTTTTATTTGTTTTACTATTATTTTTGTCTGAAAAATGGTTATCGAACCTCTCTATATAGAACATATTATATACAATAGAACGCACGCACATCCTTGGATATGCGCACACAATTACTAGTCACCTCATTTTCTCGTTTATATAAATTCAATTTTTAATTAATATGCCCCCCCGCCCATAATGAATATTATGTTTCAATGCTTCATTCGCATTTGATTGGTCAAATTCTATTGAAATGCAACATGTTTATCTCATTTTTCTAATGAGTAGATACAAGAAAGATTAGCAATTTGCATTGAATGGATCGGGTGATGTTGTGTCCAAATTGCTAGTATTTTTTGTGACAGATTTATTTTTGCAATATTGAGGGAGAGTCAAAATTTATTTATATTCTGTAAATATCATTATCTTCCTATCCACATTCTGTATACATTAAAACTACATCTCAAAATTGTGCTAACATCATACCACCACACATATCCACCACACACGATCAACACTCATCAACATCAACAATAATATACAAAAAAAATATATCCACATGTTTATACAAGACAAGACTAAAGATACTGAATGTTTTGTCCTTTTCAGCAATTACAAAATATTCTTTGCTTGCGGCTGGTTGTACGTAAGGTATCAATCCAAAAAATAATTACATTGCATCTCTACAAAATCAATCTATATATCTCCTTATTAATCACACCACATTTTATTATATGAGTTTTGTTTTTTGAAATGCCCCATTTAATATTTGCAGACCAATAACTAAAGACTGTAGGTGTTTTAAGATAATATGACCTGTTTTATAAGGAATGGCCTGCTAGTTATCGTGTGATGCACTTTTTACAATATTAGCTACCCTATCATCAAACACACTGTCTCGTCTCATTATTATAGGATTCAGATTTTACTTTTATTACGGAAAAAATGGGAAGACATTTTAAAGGTTGTTTACATTTTCTGAACATCCTCTCATTGATTGATCTGGATGAAAAATTATCATAATTTTTAATAAGCCCTGATGAACCATATAGTATGGGAGGCATCGACATCATTTGTGTAATTATTTCTACAAAGCTTATTCTTTCACATTTTGTTGTTTTGGTATTGCAAGTGAATAAAACGACAGTCTACCATGATAATGTTATTGCCTACATTTATAACAATTTTTGAGACCTGCTAATAAATATTTTATACCTACAAGACTTATAAATATGTTGTAACTGCTTATAATAAAAATGATATGTACTTAATTACAATGCTTTGAAAATTGCAATAATTCGATTCAAATTCCCATGCTACAAATTTAGCCTAGAAAATTGTTTTTAAAAAGCTTGGTAGACTGTAACTTACCTGATTTATATTGTATAAACACTGACCGAAACAAAAATTAGCTCTGTAGAAATGAGTGCAAAATTTCAGTCGTTGCCTCCTGTATTAATAAGAACCTAAATGGTGACAAATCTTAAATTTATGATAAAATATTTTTGACTTTATATTTATATAAAGTATCGGGTGTTAGCTTTCATCATCATCATGGGATAATTATAAAAGATACATTAATTAAACAATGTTATTTAGAGGCACTAAATCTGTTATGCTCATTACTACTCGTAAATTATCCTTTTTAATTAGGTTGTTGTTATTAATTAGGCTGAAATGCTAGGATTTTGAAAATACCAGATAAAAGTTTTTATACAAATTCGCTTTCAACATCTCACATATTAATTATAAAACATAATCAGAAGTCTTATTCCTTCAATTAGAAGATAAATCATGATATTTTTCATATGTATGATACACAAAAAGTTCCCGATTTTCGTCATTGATAAGATCTAATAGTCCATTAATAAGATTTGAGATCGACTAAATAGCTTTGTGTGCATTGTTAATTGATATTACATTTATTTTAAATCGTAGGTTTCCTGATGATTTCAAAAGCTTTAATCCGATACTGATTAAATGTAAAATCTTAAAATTGTATTTGGATGTCGTCAATTACCTTTAAATTGTCATAAATCGTTCCGTAAAATTTGCAATAAATTTAACATAGGATACGTGTATTTATGATAGTATTGAAATTGTACATTGTATGAGTAATGCTTCTTAAAATTACATTACGATTGTAAAATATGTTTCATAGGCAGCAATCCCCATGTTTTCCAATAGACGAAAATGTTTGATCCCTAGATGAATTTAGAATAATTGTGTATGTTGTTTTGTGTTGTTATTTTATTATTAAAGGTGTTCTAGAGAAATGTTTAAATGAGTGTCATCCCCAATAGCATAGTAACCCTTGATTTTTTTTCGTTAATCGAAGGCTTCGTAGCTTCTAAAAAGTCGTTCAACATAAAGTATTCGAAATCAGTTGTCTGAAGCTAGGTTCGTATAAAGTGAATAGGTCGTCATATTGATTTTATTTATTTTTTAAATACACAAAATGTATATGCTCAATCGAAAGAGAAAGTTTGCGTCAGAAAGAAGAAAGGCAAAACTCGTCATCATCAAAAAAATAGTGCGTAAGACATGTTTTCAACGGAACTTCCTAAGAATATCCTCAACCAGAGCAATGTCGATCATGAAAACTCATCATACTAACTCATCAACATGAACAAAATTAATCTTTCACAACTCTACCACCTTGTGAGTCGCACCATCTGTACCTACTTTTGGCTACAATTTGCATCTATCTATTCAATCACTATTTTTCTATTTCTCTTCATAATTTCTTCAATTGATCACAAACATATTTTAACAGAGCACCTGCTTCCTATTTGTGCACAAGAAAATCTGAATTTTGCACAAATCTGAGCACAATTTACCTATTAAATATCTATCGCACAATTCTGCATTTCCCTTTTATCTGGCTTATGGTAGTTGAGTATGTCTTGTTTCTATTGTTTTTGTTGATTTTTATCTTAACAACTTTATGACTGTCTACTTTTCCATAAACATGGTGTACGAGTGCGCCGTTGACTTTTCAAAATTTAAATCTATATAATACATACTTGATATGAAATGCAAAATGTGAAGTATAATATTTTTTTTATTTTTTAAGGGTTATACTTAAAATTCTATCGATTTAATAGCAATTGAATTGAGAGAAATCTTCGGAAAATGTAAGTGTTGGATTATAATTTAAGCGTGCCCTGAATGCTATTACATTTTGATGCTTTCATCGAAAAATATAATACTCAAATAAATTTATACTTATTAAGGAGCACTCAAATAGTCCTCCAGCTTTAACCAATAACATAATAATCAATACATTATGTTTATGCATTTCATGAACATTTGGGAATCCATTTTTGGAAGCCGAATTTGTGGCCTTTTAATATATTTAACACAATAATTTTGCGTCTTTATTGGCGTATAATTTATCGCACTATAACTACACAATTTGTAGTCAATTAGATTAGTATCTTAAATATTAATATTTGGCTTAAAAACTGTGCAAAAAATTAAAACATCGTACTAGATCATCTATACAATTTGCAGAAATAATGATATTGAACGTTTTTGTGATAGAAAATTATAGGATTTTTATTAAACATTTAAGATTTACACTGTTGCATTTATAAAAATACACGGATAAATTGTCAAACGACATTTTCGAGTACTTATGGTTTCTTATCCTTATGCATTTTGGAAGATACCCTCAAATTCAGCATAAGCCTCGGGTAAATTTGATCGTATTAAACACATAAAGACATTGTAAAAATTGTATTTTTATTGACATCATCTAAGCGGGCATAATAATTTTAATTCGGCTTGGATTGGGATGCTGAAGGCATTAAGGATGTAACAAATCACTCAATAAGTTCGTAGGATGACAAAATACTCCACAGTCGTAAATTGAAGTTGTATGAGATTGCTAATTAATAGCCTGTAGTATATTTAGCATTTTGCATTAACATTGTCCATGAGAAAGCTCTATTCGAAGTGGGATATCGCGTTTGCCAACAGTCGATCAAAAACAAGTACGCGTTGTCAATTCAGAGCGCTCTTTAGAGCTGTTTCGGCGTAATAAAAAGATTTTTTCGTGCAATTTGTAACAATGTATGAAATATGAATCCATCACTATATTCCAGAGTAAAATTGGCAATCATCTGAGTGGATAGCAACTGGTGAAAGCCACCCAAAACGATCAAAAACGCAAATGTCAGTTGATGTGGATTTTGCCTCCGTATTTTAGTATTTTGTTCGTCGATTACTTTCAGAATAGAAGAATCATAAATAGCAAATATTATATGGTGTTATTTGTACGTTATATGGAAGAAATTGCGAAAAAATGATCCCAAATGAAGAATAATAATTGTAAAGTGAAAAATCCTACGAACTTATTGAGTGATGTGTTAAGTTGTGGGTATTTTGGGATTAATAAAGGCAAGCAAAAAGGGCCGTCTATGGATGATTAATCTTTCATAGATCTTCTCCTACGCAAAAAATGATATTTAAATAATGCTATTCGTATGTGGAAGGCAAATGGTTAAAAATACATATCAATTAAGTTTATTTAATAGATTGTCCAGCTAAGAATGTCGTTTTTTAAATGAGGTTAAATGCAAACAAAAAATTAATTAATTAATTTCATCGATACAATGTATTTTCCTTCAGTAAATGCAACCTTTTCCCATCTATTGAATATATTTTTTAATTCCGAAAGATTAAAATTCAATGAGTTTTGATATAAAATATGTTTCGATTCCTTTTTTCAACTCTTCTATGTTTATGATTTATTCCCCGATAAATAATGCTGCATCGATCTAAATAAATGATAGTCGGATAGAGCAAAGTTAGGAGAATAAGTTGGATGCAAAATCGTTTGCCAGTCGAATTCCTTTAATTTGTTTTCGATCATCTTTAATTTATGGGGTCGTGCATTATCATGTTGCTAAAGAATTTGGCGATGGTTGACTACACTTGGCCTCTTCGTACTCAACGCTACTTTTAAACTTTCTAATTGTGAACAATAAATCTCCCTCGTTATTATTTGACCATATGGAAGGATTTCATGGTAGATTATTCCTTTGGAGTCCCGCTATACATTTAAAAGAGCTATTTTTAATATTATACCCGGTCGATGGGTAAGTTTCTTTAGCTTCCTCCTATTTTTTTCAAGTGTATTTGAATACTTTTTCGGAAGTATCCAAGCTTGTCTGTTAATTTTCGTATAGTTTATTCCATCGAAAATATTTTTGGGTGAAATTTCGACCCCTATTGCTCCGAACGATTTCATATTTTGATTTTTTATAAAATCATAATAAGCTGATGATTTTGTATTGTTGGGCAAAATTACTTTTACATTGTGTATTTATATGCTTTGGACTAAATGATTGGGCGCAAATTTCGATGAGCCTCTATTGTTCAAGAGATTATCTCCGCCTTGCCGGCGAGCGCTCTTTATTAAAAATCTCTCGTTAGGCATTAATATTTATCTCCTTATTCAAGGATAATGTCGGCTATAGAATGATGAAACGAGATCGTTCCTAAACATTTATAATGGATTAGCGAGGGTCCGGCAAAATGGAAAATGAGGATCGATTCTTATTTTTGCAGCATTTTGGCTATCGGGCCGCAATATCCGCGGTACTATTCCAGTTAATGGCATTACCGCGTGTTGCTGAATTATTGATGTATCGTAATTCGCGATATTTAACCTTCGTTATGGCCCCCTCAGCATTTTGGAGCATAAAGCACAAAAAGAGACGAGGAAATTCGTCATCCATTATTAATTTCTACTATTGGAGGAAATAATTGAATAAAATCAACAAGGTGGAATCGCGTACCCAATACGACTAGTGTAGGCCGATGTTATTACATTCTCCCTTATTTATTCCATCATTTTATTTTTATTTCGGAACAATCCCTCAAATAAGTCTACTACCATTGTTGCTCCACAAAATAATTAAATTTAATCAGTTAAAATATCTCTGGGGCGAATATTTAAACGCAAAACAATACATCCTTCAACAAATAGCTGGCATACATTTTCATCTCCGATATCCATAAACACAAGAAGAATATTACGATTCTTATGTATAAAGGATATAAAATTTTAATGCAAAATTCGTATACGTCATAAAAATACAGCAACTTTTTCCATTGAAATTTGGCGTACTAGATGGAATAACGTGCTAACGCTTCCCCAGTTTATAACACCCCCCATATCGGATTTTATCGCAAGTTTTAATATTTTTCCAATATCAACGGCCAAAACAGTGAAATTTGGATTTTCATGAAAGAAGACGATGTTTTGGAAAGCACAACATTATCTCAAATTTGAATAAAAGCCTTTGAATCTTAAGCGAGAAAGGTTACGTTGTTCATTTTTGATTACTCTTCTCATACTGTTTTTCATCCTTTTATCGATCACCTATACTTAAATACTATGCAAACATTTTATGTTACTTTGAATAAGTATTCAAGTGATTTTTAATTTACATTCGACTCCTAATGCCTATTATAAAATGACGAATATGGCAATACTAAGCTAAAACCATAAATTTTGATTAAATCATTGCAATAATCAATTATATTATATTAACCCTTTCCACTCGAGATCCTTTTTCGCGCGGGAAACCAACAACTCGAGATGTTTCGCAGCATTTTTGACGAATTTCTTATCACTAACTTAAAATTATTACACTCACAAATCAATGTATAAAACTTTTATACTTTAACAATTCATAAATCTTTACACCTTTATGAATATAATTGCTTAAATATTAGTCTATCTAATTTTGATGTGTGTAATCCTTCATAAAACATTTGCTAAGATGCATACCCGACTTGTCGGGGGCAAGTATTACAATAATATATGGTTTGATGCCTTTTCTGGCTTTGCTTCTTAGAGAACATGAGAGAACATAAGATTAGAAGAGCGTAGGAACCTGCTTCAAACCATGTGGTGAGTGAGAGTCACCTCCCGAGTGCAAAGTATTAACCCTATGAAAAAAAATGATACATTGAATTTATTATGATCCAAGAAACGCATTTCAAAAAATCTAACGAAACTATTCACAAAAGAACATAGAGATCATATTCTTCTTATTTATACACATAGACTATATACAAAGCTATATGAATTAATATGATAGCAGATTTTAAATACATCTTTTAAATTAAAGACACATTTCATGAATAGTTTGTCTTATGTACAGAAATATGTAATAATATTAAAATATTAGATCTTATCCTCTGAAACGAGATGATTTTTTTTAACATGAATTAACACTTTAATAATTTAATTTACAAAATAGAAATTTCGGATTCATATCCTTATCCAATTTATATACTAAGTATTTGCATCTAAAATAATGAATTTAATTACACATCAAGTTATAAAAATAATACTTTATTGTAGAAATACAAAGAGCCTTTCACATAAAATTCGATACCAGGAGCAATTATTTTTTTAGAGGTCTTTCAAAATAAATTAAAATCGTGTGCAAAATAATAAAATCTAGCAAAAACGTAGAAAATTATTTTAAATTTCTTGCCATAGCTAGATTTTTGTCCAATATACTGACTTTCCAAATTAAGTACCCTATGAATAGAACCTTTTTTATTGTTAGTATAGTGGCTTAGATCCTGTACTCTTATTATAAAGATTCGGATTCAAATCCAGATTGTGGAAAAATTTTCAGCGTACAAACAAATTTGGAAGATCGGAAATATTAATATTTCTGATCCAGGTTTACTCTGATTTCCTGAATTTGAAAGAGTAAATGCTGAGGTGATTAATAAAGTCCCATAAATTTGCAACAATAATTAAATTATCATTTATATATAATGATAATTTCGCTATTCACTCATAGACTCTCTCCTCTCCTACCTTTATAAATAATCCTATTCTTACTTTACCACGTGTGGAAGATAATAGGAAACCATCAGATTAAATCTCATCCCTAATGAGATCTCTTATGGAAATTCCGATATCGGATGTCATAAGGACAAAACGCAAATTATTGCCACTTTTCTTGCTGAAAGTTCTTTGAATTTAATTTTGAACGATAATTTTATGCATAATTTATATTTCAATTTACAACGTTTCAGTTAATATCGAAAGCCTCATATATATTCAACTGATCGATTGAAATTTCTGGGAGTATTATTAATGTATATGAATGAATTCACCGATATCTTATTTGTTTTCCCGAGAAAAGCACAGTTTTGCTTTACCATCTCAAATGATGATGATAATGTCCGGATATAAGATTTTTGCTATTTACTCGTATATATAGCATATTTAAGTTACTATAGCTATCAATATAATCCATGGTCGTCCATATTTGATATAGGAATGTTTTATCGTTAGAACACATAGGTTTTTTTTTAATATAGATCCAAATCAATTGAATAAATTGATATGTTGGTATTTATAAATTATTTTATCCATATGTTGAAATAATAAATCTAATTGGTTTTGTACATAATGTTTTGAATTGTTCAGTGTTAACACAATGTTTTCCTAGAGCTTGCTACATGTTTGTGTCTCCGATGACTGAATTCAGCATGTAGATACATTTTAAAGTGGTTTTTTTGTTGATAAATGAAATACATTTTTAATACTGCATGTTTTGCAATTGAACTTATAAAAAAATTAATAGTTGTATTAATTGTAGCGAAGGAAAAATATTCGCTTTGCATATTGAAACAGTTTTGAGAATACAGTGTGTCATTCCAAAATGAATTTTATTATCGAAAATAGTGTTAAATATAATGCAGTTACATGTAAAATGAAATATAATGTTTGATTTATAGCTAACAGTCGGTTTTTATTTATACATTTTTATGCTTCGTTTCGTATTGGCATCTTTATTTTTGTTGAATATCATATATTGAACCTGGCTTTTGCAAGAGAATATTTGATTACTTAAATGAACAAAATTATTTTTTTACTTTATGTAGATTCATTTGTAAGGACATGTTTAATTTGTCAGTTATGAAGCCTATTGTGAATCGTGGTTGATTAATATTTTTATTTTAAGCGTTATGATCCTCCGATTTATTTACTTGCAAGACGAAATTTAGCTCTCTTCTTGTTTCAAATAAATTTTCAATTGAATATGTGTTGTTAACAGCTTCATAAAGGATGCTGAATGGGGTCCTTGCAGTGTGACGTGTGGCGAGGGAATAAAAAAGCGCGAAGTTCATTGCAAAATATTTTTGGAGTTCAGTAGAACGATTGCCAAATTACCTGATTATAAATGTAGTGGACCAAAACCCTCTGAAGAAACAGAGCGATGCGTCATGGAACCATGCTCAATGGCTTATGGAACTTCTTATGGTGATTCACATTCTGCATCGTTATATCCTGGCGAAACATTCAGGTATTTAAAAACATATATCTTCTTCAATATACATGTAATAATTTGTGATGATGTTCAATTTTATATCATTTCAATATTTATACTTATCAGACAATCTGGATTTGGAGAAACAAACATACGAGTAGCTCCCGGAACACCGGGAAAGTCTTATTCGTGGAGAGAAAATGGATACACCCATTGCAGTGCTTCATGCTTAGGAGGAGTTCAAGTAATTATTCATCACCTCTTTGAATATCAAAATCGACAACTTTCAAAGCATTGTCTTATCATTCTTTTTTATTTCCAGGAACTCATTATTAACTGTGTTCGAGATGATACCGAAAAAGTTGCAACGCCGTACATGTGTTCACCTGAAACAAAACCTGAGAGTAGAATCAAAACCTGCAACGATCATCCCTGTCCCCCAAGGTATTTTTTAATATTATTTTAATATTTATAATATCAAAATGGATGCTTTTAATATCTGATAAAATTAATGCATTATTTTTTTATCTAGATGGAATCATTCTGACTTTTCACCATGCACTCAACCATGTGGTATTGGTATTCAGACTAGAGAAGTCAGCTGTATACATGAGGTAATTTATATAAATATAGTACATTTATAAATCAATTATTTCAATTTTAAAAATCAATAAATAATGAAATACCATCGGAACGATTTCCTAATTTTTTATATATATATATAGGTCACACGTGGCGGAAGCAACACAGTTGTAGTACCAAATAGCATGTGTCCTCAACCTCCTCCTCCCGATAGACAATACTGCAATGTTTTAGATTGTCCTGTCCGTTGGCATACATCAGACTGGAGTAAATGTTCAAGAGCCTGTGGCGGTGGTGTTAAAGAAAGAAAGGTTTGTATGATAATTAATAATTGTATATAATACAGTAGAACCTCGATTATCCTGACTAATTGGAGATGAAAGTAGTCCGGATTACGAAAATCCGCATAATCGAAAATAATCATAATTGACAGGGAAAGAATGAATAATTTTTATTTGTCTAAATTAACATACATATACACATGCAATAAATTATTTTTATTCAAAGAATCAATAATCGATTTTGGCTTTAAGCTAGTTCTTCACCTGTAAGCTGCCAAACTGCAAATACTCAAAATATATAAGTTTTCCTGAATTACGCTCTTCTTGGTTCTCAAACCATTTCTTGGTGACATCCAAACACTGAAAAGCTTAAGAATGTGTAGGACTAATATTAGGTTGTCCCATAAGTTTCTTTCGCAAATGAACACAGATCTAATCATAGCCATAGTTGAAGAAAACCCGCGATATACTGTTCGCGAAATAGCTAACAAGCTAGAAATTCAACGAACATCCGTCCATAATCATCTGACAAAATTGGGCTACATCAATCGTTCAGATGTGTGACTTCCTCATGAACTGTCTGACTCAAATCTTCTTCTCCAACGACATAATAGCCAACCTTTTTTGAAGAGACTTGTCACTGGAGATGAAAGTTAGATACTATATGAGGATATCCAACGTAAACGGTCTTGAACCAAGGGTACAGAAGCTTTAACTGTAACTAAACCTGGCCTACATCAAAAAAAATGTTTTGCTATGCATTTGGTGGGACTGGAAAAGGATATTTTATTATGAGAAATAAAATGTACCTTGATCTATATTTTGCCAACAAACCTGGGAAATTTTGCCAAGAAGGCATTGTGAGGCTTCCGGAGAGATGGAAAAAGATAATAGAACAGAATGGATCAATAAATTTTGATATAATACAAATAATTGTTTATTTTTTTCTTAATATGAAAACGAAAGAAACTTATGGGAAACCCTAATATCTACCCCTCACAAATATTTTGTTCGTCTTCTCGACCTTATTCTTCTGAGGCAGATATTTCTTTGATTATTTCCTCATCATTCAAAATTTGGAATCCAGGATCGTTGGTTACATCTTCTTTGTAGTATTCAGCACAAATAGAAATTTGTGCTATTGCTTCGGCAATGTCTCTGTAACTTTAAGGCGAGGGCGCTCTCGGGGGCAGAGCCCCCAGGCGGCTCCGCGCCCCCACGTGCTCGTCGAGATGTCCGCGCTAGCGCACGAGTCCGTTCTTCTATCGGGCGTAATGTTGCTGGACGGAAGACTATATTTTCTAAATAACTATTTATTCCACACGAGAAAGAGAGAGAGATCTGGTTGTAGGAGGGACGACCTCCCGCAGCCAAGGCTAACCGACGACCCAACTGGCAACGGAGCACGCACAAGAAGTGATCTGTCGGTATGCAGGTGTAATGTCTCCGTAGGGCCACAAGAGATGGCGCTGTTAAAATAACAAATTGCATCTGAAAAGAGACGGAAGATATCGCTGCTAATCTGGGGAATTAAATCTACCATGGTGAAGTATTTTCACGTCTTGATACTATATAAACTCTTCGTCGAATCCTTCCTTCTCCACAAACAGCTTCAATGTGTCAATGAATGTGTTTGCTGAAGGTATGTTAGCAGAAAGCTTTTCTTCATGAATTTCAAGTTTCCTGATACCATGTCGCACTTTAAATATTTTAAACCAGCCGAAAACTTACTTTGAAGATGGAAGCTCCATTTAATTTTATATCGAAAAATATTACTTTTTCACACAGTAATGTACCAAATATTGGCTGTCCAGTTGATCATCTTACAAAGAATATACTCTTCAACTTCTGTATTTCTAGTTTTTTTCATAGCTTTAGCTTTGAGCTTCCATCTTCTGGCATTAAACAATTAGTACACTTCGTAATACATAATTCGTACATGTGCAAATTAGCAAATTGTAATTTTTTTGTTTCATTTTGAACAATCCGGATAATCGAGCTCCGGATAATCGAGGTTCTATTGTAATTTAAACACATCATACATTTACTTTAATATCAACATAAATTAACAGGTGGAGTGTAAGCAAGTTATGGCCCAATCACACGTTATCCAACGCCCGGACTCAATGTGTCCAATGGGCAAGCCCCCATCAACAAAACCCTGCAATTCCAAAGGCTGTGTTTTGGATACAAGAACTCCAAATATAACAGTTTCAAGGACATCCTATGTTCAAAGAGATCCTAATAAAAAAAGAGTAAGTTTAAAATTCCTTGTAAATGGTGATAAATTTTATGCATGAACTTACTAACGCTTAGTTAAAAATTAAACCAACTACTAATCGATATTAATTTTAGGTCACTCTTAAAATTGGAGGTTCTGCTTCGGTATTCGCCGGGACACAAATAAAAATAAAATGTCCTGTGAAAAGATTCAATCGTACAAACATATTATGGGCTAAGGATCATAATTTTTTGGCGAACTCTAAAAAATTTAAAATTTCCAAAAAGGTACAACTCTGATTGATAAAAGATATTTTAAATACCATTTTTAATTAAAATTTTTTATAATTTGTAATATTGTGCATTGTTAATATTATAGGGTGCCTTAAGAATTCAAGACTTGACGCATCGAGATGCCGGTGTGTATACGTGTGTTGCCGGAAAATCTACTGCAAATCTAAATCTGACTGTAAAATATAAACAAGGTGAATTCTTAAGCTCCGAAGAAATTGAAAGACAGAAATCTAATCCATTAGATGATCCAAGTTATGCCGTCGATAGGTTTGTATAAACTTAATATTAGATATTAATTTAACAAATTATATATGTTTTTCTTGCTTTTTAATAGAATTTATAAATATAAATAATGCAATTATATGTTTGTAATGTATTATTTTATTGTAGAGACCTAAAATTGTTTAAATTTAATTTCAGGAATGGTGGAAATTATAGACCGTTTATAGCTGGTATCGGAATTGAAGATCAATCACATGAACAAAAACCAGGAAATGATCAGTCACATATTTATAAACTAAGTAAAGCAAAACAAATAGAAAGAATAAACAAAGAGAAAGAAAAAGAAAAACAGGTTTTGTGCCAATCTTAATGCTGTCTATAACATACATGAGCTTATTTTTTAAATAAGCATAAGTTTTCCTCCTAAAAACTATGTTTTTAGAAGAAAACTTATTTTTGTTTGATATTGCTTTTAAACATCAACTATCAAACAATGCTGTTTATTTAAATTCAACTGTTGAATTACATATTTTTTTCATTTGATTGTAGCTTCAATTACAGTCTACAACGGAAATGCCCTTTAGATATAATCCTCGTCATACTGAAGATTATTCTGATAACGAAAGTGGATCTGCAGAACCTCCTGTAAGTTATATCGTTTCAAAAAATTAAATAACATAATGAAATTAATCCTTTGAAAAATTTTAATCCTCTATTAGCAAGTAAATACATATTTGTATTATTAGAATTACGAGTCAAATTTGTAGATTTTTGCTTACGTCTTAATGTTCGATGATAGACAGCATTCAAAATAAATGTTTGATGATAAAATTGTGATGAAATGAAATCAGTTTTTAATAAATTGTTGTTGAATTCTCGTTATAAATGGGCAAAATATGAAATCTTTAAAATATATATATTAAATTAAACAAAAGGGCTTAAGCAACTCTACAAGCATCAAATAGGGGTTGTTAATTTACATTGCTTCAAAATAATTTATAGTGAAACGTTTGATATCCGTAATTGTTTCGTGCGAACATTATGGATATTAACGAAAACCTTAACATATCTATCTGAATTTTCTTTCTTCTTTCTTCTTTCACATAAAATATTTTCTAAATTCTCTTACTATAGATAAATGTATTTTCCTAACAATTGTGAAATCGCTCTGTGCTAACAATATATGTGTATATATACAATATATGTATATATTATATATTAATGTTGTCAAATAGTATATTGAATTAACAAACTTATGGAATATAATCTTCTAGTTGTCTGTATTGTCTAAATATATGCATATATATCAATAAATATATAAATGTAAAATGATATATTTATTTGCACTTATACTTTTTAATTATTGTTATATTTTTGTTTATTTATAACAAAAAAGATTACAACTCAATATCATCATCAAATAAATATTTATACTCGGTTTGATTTGGCCGACTTTTCATAAGAACGCTTTGAATATAATATCTTTTACTTTCATTTAAAACATTCATAATCTTAAAAGTGTGTTGTAGACTTTAGTTAATAATTAAAGGACAAGTAATTAGCTCTCGTTTCTATTGTTAATTTTTGAGTTTGGAATTAAAACATAACGTAACGTAACGAATTTAACATTTTATAAATTTAAAAATAATTTGTGGAGATTTGTATTGATCAATATCAAGACATTATGAATTTTAGAATTGTGGGTATTGCTTTGAAGTTAATAGATTTGTATATCCGTCGTCAATGCAAGACAACTCATGTTGTGAAAAATCTTTTAAAATAGCATTCTTGAATAAGACAACTTTTATTGTTCTAATTTTTGTAATGTACACTTTTGTATAATAGCATCTACTTTAAATAGACAAATATATTTTCTCCTAAACATCTTAAAATTACCTTTTGCATCCTACATTCTCTTCTTTGTGTGCAGGATAAAATAATTAGCAAATGGTTTAAAGCCTTGCTAAAATCTCTAAAATTTATATTTGAAAAATATCTAATCTTAACACTTTTCAGTGAATTTTAATGATGAAGATTTTCAAATACATTTATAATATTTTTTCGCATCGTTATCAGCCATTTTCCATTCAATATTTACGATTTTGTGTGGTTAATGCATTAAATTTTCGGTATACTAGAGACATCTCTAAAACAAAGTATAAAAAACATACACAACATTGCAAAAAAATAAGAGCAGTAATTTTGATTTTATTAACACTTATTCCGAAGGCAATTGTGTTGAAATTTTACAAAAACTTTCCGAGTCATGTGTGATCTTTGAAATAATATTTCCATATAATCTCTTCGCAACTTTTTTTTAACCCTTCCCTTTGAAAAGCTAAAGGTGCAGGTTATTTATTGCACTGTAATATACAATTTGTTTATATCTATGCGTTTTATTTTCTGCTGCTCAAATGGAACAAAATTGTAAATAGGACGATGTCATTCCGACCCAAATGCCTGTCGCGGGTGATATAGCGGATACCCCACCGACCAGTTCTGCAACGAGGCCGATGCCATTATTTCTAAGGCTTATATCAAAGCTTCAGGTGAGGAGCACCTGATTTAGAGAATATAAATTCCAATCATCATACCGTATTGCAAATTTAATTTTATGATTTTTAATCTTATTCCGCATTATTCCGCATCACACGTTACACGTTTAAAACAATATAAGAAACTTAATTTTCAAACAATTTAGATATATTTCTAATTAAAACACAAGTTTTAACAAAATTATTCCGATTTTATGATACATATCATTGAATCGCTTTAAAATTGCAACGAAAAATTGTTTTTCGAACAATAATAATTTGCAATTGATTTTGGTTTTTAAATAATCATCCATTTAAAAGTATAGATGATTCAATTTATATTTAAAATGATTATGCAAATATTTTCTAATTTTCAAAAATATATTATGGTTCTCTTCTTTCTTTCTTAAGAATTAAAATAAAGCTTTAATACGCTATTCTAAAATAGTTTTAAATGATGAAATATAAGAATGAAGTCTCTTAAGTATTAATATTTAAATAAAATTGTCATTTACAAAGAGTTAATTGATCTATATGTATCTTTTTGTTTGTAACAAAACAGTTTATTTTAATGTTCTTTACTATTTCTTTCTTTTTTCTAAACACATTCATGTTTATAAAAGTATATAATATTTATTTTTTAACAGTTTACTAACAAATTAACTGCACTTTCAAACCTCTATGTTATATCATCATTCACTCTCTGATTTCATATCTTTTTTTACTACTCAAATCAGCAAAGATATTGACGAATCAATATAAATTCTAAATGGGACGTTTTATCATATTTATAGATGCTTTCGCCCTTTCAAGTGTTCTCAAACTCAAGGGGCCAAAGAATGATAAGTGATTTAAAATATGGATTGATAATTGGAAACAAATCTGAGATATTCGCAACCACCGACATTACCGATATCCAGCCACTTTCACCCGACGATGATATGCTTTTATACGACTCGAACATAACTAAAATCAACGACAGTCTATCGTTCTTTGAGAACAATTCGGTGCTCTTCGATCAAGACGACTACTCAAATTTCAATGAAAACATCGACGAATTACGGTCAGTTTAAAATCCAATTTAAACGTACGTTAAAAATATACACGTATAATTTGATTAACGATGTTTCAATTACAAATTCTAGCTTGACTACTGTGAGTGCAAACGACGACGAAAAAGACATAAATATAGATTCGGATACAGACGTCGACGACAATTTAGAATTTGATTGGATCGTAACTGAATGGTCTAAATGTTCTCAAACGTGCGGCGGAGGTGGCTTTCAAATAAGAGCCGCAAAATGCATGGTAATATAAATATACACTTGATTTTGATGATGTGTTTTACGATATCTTATCAAATGCTATATTTTTTAGGCACAGCTTGAAAACACGACTCAAAATGTCGAAGAAATGTTTTGTGAAAAGGCCAAATTGGAAACGCCTATAACGATACAAAAATGCGGCATGGAAGAATGTCCAAGTTGGCGTGCAAAAGACTGGTCTCCGTGTCATAAAGCGAGATGTTTCGATTGGAATACAGGTTTGTTCGGCGATTCAATAGTATTATCAATCGGTTTCAAAATTATTTATAATATTGATGCGTTCCAGCTATGCAACGACGCGTCGTTCAGTGTGTCACCGGTGAGGATGTGGTGCAATCCACAATGTGCAGCGTGCATGAACGTCCTCCTCATCGACAAGAATGTTATAGTGATAAATGTAAAGGCGTTTGGAGAACCGAACCATGGTCTGAGGTTAGTCTTGTATTGATTTTTAACGCGTTATTTATTATGTTATATGCTACAAATCTAACGAAATAAAATTATCATGTTAAAGTATTATTTTTAATCGTATTTAGTGCAGTGGAGCATGTGGAGAACAGGGTGCCAGATATAGAATTTTACAATGTGTCTGGTATGGAACTAAAAGGCCCGCAGGAAATGCATGTAGGCATAGATTAAGGCCCGCAGTTGTGAGGCCGTGTATTGTTCCGGAATGTCAACCAGTTCGTAAGTATCTTATATATTGTATATATATATAAATCAATTGACAAAAATCGTTTAACAATATTTTTAAAAATTATTTCAGAAATCTATTGCAAAGATTCGTCAAAATTTTGTCAAAATGTTAAAGCAATGAATATGTGCAGAATTAAACGATATCAATTACAATGCTGTCAATCCTGCAGGGAGCATTAATCAATATTCATCCGGATTTTGTTTGAATTACAGATTTCATTGGGAAATTTTACCAATTATATTACAAAAGTTAAATTAATTATATAGAATTGATCGTTCAATACTGGCATTCCAGTGGTGAATTTCATGATGAAAAGTGTTTTCACTCCCTCCTTTCCTATCGGCTTAGAAAATCCTGATATATTACCTATGAACTATTTATTGTAAATATAAGCAATTTTTTTAATCAAACACATTTGGTCGTGCATAAGATCAAAGATCCTTAGAATGTGAAATATATGAAATTAAATTAATTATACAGGTTTAAATTAAAAAAAAGATTAGCAAATATAAAATGAATTATACAATTGTATTGCAAATATAAATTATGTGTGAACATAAGTTTTTTTTATGTACTATATTATACATAAATTTAGCGTATAAGGCTTTACGACCAATATGATGCATTTTAAAAAATCACATCCTTTTGCATTCTCTAAAATACGTTGTTTTTCCAATTGCTTTCCCTAAAAAAGAACTTATTTGAAATGGTTATTATATTTTGAATAATCTAACGTTTGAGAAATTATCATTATATAATACAAAAAAATTAGTATATCGCTATTAATAAAATTTATACATATGTAATATGACTGAATTTGTGAATAAAAAAATGTTTCCGTAGGTTAAATTTTCAAATTGAGCTAAAATACTTCTTTCCAAATATGTATACAAGTTTTTTTTAACGATAATTTATCTTCTAAATGCTTAAAATCATTATTTCATTTTGTATAAACATGCATATCTCTGAAATAAAATCTCTTAGCGTACGTTAAGTTTGTATGCTGAAACAAAGACGTATTTTCCAATATATAAATTTATAAATAAATCTTCGCCGTATGCCTCAAAAAAGTTCTTGATTTTGTGTATTTAATCCATCAATTGATTATAAAAGACAAAACCAATTTCATCAAATTTAAACGAATTTATCGTGTTTCAATCTTAAATCAGTTGCCGTTAATCCTAAATAACTAGCTAATGATAAATACCATGTTGACCCCGACTCATCGAACATAACTCATATTTTATAAGACGTTAATACAGTATTAAATAAATAAGGAACAATTTCACGAACAAAAATAAACAATTGGTACGGTGGTCTTTTATATCCTACTTTTTCTTTATAATCCCATTTAATGTGTATAAATGCAAAAACATTTTCCGTCCAAATACGTTCAATGGATATATTTTTTTTAAATTCATCTTTATTTAATATGTATTTTACAAAATAAACGTGTCTATGTTAATTGAATTGAATTCTTATAAATTGTATTAATCCGATAGACCGATATTCTTGAAATCTGCAATGAACTGATAAAATAAAAATAACAACAATTGAGGTAATCTGTATTTTAAATTTGGCTTCTGAATACCATGAACGTATCTTAAGGATTATCAAAAGGGTTCATATTTATTTGATCCATCAAGATTTTTTTATACCACGTTTACACTTGGTTCATCTTATTTTAAATAGATTTGAAACTTTTAATTAATACATTGCAATTGATGTCAATTTGAGTTATTCAAAGGTTATATCGATAATCGTTAAACAATTTTGTGTCTTAATATCCGTTCAAAATTCATCCCTGAAACTCATATCATTCCTCGAGTTGACTTAAAGCGTTAAGAAAAAACTATGTTAACTTTCAATCATTTTTATAGATCACACAATAATGATTTATAAATATGTTTATCGGCATTATAAATAATAAAACAGTTATATTTAAGCTTTATTTAAACACTGTTATGATGAATTTTATTCAGAGATATTTTAACATAATCCAGAAACATCTCAATAAATATAAAAACCATTAGAATATTGATGAAACTATTAATAGTCAGCCAGTTAAATAATATTTGTTGAAATTTGTCTTGATATTCTTATAAACGTTCACTTTATGTATTATCCATAACTATTATTTTTATGTGAGACGTTGATCTAAAAAGTTCATCAAACTATTATATATGCTTTAATTCAGTCTTGAGCAAACTTTAATAACCATTGCACAAGCATAAAAATGTTAAATAAAAATGATTTCTTAATAACGAGGCTCCTAACATGTATATATTGAATAATTTGCATGAAAATATGCACTGAAATATTCTTATAAATATTTCATGTACAGTTAGGTTTAATTATTTTTATTTAAAATATCTAGATATACCCTTTCATATGCTATGTAATATGTAAAAAATTCTTAATTGATAATTACCAATATAATATATTATTTACCTGAAACGGTGTGTAAATATTATTTTCACATTTAAGCAAATTAAAGCAAAAAATATATATTTATTTGAGTTAATAACGTTCGTTCAACATATAGAGCACCTTGATCGGTATATCTATATATTTTTGTATTATTTAAGCCTATGTGTAAGTCCTTTTAAAGGGTATTTGCAATAACTAAATGTTTAAATGCACAATTATAATTGTTAAACTATTGTAAAATATATGATGTAAATTTATATTATTTTATTGTGATTAAGTTCTACCAACTAAAAACATGCCATATTCGTTATAGAAGATACATTGTTGATTTTCCGGTGGGATGTAAGCGGTGTTTCATGCGGTATTTTCGTGAATCGTTCATCTCGCCGCTATTTTAGTTGTGAGGCGTTAAAATTACGTTCATGTTAGCCGTGGATTGAAATTACCGATTGTTAACGATGATGTATATACATATTTATATTGTACGGCTGAAGCAATACAGTTTTTAAATATTGATATTTTTATCATTCATATGACCGTATAGATTGATCGGTCGAAAACATATTTTTTATCTCAATGGTTCTATTGACCTCTAATCTGTGTTAATTGAAACTGTTAACATTTCACAATTAATGAACATGTATATAAATAAAATATACTCTGCTATTTGTCAGAAAGAATATAATATGTACGTAGACACCTATTTCTATATAATAACACCGCTGTTATTAACGATAGCGACTTTATAGTTTTATCGATATTTTTTATCCAGTTTGTTCTTGTGTCTTAATGCAAAGAATCTTATTTATTTTTGAACGTTCAAGACCTTTCTCAGACTTATTTAAAAAATAGTTTTTACATGAAATGACCTTCTTAAAGCCAATTTATTTGTATTAAGATTACTGTTATAATAACAGCAATTTAACATATTACTATTATGTTCCTTAAAAATTGTTAAATATATAATAGATATTTTTTTTATTCAAACAAGATAACACAAGCCGTGTAATCTTATACGAATGTTTCAGTATAATTTATCATAATCAACAAATTATTCTACCTATCCTATATGAAGACCTACGATCGATCAAAAGCATTAACTTAATTTTTTGATATACTATCAAGATACAATATTTTGCTTTATAAATTAATTAAACGATGACATTCAATTGTATACATAACATTGTTGGATCTAATCCATTATTTCCGAGGTGTGATATAAAATTACCATATGGATCAGTTGCGTTTACTGTTAAAGTTTATTTTACTGAAATAAATATAGAACAAATTATAGCACTGTTTTATTAATATATATTTATTCCTCACTTCTTATCTCCAAATTCATCTATTATAGCGCTTTAACTATAACGATTTAACAACGACTCCACTACATTAAGGTAATAAATTTGTATTGAAAATACTAAGCTTATTTGTATCCATTTATGATAATATTTGATATGAAATGTTAGATATTAATTAAACCAATATAGTATTCTTTGTATTGAATATATGTCTGAAGAATATTTTTTGTTAATGTATATTTATTAAAACGTATAAAAGAGAAATAATTGATTGCCGAAAGTAATATTAAACGCCATATCTGCTTTTCAACAGATTTTCATTTAATAAAATGTTATTATTTCTCAATGTAGATATACAAGTTTATCATGATTTAAAAATAAAGTGGGACAATAATATTGTTTCATAGATTCACAAGTCACACAGTTAAATCTGTGTGATCTAAAAGATTGATGTGTCGTTCATTTAAACATACTTTTTAATTTATCAACAGATGTTACATACCAAAGTGTAGATTGAATCTATAAACAGACAATGATTGACAGCATGATTTATGGTAATTGTTACCATTGGAGGTAATGGGAGAATATATTGCCAGGACTTCAAATGAATTCGTCGGTGGATATTATTTTGATTCCGCTACAAACGTTATATCATTAATGTATTTCTTCGCTGCATTTATGATCACTTATTAAATTTATCATCGTCAACGTTTTAATCTTTTTACATCTCGCACGGTTCCAATTTATTTATAACACATTTCTATTTTAACATATCTTTGATGATAAACTTTGATGTGTTTTAAACACTATGTAAACATGTTTATATTGTTTAAGTATGATCAATCATCATGATAGCAATGTAAAAGTTGTGAAATATAATTTTCAGATATTCCAAAAGATATTTCAGACATTACAAAATTTTTACAGCACGTCTTTACGTCTTATATATCTTATTGTGATATATTTGAGTTACTAAATTTTATAATACCTTTAGATAAAAATATATTATTATTGAATAATATTAATAAAAAACAGGAAGAAATCTAAAAGCCATTATAAATAATCTGATAAAATACCAATATTTATATTAAATTACTACTAATAATATGAATTTGAAGCATGTTTTATTGAAAGTACTTATTCAATCATACAGTGGTATTTTAATGCAATTTTTAAGTCGTTGAACTCAGTGAATGAGTCTGTTTATACAGATCCAATTTAAATTTTCAAGAAAATTACTGTAATTAATTGATGTACAACAACGAATAGATCTGAGCTGCATTAAATCCTAATAATTTAGACATTTCTCATCGCATAATTTCACACTTTGGCAGATCAAATCTGAATATTAAATTTACAAACAATGGATTTATTAAAATATTCGTATAGCAAAAAGAGCATATGGACGAAATATCAAAATACAATACCTCTCCAGCACAACGCCTACATATTTCTATTAGTCTCAACGACAAAATGAAATGAATCTATGAAAAATATCTTTATATTTCAGCAGAACCAATTTCATTTGAAGCACTGGACTATTATTTACAGAAACCAAACAATACAATTGGTTCGCACCTAAGTACCGGCAACTATTATTTTGTGATATAGAGTCGTAAAATCTGAGGTTGTCAACCATCGTAATGGTATTTTTATACATATTACATTAGGAATTGATTTTGGATTTAGTCAAAATATATGGTCAAAATTAGTTCAGTCAGGTCAAAGTTAGGCACCCACAAAAAATGTGTACGTGTTTAGTTTGTTAACAAGTGATCATACATATCATATAAAATGCCGCAAAAAGCCCTAAAAGAAGACACAAGATCTGCGTGTCCAATCGGTCCGCTTTTCGGACCGCTGATATGATGAATGAGCGCTTCGCGCGATCGGTGATCGGGTGAGTTGTTTAAGTTTTACAATCAGTCGAAAATATTGATGTCTTTACTTTATTTCGGGCTTATGCCGGCTGAGTCGGTCCAATGTTTAATCAATTACGAAGAAAATAGGGATTACACAACTTAATGGATGTTATAAAAACGGACAGAGTAAATCAGTGTTGTATGTAAAATGGAATGGTTAAGTTAAATAAGAACTATGCGCAACTCTCGACCGGGTCGATATTCTGCGTTTTGCGCCCCAAGCCCAGTTGCACCCAAGGTGGGCGCTTGCTTTGTCAACCCCTTTTTACGGCCCTGTCAATAGTAGTACTTGTTAATTCTATAGAAGGGGAAGGCTTTTAACCAGGGTTTCAAACCGATATTTTTTTCGATTTAGCAGAGCCTTAACTAAGGTACGAAGCGCTCGTGGTAAGTATCTAACATAACGCTCCCCGCCCTTGGAAATCCGTGTTCCATCCATGTATGTTTTAAAATAATATACAAAGATAGTCCCAAAAGTACCCGACCTAACATATAGATGGCGGTTACTGTTGTAAAAAAATACTATGATAGACAGTGTCTAGACGCTACGTTGCTTCCGCGATCATACAGATCATATAAAATGCTGCAAAGGGCCATTAAAGAAGACACAAGGTCTGTGTGTCCAATCGGTCCGCTTTTCGGACCGCTGATATTACGAATGAGCGCTTCGCGATCATATCTGAGCACAACGATAACGAAGAAAAGAGGGATTAGACAACTTAGTATATATTATAAAAACGAACAGAGTCAATTAGTGTTGGTAAAATAAAAACCATGTGCAATTCTCAATCGGGTCGGTATTATGTGTTTTTTAATAATCACTTAAGATTGAAAGTAAGTATTGATTGACTGAATAAACAAAAAGTAAAGACTACCAGATGTATTATAGATAGTATTATCAGATGGTTAAAATCAAACAAATTCTGCATAAGAATGGTGAATGTCACATATAATTCACATTGTCAAAAGCAAACAATTAAAAAGCATTTTTTGCAAAAAATAAAGACTAAAACCCAAAATGCCGCCAAGGAAAACTATGAAAATGAGAATATTTCGTTTCAATTATACAACATTATGCATATTTGAGTATTTCTAAACCATATTTCATCGTTGTGTAAATAAAAATATGATTGATAAAATTAAATATAGCCTTAAAAATACTTCGAATTTATAAGAATACAAGGATTTAGTATGGAATTTTGTCATACTAAATCCTTGTCCTCCTTTGTCTGATGACTTCAAATAAATATATAATAAATAGATGTGTTCAAAGTTGGCAATCTCTGAAATAATGGGAGAAAATTATCATCCGTTCACTACTCCTGTACTACAGTGTTATCACAGATATCTCACAGAGTGGACGTGGAGTAAGTTCCGAATTTAAATGTAAAATTGTATGATTTCATGTCAATTTCATTTCTTAAATCATCAAAGATCTCATGTCTAATTTCAAAATGGGGGAAGCTTGAAAATTAATGAATTTGTATGGAATTAATATTAAATAGGATTTATTATCATTGGAAATTTGATTAATTGGTACTTATAGCCTTCAATTAATTATTTCATAGATGCATAATTATACCTGAGTATTTTATCTTATGTTGTTATAGATAGTGTGAATTTTGACTCATCACGTAAACACTATCGATTGACATCGATTACTATCATTTTTGTAAGAATGTAGATTTAACTATCGCATTGATCTCTCTTCGGAATGTACGTGGTTTAGAATAAAATTCAATAAAGCATAATCTGAAAAAAATAGGCGTATCCGTTCTGCATACGGTCGGTTGTTTTTAACATCATTGTAGCTCATTACGTGCATTGAAATAATTTTGTCACAACGAGAATAGACCTTGCAATATTCATTATGAATCCATCGCTCTGACGTGGTATTTATCCTTCAGATTTGACAAAGATGGAAGAAAAGAAGGAAGGCACCCAAGAAGTAGCTACAGAATCGAAGATTCTGCAAGTCGGCGACAGTATCAAGCCACTCATCAACGAAGAAATGGCGAGGGCCATGGCTGAAAGACTTTATGGCATTTCGTGTCTGGAAATCAAAGAACTTAATTCCTACGACGATAAAAACTACAAAATCACCGAAGACCCAAACATGAAGAATCCGCTCATAACGAATCATTGGCCACATGGATATGTCCTGAAAGTCATGAATTCCATGGACTCGCAGAAGCTGTCCTTTGTCGAGGCCCAAACTGAAGCTATGATATATTTGGGTAAGTCTTTTAAATGCAATATGAATGCATCTTTAGTGCATTTTTTAAATAAAAATGAACTCAAACGCATTGGATCGCTTATCACACTCTCAAAGCTATGAATGTCAACAATCGCAAAGAGTTGCTTGAATTTTGAACAAAATGCCTACACAAGTGTTTACACTAATTGATATCGTATCTTCGCTGTTTTTCTATTTGCAAAAACAATTTTGAACTTCAACATTGAAACACCACGGTCAAACATAAGTACAAATTGCCATGATCGCATAAAATTTCATATAAATCATGCATTCGAGACGATTTATCGTCAAAGATATACGACTGAGAACAATGGATGATTACAGAATAAGGTCAAGTATAAAAGCTACATCCACTCGTTGATGCAATTGCATTTTTAATATTATTTTTTATACAGGATGCGAAATATATTTTCGTAAATGAATGATTGCATATTGATGCATCGGATAGCGTTAATAAAACAAACATTTCTTCGTCAACAATAAAAATATCACCTAGAGCAATTCAATATCAGTTTCTTATTAAGTATGATTATTATTATATAATTTTAATATAATCTTAACCACGATATTTGACGATCTTTGGTATGTTTTGTAGCCGGTCGATATAATGGGTGGTTGGATACAAGCCAAAATTCCCTGTGCTGTTTCACTATTTCTAAGCCCTTTCTAAAATAACAGGCCTTTAATAGTTATTCATAGTACGAAAATAATACAATAATTGATGCAAAAAACCCTCAGGTAGAGTTTTTTGTAAGGTGCTGATTTTTTCCACATACATTTTTGTATTGATATAGGTAGCTCTCGTATAAATAGGGTCGTTGTATACCTAAATCCATCATGATATGGGAATTCGTGATAAACTGGTACGAAAATTGGGTTAAGTTCCAAATGTAGAATTAACGAAATATAAATCCATATAAACACGTTATTCATAGATTTACACTGGTGGCGGAATATTTATTTTGATAGAATTATTTATTATGTTGGGGAATAAGTTATCAAAAACTTTTTTTAAACAAAAATCAATAGTTTTAACAATTAATTAATTGATTATGTATTCGCCGTTGCTGTTAATTACCTCCTTTCACCTCTCGACCAATATGTTAATGTTGTTCCGCCAAAAATCACCCGGTCTGGTATCAAAGAATTTGTTGAGCCAGTTTTTAAGGTCGTCTTAATTGTTGAAGGTAACGCCTCTCATATGGTTCGATAGGGAGCGGAAAAGATGGTAATCCGTCAGTGCAAGGTCTGGAGAATACGACGGGTGTTGAAGGATCTCCCATTCGAGCTCTTGGAGTGTGGCTTTGACGACTTGTGTAATATGGGGCCTGGCGTTGTCGTGAAGGAGTATGATTTGGCCTTGTCGATGGATATTTTCAGATGAATAGCCTCTTTTATGCGGTGTAGCCGAGCTATGTAGAGCTCCTTGTTGACCGTGGCATTCCTTTCGAGTATTTTCCAATGTACCATGCCCTCCCAGTCCCACCAAATGCAGATCATGGTCTTCTTTGGATGGAAATCAGGCTAGAATCTCGGCTTTGGCGTATATTCTAGAGCCACCCATTACTTTCTTTGCTTCATATTTATATACAGGCACGATTTTTCATCTCCCGTGACGATTTGGTACAAAAAGCGCTGTTTATGACCGCGTGTTGCTCGATGGTGGGCGAAATGTTGAGAAGCAATTTGAAGACGATTTTCTTTGTTATTTTCGCTAAGCTCTTGAGGCACCCAGGCTCTCATGTTTTCGACAAATCCCATTGAATGAAGATGATTGAGAATCGTTTTATGATTGCAATTCATTTTTTTGGCCAATTGACGACTTGTTTTGGGACCATCCTCCTTCAAATGTGTTTTAAGACACTATTCGTCGAATTCTGAATTTTTTCCACTACGGGCGTATCTTCAATAGCAAACCATTTCCATGCTGTAGACTCACCTATGACATCTTCTCTGTATACGTTGCAAATATCCTGGGCTGCTTCAGCGGCTTTTTGACCTCAATGAAAAGCGAAGAAGAGTAGGTGTCGAAAGTTTTATTTTTTACCTCCTGGATATTCCATATTTAAGACTCAAAGATAATAATAAAAAAATATATTCAACAAGATGATTAAGACAAATTTGTAGAATAGAAAGAGCTCTATCGAATGAATATTAAACACTTTGCCAAAAACCAAAAAAATGTTGTAAAACAAAAAAAATATAAAAACGCTACGAACTTATTCCCCAACCTGATATATATGTTGATTATTTTAAGTTATGTAAATATTCGTTTTTATGGTAGATTTATGTGAATTGCCCCCACATTTAATGTGTTAATGTTATATAAAATTTTATCGTCGTCACTTCTAATCATCATCAATGAAAGGGGCAACATCTAGTTCCAATTTATATGAGACCTCTATATAAATTTCCTTGCATTGAGACGAACAATTGTAAATATCTTTCTTAAATTCTGTGTTTAAGAAAGTTTTTTAAGTGAAACGATCCTTATTTAGAAATATTTAAAATTATTCTTGAATATCCTCGATATTAACCTTTTGCACTCGAGACCCTTTATTGTGCGGCGAACCAGCAAGTTGAGACGTTTCACAGTACTTTTGGTGAATTTCTTACTCCTAGCTTAAAATCATTACACACACAAACTCAGGTATAAAACGTTTATTTTTTAACATTTTTTTTATCTTTACACATTTAAGAATATAATTTCATAAATATTAGTCTGTAATTTTGCTGTGTGTGATGTTTCATAAGACAATTACCAAGATGCATGCCCGGCTTTTCGAGGCAAGTATTACTATAATATGTGGTTTGATGTTTTTTGCCGGCTTTGCTTCTTTGAGAATAGACTTTGCAATCCTTCCTAACTCCTATTCAATGCTTATAGGGATCAAAAGATTGGTAGTCTTTTTGCCACGACTCTCAAGTTCGAACTAATGCCAAACATGCTGTCCGGTTCGTGGTTGCGGACTAATTTCAGATAAGATCTATGTTATATCTATTTGAAGGGGTGTCGTGTTACACCTCATAAGATTATATATTAAATTACTATAATATCAAATTAACACCCATTTTGATGGGTGTCAATTATAGTCTTGTACCTACAATACTGAAATTATATTGTAGCTGCTTATAATAAATATTATATAATATTTACTTAATATTACAATGCTTTGTAAGTTGCAATACTTGAATCCAATACTCACGCTAAAACTTTAGCCACATCTACAGAAGCCCTAACCACCTTGTATCGAAAGCAGAAGACATTTACTTAACAATAATTAACGTAAATTAATTGATTTAAATTGTGTAAAAATGGATACAAAATTTCTATCAATGTCTCCCGTACCATTAGTGTCGATAATAATCTTTTACTTATACATGTTCAGCAATATTCTAAAGACGAAGGAGATTTCCAACAGATTCCAAATCCATAAAACAACAAAAATATTAAGCCTCACCTCCTTAAGTCGATTAAATCAACAATTATTAGAACAAAGATTTGACTATAAGCATTTTGGATTCCACAATTTTCAAAGACAGTTCCTAGATTTTTTTTCAAAAGCTTATTTTTAAAGGCGTTTTTTTAGCCAATAACAAATTTGTACAAAAGAAGAACTTGCAAAATTAATTAGGTTTGTAGGCGTGTGTAAAATAGGCTCTGTTTAGGCAAATAGGATCTTACTATGTTTACTTTATTTCAGAAGATTAATCAAATCATTGAACTCATAGTAATTGTAAGCGTTTGTTTGATAAGAAAGAACATAAATATGCTACGTAACTATTATAAATAATATTTATTCAAAAACTATATCGTTCTAGCTAAATACACCAAAAACATTTATTTGAAGACCACCAATACGTTAGTCTAAATTTTGGGCGATAAAACTTCAAAACGATGATGCTAAAAATACATGTTGTTATCACATTGATTAATAAATTTTATACCTAAATCACAAGAAATGTGATGGGGATTATTACTTATTTATCTACTGTTTATATAGTTTAGGACCGTATATCAAATATATGGGAAGATATACGATTTAATCGGTTTTAGAGTCGACAACATACAGATTATGTCTAAAAACCCTTTTAAACTGTAGGTTAACAAGAATAGCTATTATAATGTATGTATGCTATAATAATGTATAATAAAATTTAATCTATTATGTCATAAATTCACAAGGGCGAAAAAATCTAGTTCAACATAAAAGAAGTCGCAATTAAAGCCATCGATTGATGTTTTATTGCCGTTTTGCATGCATTCGTGATGCATTCATGTCTTCGTCTAATTGCATGATAAGCTTCGTCATAATTAAATGCACATTTGATGACCCCCCAGCAATTAGCCTACAACGTCTTCCGGTACCAATAAACATGCCCATTTGGCCTATTCAATTGTTGCCGCAACATAATAACATGATCACGTTTAATTATTGTCAAACGTCCGAAAATGAGATTGACAGTCGGAGATTATCGATCGATAAAAATACTTCAAAATATGATTAACAGCGTTGTAAAAGCTGCCTAACTCTTCAAACGGACACCGTCTGCAAATTTGTAGATAACGATGCAAACTTCGACGTGCAATTTGTGCCTAATTCAATATGAAAATGGGCTGATTATTGTTGATTCTTAAAATTTGACCGAAAACGATTTGTACGGCTCGAGGCGTCTGTAAATAAATCTGCTGCAATATGACCGCTTTCACCTCAGCATCTTAGTGTTAACAGATGCGAACGTGTCTTGAATCGTGAAAAATCTGTTTATTGTGTATATTAGTGGTTCATTTACTGTTTGAGATCGTGTATAGCCGATTTGAAAAATATTTTCATAGTAATTTGCAGTTTGTCGCCATTTTGAGAACTCTGAATGAACATTTTTCCCAAGAAGAACCGATTCAATTTATAAAACGTACATTTTTAGAACAAATTAAAGCTTATTCAATATTTTATGCTAAATATCATTCATTGCAATGCAGTCAGCATCTTTAAGATATATGTTTATATTTTTATCGCATATTTGTATTGCCATTTGAGTGTATGCAAACATTTGACTTTCTTCAAATAACAACCTATTTAAAATTAAAACAAACATTGTGGCTAAACATTATAAAACAACACGAGCGATCTTCTTAAAAAAAAACAGTAGCTTTGGCATCAAATTTGCACAGGGATCAAAGCATTATGATGGTGTTAAAATATTTTTAGCTCAACATCAAATCAATTGTCCGAAACCGATAAGAAACGTATACGGACACTATTTTTCTTTGGAGAAATTGCCTAATGGCAAAAGCCACGTTGTGAGGCTGCTCGAATTTCAACCCGGAGAGATTCTTCTTGATGTGCCAAGATCGGAATTTTTGTTCTACCAAATGGGCGAATACATTGCCAATCTTGATCGTCTATTAAAAGTGAGTAGCATCATTCGTTTTTGCGATGTATGAATTAAATAACGGAAATGGATGACATTAAAATAAATCATAGGGCTTCAATCATTCGGGATTCGTTGACCACAAGCACATATGGCAACTGGATAACGTGCCTGAACTGGATAAATTCAAAGATGCTGTCAAAGACGCAGAGTTCAAGACAATCATCGATCAGGTCCTCGAAGAGTTCAAAAATGAGGTCGTCCCTAAAATTCCTAAGCTGGAAAAGGGCTTGATTCACGGCGATTTCAATGAGCAGAATATCGTCGTCAACCAAAAAGAACAGGGAAAGTAAGTCTTAATCAATGTTTTGTTTGGCTTCAAATTCAATACTATTTAAACACATTATTAATTGAAATTTCAGCCCGGATAGCTGGAGGATCACTGCTCTTATTGACTTTGGAGATACAAGTTTATCATGCTATCTGTTCGAACTATCCATTACAATGGCGTATGCGATGCTATTGACAGGAGATCTCAAAACCGGGGGTCTGGTCATTGCTGGATATTCTATCGTCAGGATTATACCTGAGAAAGAATATAAATTATTAAGGGTATGCTATTCGTATCAATGACGATATTTTACTATTGCTAAAATCAATACTTCCATCTTACAACAGGGACGCTTTAATTATAATCTGTATTATTTTATTTTTTTACTTCGATTTTTATCAAGTGATTATTATAATCCTATCCTAATTTTAAAAAGTCACTGCCATCCAAATTATGATCCGAATAGTTCCTCGTTTTCTCGTGGCCACTCGCTGCTTCTAATTACTGGTAGATTTCTAGCTTCAGATTAAGTTGTTTCTTTAGTATACTAAAATATTAGACCATATATTCTCATTTTTAATGCTTTCCTTGGTAGTATTTTGTATTCTATGCGTTAATTTTTGCAAGAATCTATATATCCTCTAAATTTAAAAAGTTAAAGCTTTTGTACTCTGTTTATGTAGACTTGACAAGTTATACAGTGGTGCCTCGCATAACGAACGCCTCGCACAGCGAACGCTGCACACAGCGAACTTCCTATTAGTTCATTTCATGATTCATACAACGAACTTCGCTTCACACAACGAAGTCGTGACGAACGACTTTGGACAGGTTTTTCATGAAACCATCGGCCAAAAAGCGTGCTTTTGCGCGTTTCACATAACGAACTTTTCGCATTACGAACTTGCTCCTGGAACGAATTAAGTTCGTTGTGTGAGGCACCACTGTACTATTTTTTTTCCTGTGGGAGGGGAATCTTCTGAAAAACATCCATATTGGTACATACATACCCTTGTCCTTCTTTGTCCCCCTGGTATTATTATCCACATTGCTTCAGGAGGACAGGTAGTCTGGTCTTAGGTAATTGGCCCTATTCTAGTGTTGGAGAGGCGCTCTGCGTCTCTCTTTCACTGCCCTCTTTGGCGCTCAGAATTTCTTCCACGTAATCCCACCAAAGGTCCCAGTTCTTCTTGCTTGCCATCATGCTGTGGACCCTATTGTCGACGTTTAGCTCAACTACCCCGAGTACTTCTTTCAGCTGTTTTCTCTGGGGTGCCCAAGCCTCACAGCCACTGATGGTGTGCTCTGCGTCATCGACCTCCGCTTGGCAGTAGTGGTACGTTGCGGATGGCTCTTTCCCAATCCGATGTATGACCGGAATAAGTCGGTGGATCCATCTTCCCTTGCTGGACTAATCCCATTTCCGTTACCAGGCTTCCCTCAGTATCTGGTCATGTTCGTTGCGATCTTCGCAAGCCAAGGCCCTATGCCTGGAGGTCAAGCAGGGGTTTCAGCGATCACGAGCACCGCTTCTTCAGATACAGTTCTGTATGCTGCGGTGAATCGGAACGCTCCCTGCCGCTGGACCCCGACCAGCTTCCTTCTGTAGCTTTCATATCTGAGCGACTCATGCCATATCGGGGCTCCGTACAGAAGGATCGAGTGTATTACCTCGTTTATGGAAAATCTTCTGCACGGCTTTGGTCCTCCGATATTGAGCATGAGTCGTCCTAGCTGACTGGCCATCTTCTACGCAGCTACTTCAATATATTTTCTGAAGGTCAGCTTGTTGTCCAAGAGGATCCCGAGGTATCTCAACGATTTGCTGTATTCAACCTCGGTCTTCTTCTTCAACTGCAGATCATTCCCTCCGTTTTTTCTGCCGCTAGATGCAGGCGATTTTCCCGCATCCATGCGTTGATTCTGGCGAGAGCTTCATTGCCCGTCGTCTCCATTTCCCATGGATGTCGAGCTGTCACCAACAGTGCGACGTCATCCGCGAAGGCAATGAGTTCTGCTCCGTGTGTCATCTTTGTTGTCAGCAGACTGTTGTAGAGGACTTTCCACAGAGTGGGGCCCCAGAACAGATCCCTGCGGAACGCCCATCTCTAGCTTCTTGGTCGTGCTCATCTCATAATAATGGACACGTCGATCTTTAAAGTAGTCGCTGGCGAGCTCAATTATGTATTCGGGAACTTCGAAGTTATCCCTCAGCGTGTCAACGATCAGCTCCCATCTGACGCTGTTAAAAGTTCTAATACAAAATCAATAAAATAAATATCCTTTAAATAAGATGTTTGTAATTAGCAATAGAGTTAAATTAGTATCACTTGGTCTGGTGATTTCTGAATGAATTATTTTATAATTTAAAATGTACATTTGATTCGATTTTTTTTTATAGATTTGTGTGGCTGCTCGTCTTTGCCAGAGTCTTATCCTCGGAGCTTATTCTCACCAGCAGGATCCCAAAAATACTTACATGCTATGCACCCAAAAGAGCATCCTCAAACTTTTACCGATATTGTGGAAAGAAGCAGAAGATGATGTAATTGCCCAGTGGAAAAGTGTTGCTGATGATTACCTAACAAGAAGTTCCAGATAATTTAGACAAACAAGCAAACGTAAATGCCTGAGACGTTTCTATTATGTTTGTCTTCTTTTAAGAGCACAACTCTTATCTTATGTTTGGAAAAAAGTTCATTTTACAATTCACGTGATTTTCGTAGTTGCGTTTCAACAAAATTGATTAACCGCGTTTACTACAATCGCCTTTAAAGAAATAAATCATCAAGAATAGAATAGATTTTATGGTTTCGTCTATTTTTAAAGTTGATAGCATGTGTTCAATTGATTTATGATTTCTTTTATTGCATTGTTAATTAAAATTAGTATTATAAACGATAATAAACGTAAAAAAAATAATTTATTGTTTGTGTGCACATTTTATGTCTATTGTTAACCAAAATGTAATTTTACTTACAGATAAAAGTGACATAAATATTTTCTTAAAATGCGATAATAAATAGACATCTATGAATTTATAACAAAATTTCAATTAAAAAAAAGGTTTGCAAATTTGATATAATTAAAATTAATATACAATAATGACCAAAAGGGGGCTGATATTGGTTTACAATAAAAAATATTACTATATACAGCGTCTAGTGCTGTCATACTTCCTCTACCGGTATTTTGCACATCACTGCCATTTTTTGTGTCAAATTAACACACTTATGGAATCTATTCGTACATTTTGGTGATTGCGGATATTCGTCGACGACTTCATAAACATCAGGTATTGGTACTTCACGAATTCCAATCAAATCCACTTTTTTGCAAACCGACGACATTTGGTATCTGTTGACATTTTCGTGAGCTTATCTAACCTCAAACTTCAGGACTGTTCAAGCTGTTGATTGCTAATAAACATTTTAAAATAAAAAAATCTTATTTTGGATACATGAATCAAATCATAGTCATGAGAATTTAAGCAAATTTTATTCGCTGTGAATAATTTATGAATAATACTGGATATAATTAAGCACGTCAAATGTCTTCAATAAGAGCTTTAAATAGGCTGGTTCATCTAAAAATGAATATATAAAAATGTATAAGGTAATTTAAGCATATTGCAAAATATCCTTTGGTGGTTGCAAAAGATCAATATTCTGCTACTACAAACATTAAATCCATATGGTCTGAATTAATAATCATAATCAATAGTGGATAATAAAACTTAACAATCTCTCAGCAAGTTGTATAAATTAGACTGACGACATTGAAATATTTAAGAATAAAAGATTGTCATTGTTAACACATTTCTGTTAAATCCAGATAATTCCATAATACCTGTCCTCGCACAATCCTAAGTGTTTTTTATAATTTTAAATGTAAGAATAAAATATTAATACCCCATAATAAGGCATATTTTAATTTGCCATCATTAAGAATAATTACCTACTGCTTAAACTGTTGAGTATCATATAATTTTGACTATTTGAATAAGGATATGTCTGGATTATAATCTAATAATTCAACTGTCGACAACGGCTAATAAATCCACCTTTTGTGAAATTTAAATATACAATAAAAATGCGCGTATTTACGTAGTTGATCTTCTCTGCGCAAATAGGAGAATATTATTATCCGTTCATTACACCTGTATAACAGTGTTATCTTAGACGTGTTTCACAGACTATTGCAGTAAGTGCCCGTTTCAAATACATAATAAATATTTAATTGAGCCATTAAATTCTTTTGATATTATATGGTCCGCTTTAAACTACCGATTTCAACATTTTTCGGACTGAAGAATAAAAACATCTTCATAAAATATCATGACTTTGGTTGTTGTTCCGTTGTGGTTTTACCGTTCGTTAATTAACGTTGGTGGTTCACAAGGGAATATTATTTCTTATGAAATTAATTACGAGTTATTAATTTAAAATTGTTATCAATTTATAATAAATATTATCAAGAACTTTATCATACATTGTAATAGATAAAATTAAATTTGATTTCACCTTAGAGACATCATTATCAAAAGGCATCAATTACTATCGTATACATTTTTTTGGGTGCATGAAATTGGCTATCAGATAGAATATACAGAAACAACGTGCTTTATATCTATAATGGGATCATTCATTGAAAATTTAATTTTTTTTTTTAATTAGTTGCTTTGATCTATGGTTTTATCTTTTAGATTTAACAAAGATGAATGAAACAAAAGGAAATGATCAAGAATTGGCTATTTCATCGAGGCTTCTACAACATGGAGAAAATATTAAGCCAATCTTAAACGAACAGATGGTAAGAGTCTTGGCAGAGAAACTCTATGGAATATCATGTCTGCAGATTAAGGAGCTTAATTCATATGATGATAAAAACTACAAAATCATTGTAAATACCAAAGTAAACAGTCCCGTCATTGAAAATTATTGGCCCCATGGTTACATCCTGAAAATAATGAATTCTTTAGATTCTAAAAAGCTGTCTTTCGTAGAAGCGCAGAACGAATCCATGATATATCTGAGTGAGAATTGAAATTATATTTCCTCTTCTGAAACACACTTCATTGAATCGTATTCATGTTTTTGATTGTTTTCAGCTGAACACCACATCAACTGTCCGAATCCGGTCAAAAATGCGCATGGAAATTATTTCTCATTGGAAAAACTAAATGGAAAAGACCACATAGTAAGGCTCCTAGAGTTTCAACCGGGCGAAATCTTAATCAACGTTCCAAAATCAGAATTGCTCTTTTACCAAATGGGAGAATACGTTGCCAACTTTTGTCGAATCTTAAAAGTGAGTTAAAATGTGCTTCCACGTGTATATTAAAAATGGAAAACAAATATTTTGAAGGTGTAATATTTTCGAAGGGCTTCGAACATACCGGCTTCGTAAATCACAAACACATATGGCAATTAGAAAACATACCCGAGCTAGAAAAATTCCTCGACGCTATTAAAGATCCGGAAATGGTCGACATCATAGACGAAGTAATCAGCAAATTCAAGAAGAAAGTCGTACCGAAGATTCCGACGCTGGAGAAGGGCCTCATCCACGGTGATTTCCACGACGAAAACATCATCGTCAATCTGAAAGACTCTAAAAAGTATGCCTTCGAAAAGAATCATAAATTAAATAAATAAATATTATTCAATCGGTCTTATTAACTCGCTTTCAGACCCGGCGATTGGAGAATCACTGCCATTGTCGATTTCGGCGATTTCAGCATATCTTGCTATGTATTCGAATTAGCTATAACCATGACGTATGCAATGTTATTAACGGGAGATCTTAAAACCGGTGGTCTCATCCTCGCCGGATACTCCATAGTCAGGATAGTACCCGAGGAAGAATTTAAATTATTAAAAGTAAGATATTAAAAAATAAATATAAACCGATATACGGATCTTTCAATAATTCATTTGAATTTATTTTAGACATGTGTTGCCGCTCGTCTTTGCCAAGCATTCATTCTGTGTAATTATTCACATCAAATGGATCCTGAAAACGATTATTTGCTCAGCAGTCAAAAAAGTATCCTTCATCTTCTACCTTTGCTGTGGAACGAAAACGAAGATGATGTGATTGCCTTGTGGAAAAAAGTTGCCGATCAATATTTGACGAGAAGTTAAATAATAAACTTACATATCGATCCTATCTCTTATATTTTTCGATACATTTTTGTATGTACTTATAATATTAAGATTTTTTACTTTTTCACTATCCTGGATATATTTTTACGATGTGATAAAATAATTATAAACATTTTTGTATGTGTAAATATATTTTTTTTATAATAAATAACTCAAAAACAACGTTTTGTGTAATTTCTTCAGATGTTAATAAATAATGTATATAATAATAATACAA
Organism: Stenopsyche tienmushanensis; assembly: GCA_008973525.1. NCBI lineage: Eukaryota > Metazoa > Arthropoda > Insecta > Trichoptera > Stenopsychidae > Stenopsyche > Stenopsyche tienmushanensis. The sequence goes on along the minus strand of WACJ01000255.1, from coordinate 336,828 downwards.
TTAATAGGAGATTTTGTGATACCATCATCAGACATTAACTAAAAATATATAGTAGGTAATTTAGTAAGTGATTTTGTAAATTCAAATGATTTACTGCCATCTATGAATTTTATAAAAATAACTTTAACTTTTAAGAATAGAGTTCTGTTTTAAATAGGTTTAAATATTAAATAGAAATTAAATGTATTTCAAAAGATGTCTAATATATAAGATTGATATAATATAATATTAAAATATGTATACAATGGCTATATAATTTGGATTTTAAAATTTAAATATGCTTTATACAATGCAAACATTAAACATTAATAACATCTTATCATTTAAAGAAAATTTATCAATGCTTTTGACTTAAAATACATCAATTTCTATTTTGTTCTCCTTTTTTTCTATAAATCTATTTATTTTTCCATATGATCCGATCTTCCGAACTATTCTTCATAACTCTTTAGATTGAATTGTAATTATTCCCACAAAGCTAATTATTTTTCATTTTGTCGTTTTGATATTGTAAATTAACAAAATGGTAGTCTATCGCGATGATGTTGTTGCTAACATTATTAAAAAAAATTGTGGCCTATAAATAAATCTATATGTATAAGAATTTTTGTTTGTTGTAAGAAGTTAATATATTAATTTGTTTGCAGACTATACATTCCTATACCATTCATCGGATTGCGATGAAACTTTGGTGAGTTACTGGGTGTGCATCCAAGAAGGTTTTTAAATTAAGATGATCTTTGTTTGTGCGCGGAATTTGTTTTGCTAGACGTTTAACAGATGTACCATGATGGCGCATATTTGTATGGTGAATTGAAGCGGGGCTGCAGGGCTGAGGAGAAGAAAGACAACAAGTTTGGAAACGCCTAGCATATTTTCGAGGTTTTTGTAAATATACAATAAATATGTCTTTCTCTCTTATTTTCAATGCATAAACCATTCTATTTAATAATGAACTCGAATATTAATATCAATTTGAGAAAATAATTAAATCTTCAGAGAATCATTCTTTCTAGCAGCTATACAATGGATATGATGAGTAAATATGATTGGAGAGGATCAATTGGAATCAATTTCTCAGATCCATTGATAAATATTGAATCGTTTGAAATTAAGGAACTAACTCAGTATTTTCAATTTTAGCGTAGTGATAATTTTCCACTATTTTTATAAATTCGTTATGAATATATCTCCTTTTTGTAGATATTTACCATCAGGTGATATTTTCTATTCAATTGGCTTTTTAATAATTCAATTTACCGAATGTTTGTTTAACCAAATAATATAAAGGTTCGGGCTTAAATCCAGATTGCAGAAAAAATATTCACTATAGCAAGTACACTCATCTCCCGATTTACGCGGTTCTTTTTTTACGTGGATTAAATTTAAAGCGCTTATAAAAATATGTTTTCTTTCGATGCGTTTTGTTTGTTTGGATACAACAAGTACCTAAAATTTTGAATAAATATTTTTAATATAACAAACTTTGGATCTTTTTTACCAGGATGTTTCGGAATGGATCTTCAAATTTAATATGAAATCAAAGACTTAATTTACGTGTTTTTTATACGATGGAATATTATATTTTTGTGTGAATTTCTTGTTTTTTTTACGCGGGTTTTTGAAGAACTTATTTACCGTGTAAATCGGAAAATGAGTGTATTGATATTTTCGATCGATCGTTTTGATTCAGATTTAATCAGATTTTTTGGCTCTGAAATAATAAATAATAGGATGATTCATAAAATGGACTAGTGGTTGATTTATACAATTAAAGTAGTATTTAAAATTAATTGTGATCTCGTCACCCCTTGCAATTCTTATACCTTAAAAATCCTACTCTAGTAATTCTATCCTATTTTATAGTAATAAGAATGAAAAAAATCCCTCGAATGAATGAAATTCCCTATGGATATTGTTTAAAAATATCGATACAGTTGATCATCGCTTTTTTGAAGTTTATAGGAAAAAGATAATTAGTTAGTTTTTGGATACTCATTATAAAGTTTTGTGTTCAACAATAGATTGCAGAAAAAATATAGGATTTTTGGGAAGTATATTTAAACTCACATTAAGGATTCGATAAAATTTTGTGATAAAAGAGTAAGGTTTAATATTTTTGATCGATTGTCTCGGTTCAGATTTTCATCCATCAGGGGTGTGTACCAAAACTGAACCGATAATCGGTTAAACCGTCATTTTTGCCGGAATGAAAACCGGAACTTAATCGAATAAAAAATATCGGTTTGGTATTCGTCTTACGCGAAAGAGAGTTTGGCTGATTTTTGTGTTGATATATTTGGTTGGGGAATAAGTTCATAGCGTTTTTATTAAAAACTTTTATTTAGACAAAAATCAATAGTTTTAACAATAAATTAATTAATTATGTATTGGCCGTTGCTGTTTACTACCTCCTCCCACCTCTTGACCAATTTATCGATGCCATTCTGCCAAAAATCGCCCGGTAAAGCCAGGTTTGTAAAGCTCCTTGTTGACCGTGGGATTCCTTTCGAGCATTATCCAATGCAACATGCCCTCCCAGTCCCATGCACCAAACGCAGATCATGGCCTTCTTTGGATGGAGGTCAGGCTTGACTCTCGGCTTTGGCATATCTCCTGGAGCCACCCATTCCTTTCTTTACTTCATGTTTATGTATAGGCACCATTCCTCATCTCCCGTGACGATTCGGTACAAAAAGCGCTGTTTATGACCGTGTGTTGCTCGACGGCGGGCGAGATGTGGAGAAGCAATTTGAAGGCGATTTTCTTTGTCGTTTTCGTAAAGTTCGTGAGGCACCCAGGCTCCCAATTTTTCGGTAAATCTTATTGAATGAAGGTGATTGAGAATCGTTTTATGATCGGATTCATTTTTTTGTCTAATTCAAGACTTGTTTGGTGACCGTCCTCCTTTAAAAGTGACACTATTCGCCAAATTCAGAAGTTCTTCGCTATTGTCAACATCAAAATCGCAATTTTTAAACTTAGCAAACCATTTCATTTCACCTATGACATCTTCTCCGTATATAATGCAAATGTCTCGGGCTGCTTCAGCAGCTTTTTGACCTCGATGAAAAGCGAAGTGTAGATGTCGAAAATTTTGCTTTTTACCTCCTTGATATTCCATTTTTAAGACTCTAAGGTAATAAAAAAATCAATTACTTAATAAGATGATTAACACAGATTTGTAGAACAGAAAGATCTCTATCGATGAATGTTATATACTTTGTCAAAAAGCAAAAAAATGTTGTAAAGCAAGAGAATATATAAAAACGCTACGAACTTATTCCCCAACCTAATAATAACATATGTGACCATTCTTATGCAGAATTAGTTTGATTGTATTCATCCAATAATACTAAAATGTTTACCCTATGTTAATCCTGTTATTTGTCCTTTTAAATCAATTATTCAGATAATATTGTTATCAATCCAAATTCCTCCTTGCAATCTTAAATCATTATTGCGTATCTGGTTTAGCTTATCTCTTCCTATATATTTGCTATGTATATCCAGACTGGAACTCTCAGATTTCAATTTGTTTCCTAATATTATGTGCTACGAGCTGGGACTCCCAAACTTTCAGTCAATACGCATCAAGTTAATATCCTTTCTTTTAATATCTAAATTATGCTAGAAAATAAGTTTTTAATACAAATAAATACATTTCAAAAAAGAATCACTTGGAGCTTATTCGAAAACCGAAAAACCGTTATTTTTGCCCAACCGGAATGAAACCCGAAATAAAAAACATAACGGTTCGAATCTTTGGCATTTATTATTAAAATGTAATTTAAAAATAATGATATTTCGCCACTCGCTCGTTGATCCCTTTCTATCTTTAAAATTCTATCCTTAATTAAATATATATAAAAGGCAATGCAGAATGATCACATGAAAAGTCCTAGAAGAATATCATATGGAAACCCTTTAAGTCTGATAACGGAAATAATACCTTCAATAGATAGTCTTTATGATATTTTCTAAATCAATACAATTCAAATGGCAAAAAACGAATAAAACAGGCAATAAGATAGGGCTGCAACTACTCTTGGATTGTTATTCGAAACACTTGACATCGAGGCAAGGAAAACTCTCGGGAAAACGTTTTTCTCTCGCGCCACTTACTCCAGGGCGAACAATATGGAGACAAACGGTCCCCCCGGATTCAGAGCACGGCAAAAAACACATTCTTGTATTCCCCCAACGTTGGTATAATTATTTCCAGACGTGTTACCATTCACCAAGGCGTACCGGTATAATTGACATTCCATTCAAATATATTGTGAGATATTGGAACGAGACTATAAAGACTATACCTCTCACAATATATACCTCCGACTACACCACCACAACCACCACCACCGATGCCACTTCAATTTTTTATTTTCAATATTGATGTCGACAACCACGCTCTCCATTATTAATCAATTTAAATATTGAATAACATTAGGGACATCGTTTTAAGCCCAAAACATGCACGCTTACTAAAATTAATAACCTGACATTATCATAAATTATCTAAACAATAAATTGACATGAATTTGGAATCAATATCTATCTAAGATGAGCTTTAATTAAAACTACATTTGTAAAATCATAATAAAAATATTTCTGCATTTTATTATAAAATTATTCAATAGTAATTTAATCATCTTAAAAATATATGAAAATTAATTAGAAAGCCAAATTATTATTTGATTAATATATTATATTTACTACCTTATTTTACTTGTTTAAGGGATTTTTTAATTGATCTTTTATTAGTGATGAACAACCTGAAAACCCTTTTTTGTTTAAATCAAATAGAAATTAAACAAGACATTTAAATAATTTTATTTAAATGTAAGAAAGCCAAAATATAATTTTAATTATAACACTATTGCGGTTATTGGTTTTCAAGAGTTGCAAATTTATGTAGGTATTTTCAAAATAATTAAGAAATAATATTTAATTAAATATTTTAATTGATGGAGCCTCCTGTAGGAAAGGTATGTAAGAAACACTTCACTTGTACTAACGTCTTTACAAGCTCTATTGATTAAATTTGAATCGAATTAATTCAACGTCTATATTAAAATATATGCATATATTTCCTAAAGTTTAGTATTCATCCGCCGTACATTTTCGCATACAAATTCTGAAAAACCCTCATTGAAAATGGATCAAACTCGCTAACATCCATAGAAACATTTGTCTCATTCGACTGGGTCAGGGTCGGTACATTGAATCATCGCTCGAGTGGAAAGTGGATCTTCAAACAAAATGATCTCTTCAGAAAGGGGTGTCCCCTCCCAAGAATTGAAAAAAAAGCCAACCCTCCTGATACACTGTTGGGGGAGGAAACAGAGGGATCAAAGATCTATTTAAAAGAAGCGAATCTAGTACGGTGTCAAAACCACAGAACAAATGTGCTAGATAATATCATTCGCACGTGTCGGTGCCCTAATCAATTATGTCACATTAAGAATTTATATTACAAAAATGACTATAGAATTTTGAGATATTCATATTTAAGCGAATCAATTTTGAAGCATTATTTAAGCATTGCAATGTAATAAAATCTTGTGAATATTGTTGAATGGTGTTAAAATCTTTAAGTGGAAACTTATGATAATATAATGGCACCTCCTCGAAGATACGAGTTGCTGAAAGAGCGATGTAACCATTGTGTGGATAATAATAAGAAAATTTGGTTAGTCTGTTACGTAGCAGCCCTTATTTAAAAGGAGAAAAGCTCACACCCCCGTCAGGTCGAAGCAGCAACAGCCCCGGGCGACTCATTTCACACCCGACTGCAAACAAACAAACTCTAATGGAAGACACCCTAACGAACAGAAAGAGCTGAGGAATTTCCATTTTTATAAGAACTATATTTAAGCATCATTTCAGTGCAATAAGAATAATACATGAATTTATCCAAAGGCCAACGACGCAATCAAACTATTAAATCCTCATATAAATTCATATTTATGCATAATTTAGGAATTTGCATATAAAATATTTCCTGTGTATATAGAAATATTTATCCTAATAAATGCGCTGCCTCTACTGTGTGTGTATAATGTGTATACATAGCATAAAGCAATCACTAAACCTGTTATTTTATTATATTATATATTACTGAAACACCGATTCATCTTTTGGTTAACTATTTCCATTATAAAATGGGAAAAAAAGTATTTAAAGTGTTAATATACATTAATTAATACGGACATCATTATGTTCGATATTTTATTATATAGTAAGATGTCTTTGATGTGGAGATTTTAGTCTATTTTTTATATAAATAAAAAATATTCTGTACTCAACCCTTAGCTTCCCTATCGTGCGGATCTTTCCGCAAGGCCAATTCTGTATGAAGAAGAGACCAAGACGTTCCTCAGTCGTTTGTATCAGTAACGAACCTTAGTGTAGTGATTCACTTTGTTGTACACACGCTTCGCGGGATTCGAATCGGTATATCCGGATTGAAGGAAGTTGAGCTATCAGAAACCGAATACAAGGATATACACATAGATAAACATTGTAGAACACTGAACTACTTGCATTTCCAATATAATAGAAACGACTAAAACACTGTGCTGATCTTCAACAAGGGGCGGTGCCAAATTTGTTTGATTTATTTAATTTTTTTTATAATAAAATAATAATATCGTATCGTTTCTTCTTTCTTAGGTGTCATTATTAGATTTCGGTAATCTTGATATGAGATTTTTCTAAAAAACGAAATTTTTATATGGCGATTTTCTATTTGCCTTTTACACGTGGTTAAAGTTGAATTTTTTTTTTAAAGATTTGAACGACTTAAGTTCAGAGTTTAAGAGAAGATTTGATGGTGTTTCAGGAATATAGAATTGCAAAACAATTCCCATACTCTTAGACTACATACAAGACCAACTTAAATACATCTTACAAATGTTTAAGACCATATCTGTAAAATTTCAGGTAGTGTTAGATAATAACTATATTTATGATTCCGATTAAATTATTTGATACAGTCGTCTATAGTTCAGATATAACTTGCCATTGAGTTGATCATATCCTATTACTTCTTCACTATGTTAAATGTTTTTAAATAAAGAAATTAAGGAATTAAAACCTGCTAACTGTGAAGATTACTATTGCATTGAAATTATATCATCTCTGAGAAAATATTCATTTTCATTATGTTTCTGTTGAGTATCCAAATCTTCAACTTGATTAATTAGATACCTACGGCATAAGCATTTTTTAAGATTACTTCGAATGTATTTAAAAATCCCAAGTCGAATAATGTGACCTACAACAATTATTGTGATTTAATAATGATCTGGAGAGATACTTGCATTTTTATGACCACTCGCTGCTTGAAATGATTGATGGGCTTTTCACCAAGTGAGTGGTTTTATTTCTTGAATAGATGTTTTGCTCTTGAGTTTTAATTGCGATTAAATGAAGCTTTATATGAAAAAAATGTGTTTAAATATATTTTTATATTGAAAGTATCCAGTTGTTATTTATATTGATTGTTGAATTTCATCTGGAAAGCCAAATTTTGGTATTGCAAATGGAGTGGCTTCCATTGCCTTTCACTTATTAATGGGTTATTCTGAATAGATCTTTTTTCCGAATAAGTAATCTCAACACTAAAATTAAACTGATATTGATATTTCTCATTTCTTCTTAATCAGACGTAGGCGATCTCCATAGGAGATTTTACTAGGGAAAGGATTTAATGTGGTTTCCTGTTGCCTTCCACATGTGGTAAAGTAAGGATAGGATTATTTGGAAAGGTAGGAGAGGAGGGATCTATGAGTGAGTAGCGAAATTATCATTATATATAAAATATAATTTTAATTATTTGCACGACTTTATTAATCGCCTCAATTTGTCAATTACTCTGATTTAACTCCAAGATAACGATCAAAAGTTTACGTCATTAATATCGAATGAATTGATGATTCTAGAAATATGTTATAATCAAACTGTAGACATCGTTTAAAAAAATTACACGCCACTGTAATCCCCTGAGGATCCCAAGTGTCTTCTGATAAATGGGGAGTGGTTAACTTTAACTGACTACTCTTAGACTTATCCGAGTCGCCCAGTTAGCCGCGGATTGATCTTCATATTCAAAGGGGCGCATAAATTCATTGGGGGATGATTTGATACACGGAATATGTGATAATTTCATAAGTGAAATATTTATTTTTAAAAAAAAAACATATATGTTGTGTTTATGCTATTTATAATTACGAAGCTTTTTCTCGCAGCTCGTCGTTTTTGCATAATTTCGCTTGTTTGCTTTATTTCGCTTAAAAAGAACGAGCATTAACGTGGTCTTTTGCAGAAATGACAAAGAGACATTTTTTTCTCAAGAAAAGACTAACCACCATTTCAGCTAACAAGACGACATGGCTACACAAAGCTACGCCAGCCCTACAATGCTCTACATTGTAAGGACATAAGTTCTACGTCAAGATATAGTATATAGCTTTTGTTTGTGCCATTAGAGCAACGCTTTTCAAATATTTTACGATGCGAAAAAATAATAATTCACAACGGAAAGTTCAACGGTCATTTCGCGTTTTTTTCAAACTTTATGTATTTTCGTTTATATAAACAATAAGAGTAACGTGGTAAAATATTAGGGGTACCAGAAAAAAATCACACACACACATATTTCTTTCAAATATTAATATAAGCAACTATTTCCCATCTTCCTTGAGCTTTTCGAAAAAAAAGTCTCATAAATTGACCTAAAGAAAGAGTAATCGAAAGGAGAAAGATCTGAGAAGTATTGAAGGTAGGACCAAATCTTCCAATTTAGCTCTTGATCTTTTATAATGTTCAAATTTATGAATTGAGACTTACACCTTTGTCATGATTAAGACTTATATCCTTTCTGTTAAACAAACATGGACGTTTATCTTTTAATTTGTCCAACTTTCGACACTCTTCAATGACTTATCGAAGATTTGACTCGACCAAGGATCGCAATATATCATCATCAAATTTTGAAGGCTTTCAAGATTTAGGTGTATCTTTTAATTTTTTATTGTCTAACTTGATCCTTTGAAACTAGAATTGACATTACAAAAAGTAGCACACGATGCCTAATGTTTCTTTCGTCAATATCTGATTTAGATGTTTCATCCTTTACAATAAAATAAATTACACTGCTATACTCAAATAGCAGATTATAAAATATATAATTATTTTCTAGTCTCCCTAATATATTGGTACAATATAAGAGTCTAGCTTAGAAAAAGAAGAATAGTTGATAAGATCTTGCAAAAAACTTAATGACTAGGGGATGATGATGAATTTGCTTTAAAATAATACTATGAAAAATTATGTGTACAGTTTGAAGATTTTTGGGCACCACATCTACAGGGTGGTATAATTTAATTTGAATAAAATAAGTCATAGAACCGTAAAAAATATGTTCTCTTACGTAAATATAATTTCGATAATCCGTTTAAATCTTCTGATCAAAAGAAATTAGGATATCAAAAGATGCTTTCCAAGCAATCGCAAATGAACCTCATCTACGTCTTTTGAAGCCTACATTCCTCAAAAAATTAAAATCCTTAAATCTCAGATATTCAAAATGAAATTTATGATATGTCTTATTAAAACATATGTTTAAGGAGCAACTCTCAAGGGTAATTATGGTCAAGTGCAGAGTCTTTAAACAGGGATGCTCAAAATTTGTTAGATTATAGCGATCATGTTGTTAAAGCAACATCTATCAAATTTATTATAAATTATTTAATATTATATGGCAAATTATTATAGAGGATTATAGCTTTTAAAAATGTCTACAAGTTATCAAATTTTATTTTAAAAATCATTAGCTTCGCTCATCTTTAGCGACGACACCTATTTTTTGAGGAACGATACCAATCCACACGATATTTTCTAGCACCAAATGCATTCCAAGAAAGTATTTGTTTTGTGCAGATTTTGGTCTGGCCGATCTGTACTTTTATCAAAACGATACCGTCATTGCCATAACTATCAGATCGATGATAAGCAACTTCTTGTGACCTAAACTAGATGATATGGATATTGACGACACGTGATTTCAATAGGACGACGCTACGTATCACATAACGCATGTCATGATGGACATTCTGCACGATTGATTTGAGGGCATAGTTATCCCGAGCGATTGCAACGTGAATTGGCTACCGAGATCGTGCGATTTAACGCCTTTATACTAGACTATCGTTAATTGCAGATCCTCAAAGGTGCACGCAAATATTAATTGAAATGTAATATTTAAAAATGTTCAAAAATTCCAAGTAGGAAATATTAGGGTACATCACCCTGTACAGGGGAGTATGAAGTTGCCCTCCACAAAGTACATTGTAGAACTGTGAATGTAGAGAGCAAGCAACACGATGTAGAGAGTCACAAAGAGAAATCTCTTATTCTTGCCGCTCGGTGTCTTTTATCAACACAATATGTCCTTTGAAGGTTGGAAATTGTTTTAACTTACGCCGGCCGGTTCCAGGTTCATAGCTTGACAAGTGTGCGCACTTCGTCGGGAACAGTTCAACTAAATGGGAGCTAAGAAGACATTGGAAGAAAAAAAAGATCCTGGAAAAAGTCAAATTAATTTGAATGACGTCATATTTAAATAATAAATGCCATCCGCCAATATACAGAATAATATTAATTGGAATATTTGAATAACGATTTTTCTTATTTATAATCGATCTATTCAAGTTTCCTAGCTTATTTAATTTGAATAATCATATAAAAAGAATATCTAAGCCAAAGGGTCAAAATCTATGTTTAACGAAACAGGTATATCGGGATAAAATTAAGGAATTAATCAATTAAGGTGCAAATCAATTTTTATTAGAATGCATCGTTTTTTAGTCCTGAAAAGATTATCAAATATACCAATAACTAAGAAATTTTCTAAAAATTAATTATACAACTGAAAATTGAATTTTGAATATAATATTTAGATTTTTTGTTGATGCATCACCGATATTTGGTATTATTTAAATTCCTTCAAAAAGACACCCTACGAACTTATTGAGCGACGAGCTTTACTGAGATAAAATGTCTGTTATTGTACTAATGCTGAATTTCAATATTTACAATTATCCGATAATAAATTATTAATAGTACTTACCGTATTTGATTATGTTAAAGTATAATTGGAATATTAAAGGGGATGAAGATTTAATACGTACAGCGCGAAATTTAACATGAAAACTTATAATTGTGTTTTATTATCTCAAATAACCCTTTGTCATCTTGACGCGTGACTCTCAAACGTTCAATGACTTAATTATAATTGGACGATATTAAAAAAAATGTATAATAGCAGTTTCCAAGGAAGCGAGAGCAAAACTGCAGCTAAGTGTAAATTTTTACGATATTTTAATAGAGCGGCTCATTAATAAATAACCAATAACCCTTTAAAGCAGATGGCGTCTCAGCGAGCGCCCCGAGATCGTATTCCAAATATCCTTTTCCATATAAAAACTGGATCATTTGATGGGGTGTGCATTTTATTGCCATAAAAAGAAAACATCCGATGGTCGATGATGTCTCTTAAATACCCCATAAAAAGTGTAAGACTTTTTAATGCACCCTATCGCTTTCCGTAGGGGGAGATTTATCGTCGTGCCAGTTTGCTCAGATTATCCGAAACCGATTTTGTGTGCTGATATTTATATTTTTATATGTACGTAGGTGTGAAATACATTTGAAGGCAAGAAAAACTCTGTGTATCGTTATATCGCTTTTCCCTGATTTATGTTTTATGGGGTGATTGAAAACAATGCCGACAACAGTATCTGGATCCATCCGATTTTCTGTCGCCAAAGGGTTGCGCATTCCTTGTTTTTGAGTATAAATATTTTATTTGGATTTGTTTATAATAATATTTATGTTTGTTGATTTCAAAATATACCCACGGTCATTACAACCTCAAATCCTTGTCAGCATACAGACGTGGGAACAATAGACATCCATCAATGAATGCTAGCTTGAGATCGTACATACATATCTATTAGAGCCCATACTCCAATATACGTGTAAATGAAGTTTATTTTAATTTTCCATTGAATTTATTTTGAACAAGAACTCACATGGAAAGGTGTAGTTAATGGTTTTGCTTCGTAAGCCAGCCATATATTCTCCGCCTCCGTCGTATTTTGCCCTTTAATACCCGGCATTTAGTACTAAATATAGGTCAATACATATTTAGATAGTACATTTTGGTATTTAAAAATATTATACATAATATAATATATGCATACATGGTAGTCATATGATTTAATGGTTGGATCTCAAATATCTTAGGACCATGATAATCATATCGATTTGTCAGTATTAGTCCCATGGAAGATACTACAAAAAAGCTATTGATGTTTTTATCAACATTTTTTAAGCTATAACTCAAATCATTTAAATATTTTACAACTTATATATCATTCTAATAACGTTTTGATATAATATTGTTAGCTTGAGTTAGTTGAATTTAAATCCAGATTCTGGAATCAAATTCAATCAGTGTAAGTTTTAATATTCCCGATCGATGATCTTGATTCAAAATAAGCCTGAAATAAGCAACGATTACACAGTGTAAAGATACAATAAAAAGCAGTGGCGGATTTAGCACTTAAAATGCCTTTGGCGTAAATTTAAGTTTGACTCTCTGGATCCATTTGGTTTTTCAGCTGGGAACAAATTCTGCCATTCGAACCTCGATATGCGCGTTTTACTATTATGGTTTCACTATTACGTGACATAAGGACAGATAATGGTTTAGTTTTTCAATTGAAGGATATTTTGAGCAATTTTTTAAATCCTTTGAATTACGAGGTGGATCGTAAAACTTTTTGAGGCCAGATAAATCCATTAAAGTTAAAGGATCAGGAAATCTTAGGGGGAAAAAATTACAAAAATAATGAGGGCCAATTATATATAATACAACGAATAATTAATAGAATTGTAATCAGAATCTTTCTTTCCTGATCATATGGTAATCAAAGACCAAAACTGAATAATGGAACATCTACAGGACTTATTGTAAGATCATTACTTAATAATATTGCTGATAAATATTACGGGTACCCAGACAAAAGGGCAATTTTAATGAGTAACTTTGATGATCAGATGTGTTTCATCTGACGATCAGATTGCACGTATTTCTTTGTTAGTGTTTGGTCAACGGCTGAAGCGTGTGCCTTAAGTAAAAAAATATAAAAACAACCCCTATTACCAATGGAAGGCTTAGTTGAAATAACACGTATTAAGTGAAGAGAATAAAGCATACATATATGTGAAGCTTTCCTCGACGAATAAACTAAAATGCTGTTCTTAAACTACATGGTAACTACAGACGAGAAATGAGTTATGTATGAAGATGAGCGCCCCAAAAAGCAATGGCTATCGGCACAGCAGATACCAAAAACAACCCCTATATCTTACTACGAAAAAGGTCCTATTATCTGTTTAGTGAGATATTCGTGGTATAATTTATTTTGAATTGCTAAAATCCGAAGAAAAAATCATTTTTTTTACAGAGATGGTATCACAAATGGTCCTTATTAAAATCTTGTCCAACGGATAGAGGAAGGTTTTAAATAGAGATCAAATAAATTTGTTATAAAGAAATGAATTTCATGTATTAAAACGCCCTTTTGTCTGGGTACATCTGACATTATCAAAATACCTTTTAATGTGAATTCAAATAGATTTTCGTAAAATATGTATTTATACCGTAAAAACGACATTCAATACGAAATGACCTAATAAAATATAATCATTCACAATCGGATAAATCGATTTCTTGTGGTTTATTTGTGTTGTGGGTACGTCGGTATGTGAGAATTTTACTATTTGCGGTCAGTTATCCGGGATAAAACTATATCCAACAATCCTCCAGGACATTCCTCCGTTCGTCCTTGCAGCATCCTCGTCGAGATGATCACCGTGTCGGCCGCTAGATGTCTATCGACATCGGCTGCCAGTTTCCAGGTGTTTGTTGTTTGCGCACACATTAGTCCGACCACCACTTGTGTTCCGTACTGGAGAAAAAAACGTCACATACTAACATTTGACGAGAGAGATCTTTCGATATTTCAACACCTTGCCACAGATTTTCAAACTTGGTATTTAGAAAGCCACTTTTTAACGTCAGCAATTCCACGCAGTATGAGCATACGTGACTCTTTGGGCGAACATCATATTTTCGATTTGGAAACATTTGCACAATGACTAACGATTCGATGAAGATCCTGATCTAGCACTTCTTGTACATTAATCTGCATAATATGCATTAACGATGGAATCATTTTTTAAGCAGAATCCATATCTTTCTTCAGATATTTCAGCAATTTTTGTGTGAATTTCATGACTATGGTATTTTATTACAATTTACAGTACAACTTATAATGTTGATTCATCCATTTAAAATAGAAACATTATAGACGCTGACCTGCATTTTTACCTGTTTGAAGATTGAACAGAAAACGACAGATGATTTATCATCGTAGAATTTCATAATTTGTGATGCACGAAGGATCATCAAACCAAGCAAGCCTTACCCAACAATAGCAGAAAATTCCACCTTCAGCTGCGCAATGCTGCGAACGAGTTGCATTTCTGACTAAATGGTAAATTATGAAATAAATGCGAGTATTTCGAGAATAGTTGGAGCCTATTAGGTATTCAAATAGGACAACTTCCAGAACGATACTTGGGTAAATATGAGCGGCTAGAATGCGCGGCACTTGACCCGCACGGCGGCAAACACAAGCCAGTGCTCTGCCGATCGGGCTACACATCCCATTGTAACCAACACAAACAATGTCGCAGCCATTGAAGTTGTCCGCACTGCCGCCATCGGTGCACATATTTACATACCCAAAAACATATATTTTTCATCCCGTGCTATCAATCAACATCATGTTATCCCGACTAGTTAGATCTGACTCACCGTTTCGTATTGCGATCGATCAAATGATGGACTTCCTATCGACATGACGTTGGAGTACATCTGAAGCTGTCCGGTAGAACGATCACGAAGAGACACGTCAAACAGCATATTTTAAACAGCAAATGAGGAATCAAAGTGCACTATTCCAAAATGAATACATTGATGATTTTTCGCATAACCAAGCTTACCAAGGCTATTAAACAGATCTCAAATATTTGGACGCGTTTCTCGAAGCTACTTTTACCAAGCTCACGGAAGTGCTCTCATACGCTCTAGATAAGCATTCTTTGTGAAATTTGACAGACATATGTACAATAAACGTCTTCATTATTTGATCTATAATTATCCAAAAATATTTAAAAACTTTTATTTAATGAACAAAAAACTACAAAAATATGTTGGTAAAAACACACACTTTTCTTCGATCGCTCACTATTTTTTTTATTTTTCAATATTTCTTTTTAATTATAGTCTAAGATATACATAATATTATATAAAATAAAAATATGTTTAATTCTTTTGCTGCAAATTACCATTTCAGGACTTAAGACTTCCATGATAAAGAATGTCATCGCTCGCGCACCAATATGCGTGGCTCCCCCCCATTTCCACTATCTTTGTTACACTTTAAAAAATATGTTTATGTTCTATAAAGATCTCCTAAAACAACACACAAAATATCAACATATTTAATACATTTTGTATTAAAAAAATGTTAAAAAATCGATCACTTTTAGGCCTAATAAAGCAGAAACGTCCCTTAAGCTTTTACGGTGAGCGGTAGGGGTTTTGTCTTGTTTTTAAATCAATAAAAAGTGATGTATCTCCCTAGGAGATAAAAATATCTAGTAGCCATCTTATCTTAAATTGAACGCGGTAAAATGACTAAGAGATATTTTGAAATTCACTGAATGAGAAATCCTATCGCAAATATTGCGGAAGCTGATACAAATTTCCAAGAAGAACTATTAGAAATTAGATTTGTTGAAGAAAATGATATTCAATTTATTGAATCTTATAGAATCAGACTTAAATGCTATTAATCGCATTATGACCAAACAAAAAAATCATCTGAATATTTCTGAAAGAGGAGATCTTCGTTTAATCTTTACGAAAATTGAACCAGATATCAAATATTTACTTTAGCAAGATTAACATTAAGGATCTTATTAGTAATTAATAAAATATATCATTTCGAAAGAATTTATACTATTACATATGCAAAGCATACTTTTATATTTAAAAAATATTCAAAAAGGTACAAAAGCTTGGAATAAAAAAGTTTATTACCCCTGGTAAATTTATATGCCAATACTTGTTCATAAATTAAATATAATAAATAAGCAATCATTATCGTTTTTTAACAATATTTCACTGCAGAATTAGTGTTTTTCGGTATCCAAACAATTATGATTCTAATACTCCAAATATAACATCCAAATCTCAAATATATGACTGTGATACTTACTTTTGTATAAAAAATAGGAAGAGTTGAAATTTACACCATTTGTATAAATAAATATCAATTTTAGTTCATTCATTTTTACCCTAAATTTAAACAAATTATGCTTTAGTTCCATATGAAAATAATAAAAAAATCAGTAAAAATCGGTATAAAATCTTGATGTATACCATTACATCGTTACGAAATTTTAAATGTCATTCAACGAAATGCCAATAAAAATTGCGATCCTATATAAAAATGATTCGTCCTTGATTGCAATGATTTCTTTTTATTTTGGTAATAAAACGACAAATTAAATTCCCGGTTGCATTTCGTCCCGATGAATTCGGGAGGGTATATTTGGATAATACAATATCTAGCTCCTGAAAGCGGGTAATTAATTGTGTCCCGTCTTTTATACTCTACCTTATTCAATCCTTAAGATGGAGCTCACAGACAGCAAGGTGGAAAGTATGAAGGAATAAGGCTCAAAGGGAATGAAACAAACCGGAGCCCGTATGACAACTTTTGCATACAATTCGCAGATTTAAATCTCGGCTTAGTGCCAAAAATACTACTCATTCGATTTGCGGAAAGTAAATCGTAATTTTATTTAACCCTCGGCGGTTGTGATATATTAAACCGCGTTTACCTTGGCCTTCTATAATATTCATTAGAAAAATAAAGTACTCATTAAAAAATGACACACAGATTATATGATACCGTTTGTTAAATATCTTGAAAATGCTTCTTTTGGAATGTCCTCAAAAATACTCTTAAGATGTGCTACTGCTTCAAATGCACTCAAAATATATTTTTGGCATATTTTTCTCCTTGATGAATAAATCACATAGCGCTAAAATTGATCCTACACGTTTATACCACCCAATTAAGATAGCGCATTAATGTTAAAAGTTCAATTGACGGGATGTGGTCATGTATCTTTGGAGTGAGGTAAAATTCTTCGAAACAATTTTTAACCAATCCATGATGATTTGTTTGATTATATTATTCAATAGCCACTGTTTCAATATGTTCACATGCAAATAAAGCAATCGAGTGCAAAGTCCATGAACGTGATGTCACAATGCCAATACAATGAATAATATTAAATAATGATGATATAGGTTGAGTCAGATTAAGTGTAGCATCTTTAACTACATTTTTAATATTAAACTGCTTAAATAAAGGCACTAAAATATTAATAGTTGGCCTTTAGGATGGAGCTAAAATTTTATAAATGCGCGATTAAGAGGTCGAACTCTAGAAAGTCAATCATCTTGGGTTCAAATCTACAGGAAATTTAGCACAAACATAGGCTATGAAACTCCATGTCAAAATGATTGTTAAGGGTTCTATAAAAAAGAGCTAAAAAGAATGAAAAATTCCATATTAAAAAATTTACTGAAAGACATTTATGAAAGAAATTTTCGACCAAAGTATCACTTTGTTTAACTTTAATTAATAAATTTCTGAGTAATATAATTTTTTGATGGATGCATATTTATGTGTATGATGATAAATAATTTATTTTTAATTTCAATTATAGATCAATTCAATTGACTGTCTGAAGCATTTTGCTAATAGCCGAAAGAGCGATAACTTCCAATCCATGAATCATTTTTAGTTCATTGATTCTAACTAAGTTCGGGTCGTTTATAACAATGCCATCCATTTTAACTCCCCTCCGTTCAGTGTGAACTTAATGGATTTTTAATAAAGTTGTGTTCACCAGTCAATTACCGCCTTCCAGATCACCATTTGTGTCAAATTCCAGATTTTTCCCGAGCTAAATTATTTTTTTGTGGACTATAACAAGTACATTATGCGCTAATTGACTTAACATTATAAAAATCAAGCAATCCAAGTCTAAATTGAGGGTTATTTTGTAATCCATAATTCCTTATAGGGCCAATTAATCAAAGATACATCCATACAATATCCGCATTTTATTAATTTTAATTAAATTATCTCAACTAAAACTGTTGCTAGATTAGGTTTACTATGGTATTAACCCAAATAAATGATAGTCGCATTATTTTACAACAAATATTATGCTCAATATTCATTAGAGTTGCCAAAATCCATATATAAAAATAGTATTATGCCTCAAATAGTCTGCGACTCGAGCCAAATTTTCAATTATAAAAAAATGGATTAACACGTTCATGAGTTAAATTTGTATGGCGGGTCCTTCAGACAGATCTGGAGTACGCTTTTTTAAATCTTTCGTCTACATGGAGCGGTTGACGATATGGGTGTGGTAAATGTTGTAAATATGAGTCCGCCGTTGGTGGAGGTATCGAGAATTAGATTGGATGTGTCAAACGCAGAGTTGGCGGCTAATCCGCAGACAGTGTCGAGTGTCTAAGGGGGGAGGGTGTTAGAATCGAAACGTCGTACGAGGCCGGGGGTGTGGGTCACCCTCCCAATACAAAGGGTTGACGTCTGAGGTAGCCAATATTGCACGCCTCCTGCAAAAATATTAATTTACATATTTATTGCGATACGATATATAACTATTTGGCAGCGGGGTTGCTTTCAATACCAATAATATTTGCCCCTGTGAAAGGGATGAAAACGTACATATCAATATATTCGTTCATATTTTTTGACATTTCTATAACATTGAAGAATACTTTGATAATTATTCATCAAAAAGAACTCGTCGCTATATATATATATATTTTAATAGTATATTAATGCAAATATGAGCAAATAGTAATTTTCTGTAATAATTTCGGCTTTAATCACGGCCTGAGTAGATGCTCATTTTATTATGACCAATTGCTGCTCCAAATTACTAATAGATTCAAACAAATATGACAGTTTATTTTTGGCTGTAAGTCATGCAATATCGCTTAGTATAAGAAGAATATAATTGGCGGACACTTTTAAAAAGATCGTTAAGCTTTATTGCACTATTAAATTCGCGGACAATATTTCTTAGTGTTTTATATCCATTATTAGGGGTAGATTATCTCCCATAGGATTCTGCTATGAAGATAAAGGATTTTACATACAAAAATTACTAAATTATTGAATATGATATGTGCGAATATCAAATATACAAAAAACATAGACTGACAATTTTTTTATTTGTGGTTAAGGGATTTTTTACTACGTTTTACACATAGACCCTATGTCCCAAGTGTCAAGGTTGTCGAAACAGAATTTTGTTTCAACGTTTTGAAAAAAATCACTTCAATGTTTTTGTATTTTGCAATATATTTATAACCAGTAACTCTTCGAGTTTAACAACTTATTGAATTATTTGTATAACATCTAGCATATCATTAGAAAGGGTATGAACTAGAGATATTTTTAATACTAAAATAAGTTCAAAATAGTTATTAGTTTTTTGTTTAGAGAATTTAGAAGTTGAAATTTTTCATTCGTTCGTATATTTTTTGTGACTTTGGAAGCTCAGAACTAATTTTATTTAAACCAATTGCTTAAAAAATTATTTGTTTAAATCAAAAATATAGTCCAAAATAAAAAACAGCCATTTTGTGCTATTAAAAGCATATTTTAAAAAAAGTTATGATGGTTTAAATGTGAAATTTTGGGTATTTTTTTCAAAATATCAAAAAAAATCTATTTCAATAATGCTGACACTTGGGAAATAGTGCCTATATGTGAAATGTAGCAAATTTGTTTGCTGGATTAACAACTATATCAATTTTTACAAAAGAAATAATAGTTTACGAGTTTTTATAATTCGTACGGACTAGAATTGTTAATATTGGTGCTACAATATTCAAAGGAACGATTCAAAAGTATTAGATTTTATTATAAATATCGGATCGAAATAAGGAAAGAGTTTGATTGCAAACTTATTAAATGAAGTCAAATCCATTAGAAAGAGTGATTCACAAATAAAGATGAAGACACTTCAGAAAATATTTTGAAGCAGTTGAAGAATCTAAGAAAACATTGAGAAAAATGTGCTAATTCTCAGTTCTGTTATTAAATATCTTTTAACGAATTTATCATATTCAAGTTCATTAATGCTAAAAATAATTATATACAGTAAATCTAAATATTGTTAAAATGCTGTGTTATTTAATGAAAGTTGTGTGTTAATTAATCAGTTATTCATTAAAAATAAATAACATCCCATCCACGTTTTCTCGGATGGTCGTAGTTGTTCGCTTATGTCTATTTGTCATTTTCATTTTTGTTAGAGAAAATAAAATAAATTGCTTTGCCGAAGATAATAGAGTAGTTCGTAAGGGAAATTGATTTATTCACACACAAACCTCCATGAAGCGATCTCTTCCAATTTATCTTCAAATCCCATAGCCTTGTAAAATAAATTCGTTTCAGAAGGCAAACATGAACTCACTCCTCCTGCACATTCCGTTAGACTTCGGCGATGGAAGATACGACGAGCCAGTGCTTAAAATGGTATTTCCTATTCGTTTTCCATTGCGGAAACAGGAAGTGTTCCGATCGTGGATATCACGCCAACCCTCGCCGACAAACACTTACTCTCGTATCACTCGAAAAAGAAATACTCGACCAATATCGTTAACTCAATCTATTCTTTATCCGGTTCGGGAAAAATGTTTATATATATACTTATAAATTATAACGAATAAATATTTCAAATAATACTTTCCCTATTAATTCTCATAAACAGCGATATATTTGAGTGCTTGCATTACAATAACAAATAAAACACACCCCTCTTTAAGCACAAGTCCGTGATGGATATACCCACAGAGGGTCCTTATATTATATATCCGTATAATAACAGCTGAAATATTGAAATTCTTTTATCCACTCTACGCAATTCGATTTAATTGCCAAATAATATGTTTCGTCCGGCTTGTCTTAGCAACTTCATTCGTACACTAAGCATGCAGGTTTCAGCAACCCTTGATGTGTGTGTAGACAGCAGGCCGTAGGGGTGGCTATCACCCCTTCCCGCCAAACAGGAATATCTGGAGTGGCTTGCCAGATATATGTTAATAATGCTTCAATTGCCGTAGGTGCCTCCACTTCTGGGAAGGGAAATAAAACATTCGACGTTCAATTTGTTGAACAATACGCCCGAATAGGGACGCTCGCCGCATCACACCACGCCATACATTCGTATGATCTTTCAATACAACTGCAGAATTTATACCGTATGAAGCTAATGGAGATTTGTGATGGTCTTGTATTTATGATTAATTAAATTTCAGCTCCTTCAAAATTACAATGGCTTAGGGCTTAAATGGCAATTGAATAATAGAATCAAATCGAAGCTAAAGCATATTTTCTAAATACGAAATAAATAGAATATTTTCGTGCAAAATTTGATGAAATGTTAAAGTGCTCTTTATCACTAGATAAAATGTAAATTTGATTATAAATGATATTTTATTTCATACGTATTTAAGAGAAAAATAATACATAAACTCTAGGGCCCACAATGCATAGTATTTGAATTAAGACTATACAAAATGTCGCAAAATTTAATACATTTTTAACAATAGTGATTCTGTAAATCTCACGACACTCTCAAGACACGCAACCGTCAGAAGAACTTATTCGTCATTTTATATGTCATCCGCCGTATAAACCGTCTTTGACTATAAAAAAGGTCTACTTGAGCATATGGTGGGATTGTGGTGGATCAATGCATAAGTTACACAATCAAATAGAGTAAATGCAAAGTTATTAGAAAAACGTACGAGTTTAATCAACCGAAAAGGCGTGATAATGCTAGACCCCATGTAGCTAAATTAACCCAGGAAAAATCAGGGAACTCAACTGGGAACTGCTACCTCAATGTTGCGCTATTTTATTATTATTTATTCAGATCTCTAGGCACTCCATTGAAAATAAGACATTTCGAAATGTAAATGAAGTTGAAATTCACCTAAATAACTATATTTCGTTAAAGCCAGCCTCTTTTTACAAAAGAGAGATGGAAACTTTTCCCGAAAGATGGCAAAGTAGCAAAATAATAGTTCTTATAAGTGGTTATTATGTAAAATTTCAAAATGTAGTTTAGTTATTGCGTAAATATACCATATAGATCTATTTGAAATCTTCTCTTGGTCATATATATATTTTTTTTTATATCCAATTTAATTTTGTTAAAGTGGCAACTGAATATTTAATCTTCTCTGGAATTACATCATCTCTCATAACAACATGACAAAACTCATACTGCCAGCCACGAAAGAGTTAACGTCTAGTTGACTACTACTATTTTAAATGTCAGATGATTATATGTTAAAATTCATATTTTACTAAAGTAACCCAGAAGGGTTTTGCTAGAAAGGGTCGCTGAGTTTATATCAATCTTTAGAAGTTGCCCTTGATGCCCTTATATGTTTCCTCTACGAAGTCATAGACTTAAGCCAAATACAAAATATCATTCTTGAATTTATAGACCCTAAGCTTTACGTCTTAAAATAAAGCGCTATCTCTACTTATCCCAATATGGTCTGCAATTTCTCTGCTGCTGTACAATAGCTGAGAGTTGATGATGCTAAACTGATCAGCTTGAACCTGAACTGCCTTGACGATATATCCAATTGTATATCGAGACATTTCGCAAAAATTGTAGAATGGTTAGTTTCATGTATGAAAACCACAAGTAACATTAATTAAAAAAATAGCACTCACCAGAGAGTTATAATTGCATGACGATCTTAAGATCTGACCTTGCTTCGGAGTATGGCTCATTAGTCACACTACTTTATTCATTCAACAGAAGATGCATCTCGCACATGCACATGCACTTGGTCAAGTTCAATAGCGAACAACTACTGACAGCTACTGCGTTAAAATCAAATCAAATCAAAAGTGGACGATTGATAAATTATTTTATCTGACTTCAATCTCCCATTTTAATTTTATTAATAAATATGCATAGTTTTAATTGAATACATTTTATTTCGTATATTTTCGCCTTCTCAAACTAAAGCTTCTAAACTAATTTCTTGCTCAAATATTGGCCAAACTATTGTATATCTTATTATAATGTTGTGTATGCGCACAACAGCTTAAAAACGACTGCTATGTTTACATATTTCAATACAATTAAATGTACTTAACATTTTGTTCAATTTTTTCTAGAAACTACTTATTAGCTAAAAAGTATGAGCATTTTACAGAAAAGACAATGCAATGTGTACTCCGATGGGAATGTGCTAAAAACAAATTATAGGAATTTTCCTTTTAAATTTGAATTTAGTCAAAAAATCGCACTTGCGTGTCGAGAAGGTCGCTTTTATAGATCATTTTTTGATCAATAATGATTAGATACATAATATATCGACATATTATACTTCGATCTATTACAGACTGTATAAACGTGGCTTATGTTGAATTGTACCGAAGTAATTCAAAGGATTTTAATATACATTTATTGATTCATCCAAGAAAGTTATTTGACTTCCTATGAATTTTGCAAAGGCTTCATTCAAACGCCATTAGATTGAATTTTCATATTAACGATTTTTTTTTATTTTTTTTGGAAATTTTAGCTTGGTGTTCATTAGTCGAGGAATAGACGAGAGCATTCAAGCAGGCCGTATATTTATAAAGTATTGCATAAGACAATATGTACTCACGTAGCATATAAGAAGTTCATTCGAATACACATCTTTCGGTTGGCAGCTTGAGATGGCTCTCGAGTCGAGTTGGTGCGAGTACGTGAACAATCAACAATCGAGCTGGAGTGCTGAACGACATTGATTCCAAATAATAACACAATTATATATTGGGGCAATCGGGCGTGTGTCCAAACAATGGAGTCAACAGTGTTTTTAGACCTTTTCGCGGAAGTAATTATTATTAAAGTGAAATAGACCTCGAGCCGTTCGCTTCGAGGGCACTTTCTCTTTGTGTCCTTTGTTCCACGTTATTGTGTGGAGTTTAATGTGGAACAATCGGCTTACAAATATAAATCTCCGACAATCGTCAGGATACAAAGTGAATTTGAACAAAAGCCACACTGTTTTTGAACGGCTAACTTCGAACAAAGCCTCCGCTCGAAACTATGAATTTTATCCATTGGGTTGCGATCTATTAATTGCTCGCCTAACTCTTTTCAGCTGCAACCGTCCAGCAACCATATGTAATATTTCCTCGAAATTATCAATACATCAAACGAATTTAACGGCATTCTTACGTGAAATATCATAAAAGACTTATATAAAATCCTATTTACTTTTAACAAAAATAGTCACACATAAAGAAAATCTAGTTCATCCGTGGGTGTAAATAGACGCAGCTCTCATCCAAAAATCTGTTTGATATTTCAAATGTAAAATTGCTTAAGCAAAATTTTCATTTAAAAATTCTTCATACATCAGCTGAAAATAACTCCCTGTTATTAAATACATGAATTCCATTCAACTGACGTTTTTTTTAGTCAGGGCAGATATTAATTTAGAACAATACAAAAGGAAAATACAAGAAGAACAAATACATAATTTTTGAGCAAAATATAAACACAAAACACATGCAATTCATATTATGTTAAGCATTGAAACAAATCAATAGTTTGTATGGGGTGAAGCGTGAACTATGACTATCCGTGATGCGATGCGTTTTAAGAAGTTCAAAAGGCGAAAATATTATTTTTAAGAAGTCAAATCGGAAGGTCATGGATATGGTCAATTTCG
Source organism: Stenopsyche tienmushanensis (assembly GCA_008973525.1). Lineage (NCBI taxonomy): Eukaryota > Metazoa > Arthropoda > Insecta > Trichoptera > Stenopsychidae > Stenopsyche > Stenopsyche tienmushanensis. The sequence goes on along the minus strand of WACJ01000255.1, from coordinate 311,798 downwards.
TTAGCTTCGTTTGAATCCCCTATCTCCCATGGGAAGAATGAATCACGGATACATACCATCGCACAGAGTTCCTCATCTTCGATTCGGGTCCAAATAGCAGTAAATTCATCAGATCAGATCAACGAAAATGCTTAATATTTGGATTTGCGCAATTGGAGGACGAGGCTCAGGATATGAAGAAATGCTTAAAGGGGGCAATCCCTTTAGACCAGTGGTTCCTAACCTGGGGGGAATTACCCCTCGAGGGGTAAAACGGCTTTTTTGCGGGGGTAATGACAATATTCATTTTCAGTATGTAGATATAATAATAAAATGACAGATGAGCGTCATATGCACTCTCTTCCAAGAAGTCTCTCACTGTGTTCTAATGCCTTTCTAGTAATCCTTTTCGCAAGGAGAGGGATGAAGAGACGAGAGGCGGAGACGATACAGTTTCAATTTACTCGAGCACTAATTTGCACTTTCGCATTTGTGACAGTATTTTAAGTGAAATGACTTCTGCTTCTGGAAAAAAGCGCTTGTATAAAGATGCATTTCTACAATGTTGTTGACAGGAATATGGAAAAGCCTCAGTGTGTTATATGTAATAAAGTTCTTGGTACAGAGAACATGAAACCGAGCAAACTTAAAGAACATTCCGAGAATGTTCACAAGGAGTTGGCAGGTAAAAAAATCGATTTTTGATTTCTTAAAAAAAAGTATTCGCAATTGGACTAAACCTAAAATTAAAAAAAAACTTGCAAATGCAAAACAATTTCAACTTTCACATTAACCATCATTAATCCTTTCAACGTTTTGATTCATTGTTAAAAGTGTCCGTAGTGACGCGTCAGATCTAGTATACGAAAATAGTATCATCAAGTAGTATCATCAAATAGTATCATCAAGCTCGAACAAGTCAGTTCCCGAAATGAATCATTCTTACATTTAACGTACGCAACAATGCAATCGGATATATCCGTCATTTTCTATTGAGGTTTGCTTAACTTTCACAATGCGGATATATCCGTCATACCCACTTTGCATGGACTTTGGTCTTGACGGATATATACGTCATATCCACTGAAGGGGTTAAATTAATGAAGGAAGTATGTTAAAATTGTAATTTCCTGTAGTTTTGTGCAATTTCATGATAAATAAAGGCTATTTGTATGTATTATATATGTTGTTTTCTTCAACAAAATTTTAAAGGGGGGATAAAATCAGTTTCTCTGATAGGATATAGGGGTAACGAGACTAAAAAGGTTAGAAAACACTGCTTTAGACGCTCAAAAATGAGTCGTTATTTATGATTTTTTTTAATGGTGTTAAATAATCGTATCATTTTAATTTTTTGACATTATTTTACTACAACCTTAAAGTACTAATTTATTTTATTTTTTTAAAAACCAAAAACAAAATGGCAGAGTTATAAGGTATTCCATTAGGCGCCATTTCTCGTGATATCAAACGGCTCGTCACTTGTCGAAGGTTTCCTGTTGAAATATTTTTTGATTTTTAATATGTGTAGGCAGTCAACTAAGCTATCAAATTTAAAAAAAGTATAAAATTAAAAATTTAGTAGGCTTTTTAGTTAAAATTTTATATTTTTTACCATTTCCTTGATAAATTTAAGCCAAAAAAATGATTTATTTACGCGAAAACCTTACAAATTTAGCTTAGTTGACTATATAATATTATAGTGAGAAACATCCCAAAATTTCAATCAGATCAATCAACAACATTTTAAGCTACAACTGGCGAACATTTAAAAAATGCAGTTACGAGATAATCTCGTTTAAATTTTCAATACGATAAAAATATCAATTTTAATGACTTACCGAACAATTAATGATTTCAGGTACATATAATAGATATTCAGCTTTCTCAAAAAGTTGATTATCTTCGATTAACTGTTGTTTTCGGGCTATACGAGCTGCTTTTGTCTCAGAATGACTCCTATGGTTCTACCTCGCTACTCGCACTTCATCGGTATTTTCAGCAAAGACTTTACAGTAGGTGCCAATAATTATATTTAATGTATTCATCATCTTCAAAATGAAGCTGTAGTCGTTATTAAATATCCCAGCAGCAATGTATGTTAATATTTCATTGATTTTTACACCAAAATGCAGGTGCTTTGAGCCAGTTGCCAAACCGTCGAGTTAAAACATTCATTATCATTTTGGGTATGGCCATCCAAGCATCTTTGAGGTAATTAATCCCTGGACAAATCTTTATAAATTGGTAAGAGATGCTGTTTTATCTCTTGGTCAAGAAATGTAATCAGGTCTTCAAGCTTTTGATATTTTTTAAAGTGATAGCTTTCTGTCATTTGCGCCAGATATTGACTCCAGTCGGGTTCCCATGATAATGTCTTTTTTTTAATTCCTCGAACTTCTTTACCTTTCGTTCCTTTATTAAGATATTCTGATTTATAAATTTTCAACAATTATCCCCCCCCCCCAACAATATATAAATAAATATATTTTTTTTATTAAAATATTACTATCCTAATTTAAAATTAGGATAGTAATATACCTACGTTCAATAGAAGCATATAGCACCATTAGATGAAGATATGTTAGAAACTATATAATTGAAGATCTATCTAAGTTTTATCAGATCTAATTTTAGAGTTCTCTGACAATTGATAATTTACCAGTTTTCAAAGAAACCACATACTTAAATACGTGGGGGCAAACCCACTTATTTACCGTGCATTGATATAATAAAATTGTTGAAATATTTAGATAAATTACGTTGATGTATTGAATTTCATATAATTGATTTAAGTATACTCTCGAAATGTGGAAAGGATCTTTTGAAAAGCTTTCACATACACAATATAGACTAAACGGGTCCCATTATAATTCAATCTCGAACAAATTTGGTCTGAATTGATTCTATGACAAGAATGTAACGTGCCCATTCATTTCAATATAAATATATATATTTTTGGCAATTACACAAAAGGGTCTTTGTGTACAAATGATGAAACCCCATTTGCTTAATTCAGAAAAAATCCTCAAGGGTTAAACAGAACCATTATTCCCATTCAGCCGGGGTAAACATTATATTTTTTGGGCTTTCTTGAAGAAATATAATGTTATTCGATATACCCTAAGCAATAGATATGTAGGTGGTATAAAAAAGCCTCTTGATTTTATTAAGTCGTTGTATCACATACTTCATTGTAATGTATATGCCACTGATCCTCCAACTTTTCAGGAACGATTATAGTTTATGTACAATACATATTTTTCCGAATAACAATATTAAAGATCCAAGATGAATGATAAATATTTTCATTATTTCGACTATTTTGAACCAAACGATAAATAAGAGATTGTAAAAACTTTGTTGATTTTTTTACGAGCAAATATTTTGCATCGGCATTAAATTATTTTTATATCAAGCACAAATAACCAGGATAAGTGTTATTAAAATACTCACTAGCACCAAAAAATATTATTTTTGTCAATGTCTGCATTGAATGCCAACCATTTGGGAAGCATTACGCGATCACTTAAATACTGCAGGTACAACCCCCGTTCCATATAGTATTCGAGTAAGTTTAAGATGTTTTCAAGATAAGCCTTTTGTATGACGACCCTTATCTGTTTACCACAAAACCACTGTCTTCTGAGAGAATAACATATATACAAAGACTCATATCAATTCAAAGGAAAGAAGAAGAGTTCTTGAAACAGATCCCGGCAAGATTCGCCTTTTGTTGCGAGGCCTATTTTACTTTATGATAATAATATGAATTGCGTAATTATTCACTTCGTCTTTGACGACTCAATTTTAACATAAATTCCGAGAAAGTAGCTCAGATAGAAGAACAGTTATCTCCCTATTAGATGAGTACCTAATAAAACACGGAGCTTGAGTATTAGATCTACATGCCTACATGTTTGTACCGTATTTTTTATAAATTTCATTTAAAAACAACAAATATATATGCGAACCCATGATTTTTTTATGTTTCATTGAATAATAAAGTATGGTCACCGGAAGGAAGTTTTTGAGTTGACATATGCAACGATCACAAAGCCTATAAGGTTCTTTGTCATCATTGAATTTTAGGGACAAGATACGACCCGATTTTTTAATAGTTGAGAAGTGCAATTGTCGCTTCCGGAAGTCTATACATTTTTTTAAATATTTGTTTGACAATCATCATTGCATGAGACCTTTAATATATTAAAAAATTGCATCTATAGATACTCCCAGAGATTTAATCATTTTTGGCTCAAATCTATATTAGATGTGGCTAAATTATTAGATAGTATTGTTAAAAACTGATTTATTATAAGAAAATCAGGTCATCTTTAAAAGTGCAAATATGAGCCAAAAGTATGCATTTATTCGAATTTATTACAAGTGAAATTTCAAAATAATGTTCATATAGTCTATAAAATATTTGATTGAAAAAGGTAAAAAATCAAAAGCGAAGGGAATCGATTAATATACTAGACGTCTAGTGAAAACAGCTTCTGAAGAATTGTTCCAGAAAATGGATCATCTTGGCAAATAGGCGAAGGAATATTTGTAGGAAGGAATGGACAGTTTTTAAGAACGTTGACTGATTTTCAAAACAGTGATCGACAAAATCAATATCTATAGATCTTGGAGCATCAATAATATTTATAACAGAATTTAGTTTTAGGAAACAAATTTTGGCTACATTAAAGAGGTTTTCAATCCAAAACGAAATCTATTTATTCAAAATATCTGTTCCAATATTTATAAAATAAAATCTTGAGGCACAAATGATTTTTAAAAAAAGTGATAGAAATGACGAAGACTTTTCTGAGTTAAAAATATGAAAATCACAAAACAGTGTTATGTTTAACATTTTTTGTTAATATTGTCATATATTGCTTGAAACATTAAAAAAACTTCAATATCTACTATGAATCTTACAAAAATATTAATAATGTTCTTATAGCAAACATAGTTTAACTGTTTTCAGCCGTGATCCAGGCTATGATAATATTTTTAAACATATAATCAACAATTTTATTAAAATGAGCATTAGCAATAAATAAATTTTTAAAGCTCATAATATCTTAGATAGAGTTCAATAAGTTATACTTTGTGTAATTTACAGACAACAGTTTGCTCCGATGTTCTGATTGTATTATTGTTAAAGATGAAAATCTTGACTAACATATATTATTTTGCTTTGAATAGTAGTTTCGTCAGGTATAGACAAAATTTTATACAAAAAATACACTATTATTTAAAATTTTATATACAGATATGTATCTCCAATATTGTATATCGGATTAATATCAGATCTAAACTTGCACAAATAAAATCACTATTCTAACTTTTTGTCATCAATGGACTCGAATGAATCCAATAATATGCGTGTACAAATTTTATACTGCCATTATGATTTGAAAACGGATTTTATTGTGCAATTTTTGATCCTGCAAAAATGCAAATCAACCTTTACTTAGTCCTGCGGATAAGCAGTTGGACTCGTAACTCAATCATCTTGGGTTCAAATCTATAGCAGTTGTGTGGACAAACTTTTTAAAATGTTTTTAATGTTCCCACAAAAAGGATTGCTAAAAACCACATAAAAGTTCTTTTAAAGTCAATAAATCTTGTTTAAATAAAATTGTAGTCAAAATTGGCGATATTACACAGCTGAAATGCACAGATTTGTGCGCGCGGTATTTATGGAGTTAAGGGATGATGATGCAAATGGACTAGATCGCTCTCTGGCAGCACTGGACGAGGGATGGTTACCAGGAGCGTAACCAAAACAACAACAACGGCAGTTATTCCTTGAAGATGGACCCGATGGGTGGTCCGAAATATCGGAATAAAAAAATAGCTCAAACGCAATCGAATACTCGATTTTTTCTTAATTAATATCTTAAATATGACTCGCGTAAATCTGAAAAACTCAAATATATATATATATATATATATATATACACACAGTACATATATATTTTTCAAATTGTTATATTGACCTTTCCCTACCGGTGATGTATTTACTACACCTCGACTCTAATAATTGGAATATCGATATGAAATATTATAGATACGGGGTTCAGAATTTTTGTATTCTTCTGTAACATAATTACGAATCACATCAAAGTATTATAGTGTATAAGTTATTCATCTGCAGCGACGGAAATAAATCATTTGTCGGGAAATCGGGAATTTTGCGAGTTTTAGTCCGAGTCTCAGCAGAAAGAAATTTTATCAGTCACATTGATGGTATCATACGAAAATGGGGGCTCACGCGGTCATCAACTCGAACTAGCATTTAAATATCTGATGACGATACCTCCAACAAGTGTGGAGGCTAGTAGCAGCTAGTTGCCTGGCTTGGAAGGTTGGGTCTCTTCAATGTCCATTCAACAAGCGAGTAACGTGAATGAATGTGTCAAAGATAGCATTTGTCCTCTTTAATAGGAAAATTGGGTTTTTTTGGAAAATAGGGGAAAACTTTCGCTGGAGAAGATTTGTTGTATCCTGGGCTATTCGAGAACGAAGAAGGCTTTTTCTTCTAAAGATTCAACTATTCGGTTTGATGAGTTCAAAACGGTATGTAAGGCAGCAGAAGACTATTGTTATCCTTATAATTAATTGTTCAGCTACCTTTTATATTTCCCAGTTCAGGTATCGCCGAAGTTCATTGTATTAAGCATGTTACATTACTTGTTCTAAATAATTGATATGTTACAAAATAAATTATTTTTATAGTTTTTAGGGTAAAAATGTATAAAATACGTCATCATTCAATTTTTAAAAATCGTCATCCATAATAATGTCTATGTATGTACCTCATGTTTGCAGTTTTATTCAGTTTGAATATTTCAAATAAATATTCAAATGTGAGGAGTATTGCCAGGGCAAAAAATAAATGACGCTTATTTGTCACGATGGCTCGAAAGAAACCGGGCAACACCGGAGCGAGGGGAAATAAAATGAATTCAAATAACTCATCTCACCGCCGTGAAATATGGAGCACAAAAACACTTCCATTATAAAGTTATCCGTACTAGATTATTGTTCCCCGGCTGAAACAGGGAGGGGGTGGTGCGACAGGAATGGCAATACATCTCGCCATTTGCGAATTTACGCGCGGGAATGAGACAGAATAATATATTTTGCGAGCAGAGACATCCCCTTCAAAGTTATACCACACGCTTCTTTGTAGTTAGATTCTCATTGTAATAAATGCCTGCCCTGCAATGTGCAAACTTTACACAGCAACTCGCGCTATCGCCCCGCTCGAATGTGTTATTCGGTGCATTCGTAATTTTTCTACTCTACTCTCCGTATTCCAACTCTAGGGCAAATAACACATATGCATTCTTTATAATACAATTGTTTTTGCATTTTTTTAAAAATTCTAATAGAATCCAGAATCATTCGAGCATATATAAAAAAATAAAAAATATCTGTATGAAATAACATTGTACGAGGGATATTATATATTCTCATGGTCATCTATATTCAAATGTTTGATTGATATTTATAAAATATCGACAAATCTTCTCGATCCAGGCATAGTTTGGATTCAGATTAATATATTGCATTTAATTATTTAAAAAAAAACTGGTTCACATATCATTGAATTGTAACTCTTAAGGCATGAATTGTAGTGCAAGACTTTTATGATGACTTTTAGCCCTTTGAGTAGTATGCCCGCCATTTGTCAGTCAGGACTGTCGCAGCGTATATGAAGCTTGTATATAAATAAATAAACACTGTCGATAGCACACAATATTCGGTAATTATTTCAAGTAAACATAAACAATACACTAGAAATCGATTAATTATATCATTCATATTTCATTATAAGTCGATAAATTTGTGTTAACGATCTATATAACGTACGATGTACGCAAGATACACTCTCCGTCTCTGTCTGTCTCTGAGCTCAACGTGTAAGAATGCTCTATCTGAGTTATTGGAATTCGGACACAACATTGTGTCTTACTTCTCAAAGGGTTTAAGCGAGGATATTGACAAAATATACTCGTTTTTTTGAGCTTTCTTCAGTTCATCTGTTATTTTAGATTATTTGCTTTAAGCTGAAAGATCTTTAAGCTGAAAGATCTTTATAAATAGCATTGGGTGGAACCAAGCATTTGTGATGTTATTTTTTAAGTTTTTTGTTTTTTCAGTTGAAGTATTTTCATTCAAAAATCGTATCTTCATTTATTTGGCCAATTTAGGTACTGCTTTTTCTTAACCCTGAAAGGTGTATGATAGCAGGGTCTGCAATTCCCTTCAATTTATTCAGAAAGAGCACTCTTGTACGTTGAGCTCGGAGACAGACAGAGATAGAGAGAGAACCTAGAGTCACGAGACTACAAATGAGTCGGCGAGAAGAATATCTCTTCTCACAGCCAAGACTATCCGTCGACTCCCTCTTTTTGTTTCTTACACGTTCGCATTTCTCCAACGCCAGTGAGAAACCTGAAGATGCCAATTCCATCAGGAAATAAAGTTGTATTGTACAACAGAACCATGTTAAGAAAAGCCTTATTATAGAAGCGTTTTCTACATTCTATTGAACTAATAATGAACTCAATTAAAAACCCAATTAATTAAAAAAAATAAATATACTTTTCAGACCATCTTCATTGGATTTTATTTTTTGACAAACGTAAAGAATATTGCCAACAGGACCGATCACAGGAGGTGCCCTTTAGGAGAGCGCGAGAAAGTATTGAAACGGTGAAATAAATTAAAAGTCTTTTCGGTGCGGAGGAGGTTCGGTACATTTTGTGCGCGCGAATTAAAACGAAATAAAATAAAAATAAGTATGGCATTTAATGTGTCACCCGCAGCAGTTTCAATTTGTTGGCACGCCGACCACTTTTTATTGAAAATTTATAATTCCAATTCTAATTTAAAACGACTCGTGGCCCTCGAGTACCAGCCCCCGCTACACCCTCACCACAAAATCGCTTGCACCACCGTGCTGCCTATTGCCTACACGTTGTGTTTTGCCAACAATATCGAATTAATTGATTTTAATAATCCTCGACCTGTTCAAATTCTGGAATAGCTTCTATTCGATATTTCATGCGATGCATTTGATAGCATCACAAGGGCGTATTCATATGGGGGATAAAACGTGCCATCATAAAAACAATGGGAAACTGGAGTACATTTGTGATACATTTTGAAAATTATCGAATTACATTGCGATTAAAGCTCAAACGAAAACATAATATCGAAATTATTAATTAAATATTTGAGAATTATAAAAAATGCTCAATACACTTACGATCAAATCGTTAGTCGAATCGACTAATATTACGAGTGTAGGGCTGTAATTTTTTGGTTATATCTATCTAACGTACAAATAATTCATCCGAAAATCAAACAAAAGTGAAAAATGTATTAGATTGTCCACTTAGAAATGTCGTTTTTTTCATACTTACTTTTTTGACCATCAATTGTATCTCAGCCTTTAACAACACGTATTGTATATTTTGTTAATAGACTAACATCTGGAGAACGTTATTTTCTACAAAATATTTTTTTCAAGATGGTGGATTTTGTGCCAAACAAACAATTTACGTGAAATTGTATACTGTACGAATATCTTCAAAAAGTTAATGCAACAACTACAAATTAAAAAAATATTTGTGATACCCTCGGAGAATTTTTAGCTGTTTTTAATGCCAGAGATGGTTTAAACAATTTAAAAGTGAAAATTTTAATTTATAAAATAAGATCCGAAGTAAGAGAAAGGTTGTGGAGTGGATGACGATATCCTGGCTTAGATACTTCCATAAGTTTAAATACTTTTGGAAAACTATTCAAATACACTTGAAAAAAAATAGGAAAGACCATAAAAACAGGGGGGGGGTGGAGAAGAAACAACCGTTTTTACACTATCTTGTGACTAGAGATCAAAATAGGATATTGTACTCGAATTTGAGTAAGTAAGAAGGCAAGTGTAGTCAACTGTCGCCAAATTCTTTAGCAACATGATAAGGAACTCGATTGGCAAACGATTCTGCATCCACCGTATTCTCTTGACCTTGTTTTATGTTTTAAAATAATATACAAAAATAGTCCCAAAAGTACCCGACCTAACGTATAGACGGCGGTTACTGTTGTAAAAAATATACTATGATAGAAAGTGTCTAGATGCTACATTGCTCCTGTGATCATACAGATAATAGAAAATGCCACAAAAAGCCCTAAAAGAGGACGGAGTGGCCATAAGGTTTGTATGCTCAATCGGTCCGCTTTTCGGACCCCTGATATGACAAATGAGCGGTTCGTGATCGTATGCCATACCTGAATATAACGATAACGAAGTAAATGAGTATTAAACAACTTAGTTTATATTTTAAAAATGGACAGAGTCAATCAGTGTCGGTTCATGTAAATTAAAATAGTTGAGTAAAATAAAAACCATGTGCAACTCTCGACCGGGTCGGTATTCTACGTTTTGCGTCCCAATCCCAGTTACGCCCGTAGCCTGAATATAGAAGAGGTGAAATGAGGGATTTTACAAAATCCATTCTGATTTTAAGAAATGTATTTTTTGCCTTCGAATTTTTAAGACTGAAGTAGATAATGATGATGATAATGATATTGTTAGACTTATAAACAATAAACAGAGTTCGATGCAGTTGTTCAAATATCATTTTCAGCCATATTATTGTGAGTCATAAGATAAAGAGATATCGAACGATGTGCCAACCCGCGTTCGCGTGGGCTTGGCGTTAACCGCTTACGATTATTTGCGTGATACCGTAGGAGCAAGTTTCTGAGTGTTAATATCTGCAGACCTCCTGCTAAAACATTTTTTTTATCAAAATATTCATGCCGCTGATTTGTTAATGCATGTGATAATTTCATATTTAAGAATTTCAAGATTTATGATCTCTCTTTTTGACATGGAAAGGTATTTCTTAACCACCCGTTGGAATTATTTGTAAAAGCCTACTTCCGGCGGTACAATGTGGTCTTCTTCACCGCATCGTGATTTGTTTTTCTACTCTATACAGCCGCGATACATCGTTTTGTTGTGTATTCTAACAGGGGGTGGACATGTTAATATTGACGAGTGGCCTTTGACATATATTACATATTCATTTTATTTAATTCATTCCGTGGGGAGCTGAGTGCCTTTATACAGCGCTGAATTTAAATGCAAACACAGACAATTTCCAATGTTTGCTTTGTACATTTTTCGCAACGACGCAAAAAAATGACAAATTTTTGCATTCAAACATCGCCAAACACGAACGAGACGTGTGGTAATTGTTAATTTCTCCGCTTGGCTTCTTCTTTGCCTCGTCCGAGCCGAAGTATTTTAACGAACTCCAGATTAAAGAAGCAAGAAATCGTTCACATAATGAGTTTATGCCGATTCAATCTCCCCTCTCGTTCGGCACGATGGGTGTATTTGTTTTTAAAATCAGGGGTCATTACAATAAAGGCCAGGACTTAATCCTTGTGGAGGAGTTGGTTTGCCACGCTCCGCAGCTTATTATGATGGCCACAATTAATGCGGCATTTTAAAGTTCTACTTCTGGTATGGAGACCTAGAATTAAGCCTTTTGAAACGGACGTCTGAATTTATATGAAATTAGGGAGGGTTGCTTAGCCAATTGTGTGTGAGTTGAAATTATATGTCGATCAAAGACTATGGATCGCATTGATGTTTTCGTACTATAGTGAAATTTATTGTTAACCAATAAAAAGATTATCTTGCAATGTGAGGTAATTAACCAATAATTGCAAAAACATTGTGATGTAATTCAGTAATTTAATATATATTATTTGAGATTAGAAGTAAATCCTTAAATTTAATTGTTAATACAGTCTGTTGATTCTTGATTTTTTTTTATAAAGGTTTGGGTTCAAATATAGGTAATGGCGAAAAAATCATTTACAATTTTGATCGATCATCTTGATCTAAGTTTAACCTGATTTTCTAAATCTGAAAATATCAATATCGAGATGAATAATTAATTCGAACAGGACTCCTTTGCAAGGATTGGATAGGATTGAGTTGCAAGAATAATTATGAAATTACCATCCTAATTCCTATTTGATTTTTTTCATCATAACACATATGAATTACAAAATTCTTTCTTGGGAATCACCTAGGTCCAATAATATTATAGATATGGCGCATAAATAAGTGGAAAAATTCACATAATAGTGCAGAGAATTAATTTTGATATTGACATTAAGACCTATTTATATTCTTTGGCACATCACCAGACAAAAAAAATCCAGTGGTGTCAGGTCTGGTGACCATATGAGCCACGGAATAGGGCTGCCCAAATAGTTCATTTACTCAACAGTGGTGCCCATAAAAGAAATTCTAATTGAAGGAATAAGCCCTGCCTTTGCAAAAGTGAAAGAGGAAATGCTACTTCAGACAACTACAGTTGAAATAAGAAAAAGTTGTAGTGCATAAATACGAAACAGAAGTGGCCAATTTGAGCATTTTTTAAAAATAAATTTAAAACATCTTAAACATAAAAAGTATTTTCTTAACCCTACCCCTGGGAAACTCGTAACTCTTCAAGTTTAACGACTTATTAAATGATTTTTATGATATATAGCATATCGTTAGAAAGAACATAAACTAGAAAAAATATTAAAACTAAACTAAGTTCACAATAGTTGATAGTTTTTCAATTTAGAGAATATAATCATCCTTAATTTTACTTGACAGGGAAAACGACAAATCATCGATTGAAATGTTCAGAGACTGGACTTAGTTACGGTTTCCAGCCGAACCGCGTGTCGAGTGACTTTCGGGCCCACGCCAATTTAGAGAATTTAGAAGTTGACATTTCTTTTTCGTTTGCACATTTTTTGTGACTTTGGAAGCTCTGAACTAATTTTATTTAAACTAATTGGTTATAATAATGATTTATTTAGATCAAAAATACAAATTGCAAAATACAAAAACAGTTATTTAGTGCTATTGCGACCACAGATTAAAAAGTTATGATGATTTAAAGATGAAAATTTGGGTATTTTTTCAAAATGTTGAAAAAAAAATCAATTTCAACAATCCAATTATGTGTGAAACATATTAAATGACCCCCCCCCCCCCAAGTATCTAAAAATAAATTGGCGGTCCATGTGCAAAATATCCTGTATATATAGAGTGAGATTCAGACGAGAAAGATGACAAAAGAGATCAAAATTTATAAAACTGTATAATAAATTCATTTTATTGTATAGTTAATTTACTTTAATCTTATTTTTAGTTAAAAATACAAAGAATGGTGCTTTATATTTTTTTATTATTGGTAATATATCACTCAATAAGTTCGTAGGCTTTTTTTCAGTTTAAACTTTCTTCTTCTTCATTTGGGGTTATTTTGATTTTTTTTTAAATCCTACGAACTTATTGAGTGATGTGTTATATAAAATTTGCAATATAGGGGATTCGTGATTCAAAACATCAATATCATTATATGGTTTGTTGATTGCTATTCAGAAGAAATATTCAGAAGTAATTTGTTATTTAAAAATAATATTTTAAAATCATAATCATTATAATTGATAGATTTGTTTATATATTAATTAAATATGTCTTTGCCAGGTTTAACGTTTTTATATTTTCAAATCTACCATCTTCATGTCAATCATGAAATCTATCGTGCGAAAATGGAGCGCCGTTAAGTGAATCAAATGGGCGTCAAAATTAAAATGTGTCCTCAGGCGACCCGTATGAATCACGACATGCCCAAATACAAAGTCCTCAGGTGATTATTGAAAGGTTTCATTATCAAAGACATGATTTGATGATTTTATCGTGAGGGCAACCCTCATAAATGGAGGGAGAAGATATGTGAGACAGGAAGCTGGAGGACCTGGCATGCCCGCTGGTCACACAATGGGCGCTGTCAATGTGCCAAAACGCAGGTTAATGAGCGATCATCAATAGGGACTAACGTTTGGCTTATCGCAAGCTAATCCCGAACGAAGACTGCTGAGTAGTTATTGTTTTCGACATTCAGAAACCCCACGATTCACGGCATTTTTATTAATATTAAATACTATGAAGTATTATGGTCCCATACAAATGAAGTCTTTCCTCTTTTTTTGTATGAATACACTACGACAATGGACGCCGACGGCTATGATTGGCGCATAAAACAAAAATACTCGGGACAAAGGGTTTTTTTAACGGTCGTTTCCAGAAAAATCAGATATAAAAATATTGGATTCCCGAGAAAAATTATTTCGGGCGTAAAAAGCGTTCCACACACTGGTGTGATTGTGAAATTTCAAATCATTTATTTTATTCTCCATTGCGTATGTATGAATAAAAATATGCAGACAAATCGTTCCGCAAAACGGCTACAGAGGGGAGGGTTGTAAATAAATTGTACGTCAAAAGAGGCTGACCACTGCAACGGCCATCATAGAACAGATGCTATAAAAAGAGTAAAAATCCTCTTTTTATTCAAATTCGACGGCTTTGGGTGGTTGTCCTCTTCGCGGTGGTCACTTTTGATTTGTGTTGAAGCATTTATTGTGAACATACACCAGTCATGGATAATAATTTTGCAGTTTGCCGAATCAACTGAAAATTTGCCCTGGGCGCATTCGACAAGCACAGACCAAAAAGATCACATCTTATAATTTTGAAATTTAAAATAAACTTCTTGCTTGTTGGAAATCGATCATATTAATTGACTCAATGCAATACGCCCTATTTCCAATTGATGTTACCAATAATATTTAATATAGTGAGTCCGTTTTTCTTCAATTCTTTTTATATACTTGTTCAATGTATAATCCTTAAGCTTAGTTTCAATAACCATCCCCCGGTGTTTATGAGAAACATACAAAAATATCTGTATGTGATGGTATGCTTTACAGTTCCAGCCGCTTGGTGTTTGACTGTGGCTGCACGCAAGACTGCGAGGGAGAGAGCACTGTCGCTCCCGCAGTGCCGATGTTAGTATACTTCTAAAAATCATATTTTTTTACTCCGCATGTTGCGCTTCAAAACCGTGCATCATGCTTAATAATCTTATTTTACAGCGTTAAAGAATTTATTATTAGATGGTTTTAAAGATTTTAATTATAACAATTTCGGAGAATTATTTGCCGATGGAGAAATATCAGGAAGTGATTTAATTAGGATGGTTTTACATTCCAAAGTAGAAAGTGAATATATTAGTGATTTAATGGTAACCGCATGAGTTACTACAAAAAATTATATAAAGCTCTTCAATTAATGAAAAGAATATAAAATTCTGTGATCAAGCATAGATTTTAATATTTAATAATAGTAATTTTCAGCTATTAACCGTATACATTCACTTGATTATCGATGGATCTATACAATTCCCATTTAATGTAAATAAATAGTATTCTAGATTATGTAGAATCAAAAAATATAGATGTTAGCTTATTATGTCATATAATACAAATAATCTCAAAGATGTAGAAAGTTCGAAGATTCTTAATACTTTTGCTGTATAAATTTGCTGAGAATTGCTGAGAATATGAAATCCATTCTCAATCTTATCTACAAAGTTAATATTTGAATAAATTAAGCATTATCTTTTGACCCAAATTATTTTAGTAATATCATGCATAATGCCCTGTCCGCTATAATATGCAAGCAATCTTCATGGAAGATTTTTCAATAGATTTAGATAAAACTAAGATGAAATTATTTGAATATTCATTTTAGAATATGAACGAATCTATGAGCGAGTGGCAAAATTATTTTAATATGATATTTAAACTTATTTCTGCATAAAAAGCATGCTAAACCTAAATTAAGACGAACGATTGTTTTTATTATGGATATAGCTTAAAAAAATCCATAATCTCGATTTGAACGTGAAACTTTATAACAAGAATCCAGAAGATAGTACATTATATAAACATTTGGCATTCGTTTTGATTGTGAGATAAACATATAAAGGGGTTGTATTATAAATTATTTCCTCGGTTTGGTTTAAGTTTTAATTCAAATTTATTAATATAAGAAAATTATGATATAATTCCCAAGTCACGTGGACGTCATTGGAATAACGGTATTGTGGAACTCCTCGTTTTCATAGACATCAATTGTCTCCTGCTGGAGCTGACGTAACGACGGGTTGGCTACCCACCAGTTGACCAATAACAAATGTCAACCCTATCTACAAAGGCCCAACAATTGATTTATGTGGGTGCACAATGCATTTGAGACGCGCTCTGCGTTCGAATGCATCATAGTTTTTATGCACTCCGCGACGAAATTCCACTCAACGATCAAAAAATTTGAGATGTACTTTCCACGAAATAATTTATTAAATCAAAATAATCCTTGTAAAGTTTATTAATCGCTGATCCTCAATATGAGCCGGAACGGGGCGCCTTGAGGGTGGGTTAGGGGGAGCGACATCGACACAAGGAATATGAATTGAATCAAAGATCCAGACGCTAGAACCGCGGGAAACTTTGTATAGAAACAAGAAAATTAATTCCATCTTCACAGAGTACGGCTGAAATGTGCGCTGAAACTCGCTGAATGCCAATATGGAAAGTTTATAATTAAATATGACAGAGCGCGTTTCTTGATTATAAGTTTCCCTTTGTTTTAATGACAATCATAATCTTAATTGAAATTGTAATGTTTAAATATAGGGATGAGACCTTTGTACTATTAGCCTCGACTTTTGATTAATTATTATGTTTAAATAATAGCGAATATCATTCATCCTTGGAAATATTCATGAGAAAAACGGTACATTTAAAATTACATATTTACACGTGGAGTTATTTGAAAAACGATCGTGGAATAATAATGCGGCATGTATTCTTAAGCATGTATTTTTGAAATACCACATAGATTGGTAATATTACACATTTTTTGACGATCATTTAGATTTGCGAACTGCTTTGAAAATACATTAAATTCTAGTTAAAGTATTCAACGTAAAATTTTTGCTACAATTGATAGCAATTTTCATGAGGTAGTCTTTCATTTCATTTCAGATATAGATGAAACATGATAAGATGATTTAAATAAAAAAATTCAATAAGAAATGATACTTTCAATATAATACTTTCTCAGAAGATCAGATTAAACCTGGTTTGAGACAATCGATTTTATTTCAATTTAAACATTTTTCTTCTTCATTTGGAGTCCTATTTTCACAATTACGTTAAAAAATCGTACAGTTTGATTGATATGTTATATTCAAAATGCGAATAATGCTTCACACAGGAAAATCTCATATTATATGATATTTGAATAACACATATCTAATTTAAGTCGGTCGAAAGATTGCGAATTTAACATGTATTAATTAAATATTCGAACGTGAGCATATAGTTAATATTACATGCATTGTAGATGGAGAACTTTTCGACGACATGCTAAAAATTTGAACTAAAAATCACGATCTATTAGTACAATATACAAATATTAAATTAAAAAGAACGCATAGAATTGATTATTGAAGATGTAGAAATGAAGAAATTTTCATTAAAATCAATACAAGATGGACTTGTTTTAATAGAAATATAAGTCGTTATTTGAAGCTCACTTAGAAATTTTAGAAGATTCATATTTTTCTATGAATTAAGGATCTTATTATAGTATTTTTATATAACCTCACGCAAATGCTTAAATTAGAATAACGTTATTTGAATTGAAATATTTAGGAGGAAAAATATCTATGTGCAAATAATGGAAAAATTTTGATTTATAATTTTATATTAATACTTTTATTGTTGTTGCAATTTAGTCTCATATAGTCTTATATCCTGTCCGACTTTATTAATTATCTTATTTTTTACTTTTTCATGTCCAGGAAATTAGGTTAAACCTGGATCGAAACAATCGATCAGAAATATTGATATAATCAGTGATACATCACTCAACAAGTTCGTAGGATTTTTTTTTTTTTGAAAGAATTGCGAAAAATTAGATTAAAATATCAATAAAACCAAATCGTTGATCGGTGTCAAATAAAAGATGCCTTTTTGAAGATATCGTTCTCAATTTCATTTAAGGGATGAACATTTTATGTCTGTGTTATAAAAATAAAAACTTTCTTACTTGGTAAATATTGTATATTTATTTATTCCATTACAATGAATATGAAATAAAACAATTTTTGACATAGAATAAATTCTACACGAATAATATAATGCATCACTATCCTAAATCTAATCATCTTAACGCTAAATTCCGTAATAATTGATAAATTATCTAATGCACTTTGTACACCAAACCAATTACTTATACCACGTACTAGGTGGATAGAAAACGTATTTTTCACAATACCATTGAACAAATCGGACAATGCCTTCATTAAAATATGGACAGATCAAAACACTACCTTAGTAAAATAACATTTTTCGAGAAGAACGGACGAAGATAGCGCTCGGACAAAAACATAATTTCATTCTTAATTTATCAATAGAAAATAATAATTAAAAAATGAGCGCGGTCTTCAATGTTTTAATAATATCCACATCTGATATAGTTATATATATATATTTAAGATCTAATGCGATTATCACACATTTCATTGAAAAATATACATTTCGAGTATGAATATTTACATCCTAGCTATATATAATTTAAGGTGTTCTGTATTAACACTTGGTAGAAATCCATATTTGAACTCATCAAACAAAATCATAGAACAAAGCTAAACATTTTCATTAAAATCCTATTAATCATAAATATTAAATCTTCTTCAAACAATAAATATCTACCTAATATATCGAATATTCTGCTGTTTTATCTATTATTGATAATTTAATGTCATGGGGAGGAGGGGGAACTTGAATCCTTACTTGCTATTTTGTTCGAATGAACAGTCGAAATTCATCATATTTATTACATAGACCGCCATTTTAGACGTGTGTTTTCCTTGAATATATTTACATAACAACGCTCCTTATATATCTATTGACTTCTTTTACAAGGACTTAATGTTAAACAAAGACAAAAATTAATTAAGCATATTCTAATCGCCATACATCGAAATATTTACAATCGTATTCATAATAACGCAAAGGGTTAAAATTATTATTGTAATATAAAATCACTTTCTTCTTAGGACTACGTAAAATATTCTTGCAGTATCGATAAAATTATTTTAGAAGATTCTCAATCACTTAACTATTTTATAATGAAAAAATCTAAATTTTAAATAATTTCTTAATGGGTTAATTCAACGCAATTTATTATCAATTTAGCACATATCTAATCAGAGAATCCGTCGTTGTTGGCGTGATCAGATCGTGGCGATGGAGGAGATGCCCTAGCTCTTCTTGCCATCATTTCAGGTGTTGGTGGTAAAAATCCTGCAAGATATTCAGCTGGTGGTCTGATGACTGTAGGAAGATAGCCTGTTCCTGAATAGGGTGGTGTCAAAAATCGACGCGATGGAGAAAATTTCATGGTTTGTCCACCCAATGGTGAAAATGCAGATTTGGCTTGGTATCCAGATAATGAATAAGGAGGAGAGTCTTGGGTTATGTTACCGTAATTACCAGGATTTCCACCTCCCAACAAAGCATTGGAACCACCAGCGCTTAACATTGCTTCCATAGCCAATACAACATCTCCTTTACATTTTGATAATAAGTGTTCAATTTCAGATCTTCGTCTTCCTGGAAAAACTCTCAACAATACATCAACTGGAGATCTATTACTGGGGCTTGTGCTGTATTGTGGCGAAATTTTACCACTTTCAAATGAATTATCCAATTGCGAATCATTGATTAAATCGCTGCGATTTGGAGAGCTATGATCACTGTCGAGGACAGTGGATTGTTGTGGAAGTAAATCTGGTGTATCACTACTAGAACTTAAGCCTCTAGCCAATTTTCTTGGAACAGTGTCTTGATCGTCTCTAATAGTTGCAAGATTTTGTATCTGATGAGAATATTTAGAAGGAGGGCTCGCATTTCCTAGATATTGATTGTCATCCATATTGACTCCAGGCCATTTATCATGAACTTGCTCGTGCTTGATGGGAACTAAAATGTCGTCATATTGATTTGAGCGCGATTCTTTCAGCGACAAATTTTCGGGTGCTCCCACAGAACTCTGATCCGAATTTTGATCCTCTTCCTCTTCGACGTTCAATTCATTGTCGGTGTTCGGCGATTGGGGACGCGGCGTCGATGGCGTCCGCGACGGCGACATACCACCGTCGATGTCTGCAGGACACGCTGGACCAGCAATCCGAGCCCTCTTTTGCACTGCAAATAAAATTAAAAATAATATTAAAGTAGGCGTATTTATACTGTATACAACTAGTGGACCAATCGGGCTCCAGTATTTTTAGCGGTATTTAAACACGGCCCTATGTCAAAAGGCTGTAGGGCATAATGAATGACACGATGAAAGGATGAATATAAATACGACATGCGAGCGCTGCACAATAAGGACAGCGGGTATGCAAATATTAAAAGGGAGTCTAAAGGTGAAGTAAACACACATAAAAAATATAGAAGCCTTTAACTATTTATCAACCCATATGCAGCTCCCGGGAAAATTTTTCATACGTGGACAGCGTATCTTTTATGATGAAATTGGCACAAAAGCGCTTATTATGTGAGATGTGCACATAAAAACAATTAATTATTAATATATTTTATTAATCTTAGAAAACAAACAAAATATTACGTTAATGTAGAATCAATGCACAATTGATATACAGTGTGGGGTGTCTCAATATAATGAAATGGGGGATGAAATGAGGATAATTGAATTACAATATGTACTCAGAAATTCATATTTTTTCATTTAATTTAATTAACATCAGCCCTTATTAAGCCCTTTATATTGTTCCGACCTAGAAATAAAGTGCTTATAATCTGCATTCTGATTAAGTCCGTAGATAAGCTCTAATAACCAATTCACAAATCCGCATTTTTTTTATGATTTTTGGTATCGTAAAGGATCTTTTAATTTAATCGATTTTATTATTAATCATAATATAATATTTCTTTATAAAAGTTTTCTTTATATGAATGTACTGTAAAAAAATTATGAAATATACTGTATTTCATGGACAAAAGATTGATTATTTATCAAATCATATAATACAAAGGTTTATAAAAGTAAAAAATAGTTTAATGTATTCAATAGTATGTTTACGTTTATTTTGATACCATTAATTCAAATATAAAGATCTTCGACCTGTCAAATGTATTTTCTTTGATGCGTACGAATTTCTTCGGGGCGTTTGCTTTAATCCAATGCAGCAATACAATGAGATTGTCGAAAATACCCTATTTTGATTGAAAAAGATTATTTGAAATATTTATTTGTATAAATTAAATTCGCATGAGCGAACGCTTAGAAACTACACTGAGATTTTACTGAAACAAACATTGCGTGGTATGAATACGTAAAGTTTTGAATGGACGTTGGTTCGATATAATACAAACTTATTAACATAAAGCATATTGTGAACAAGTCTGGAGGACTATAACAATGGACGATATTGTGAGGGTAGATAATTCAGAGCCACTATTTCAATTGCACACAGCTCAGAATAACAGGAATGAAAAGATCCATGCAACGGCAAAACGACAAAAATGAAATAGCTTCCTACTCCAATTTTTTTTATTGCCTAAAAATATCCGGCAGATATATAAATTTCTCCTGAAAATCAAGCCATGTATGTACAATATCGGATGCGAATCCCCCATTGAAATTAAAATCCGTTTCGTAGAAACAATGCTCATTGTAACTCGGCACTCTTGTACTCGTAATATTGTTCAAGAAGGGTTGTTATTGGGTAACACCACGGGGGTCGAGAATCCTGCAGGACTCGCGATTGTTCCCGGCAATTGCGAATGCCCCCAACAAAAGTCCAGGCTGTGATTTAAGTGATATCACTGCACGATTCTGGCTGTGACTCCAATTAGACTAAAATGCTTTATAATTGAAGTCAAAAAATGGAAAATCATTCTTAATACCCTTCTATTATGTATATACTGGGAACGTACAGGCTTTTATATTTCATAAAATTTAAAGATGAATACAATTAAATTGGAATCGTATGGACCTTATACAATTGATGATTTGACAGTAAACCCTTGAAATTTAATATGGAAAAATTGTAAAACTCTTTAATTTATTCGAATCAGAATGAAATTTGCATGTGTAGATGTTTAGTAACAAGTTTATATAATATAACATTTGAAAATGTATTAGGATACATCGATCAAAATGAAAATTTAACAATTTCACAAGCTCTATTCGAAATTTTGTCGATATTGATATTCGATAGTGACTAGAAGTAGTATCTGGAGAAAATGTTTTACCATCAATAGAAGATGAATACCAAAGCACAATAAACATTTGTCGTGATATTGATGGAGAAGGTTTTGATGATATTAATATTCATGACATCTAAGAAATATTGGAAGATGTGACGTTGAATGACGACGAATTAGTCTAAATATTAAATGAATCTACTACAATTAATGACTCAAAAAGCAGTTGCAGCGAAGTAGCTAAATGTTTCACATTAAAAACAATCAATAAAAGCATAGAATTGGCTATTAAATTAGATTTTTTTAATAGAAAATGGTCCTATAATGGAAAGAAGTTTAATATTCAAGAGAGAATTACAACAGTTTTTTGAACCTTATAATGAAACACGTATTGTGTAATTTCGTAAATATATGTGTTTTCAACCATCTCCGATATTATTTTAGAACGCAAACCCTAATTTTGTATGAACTTCAAACCTTGTATAACACGGATTTGTATTACACGACATTTTTGCGAAACCATATAACCGTAATATACGAGTATATTTAAGAAGCCTAACGATTTTAAAGTACTCATGGTATTATATCAATAAAATCAATATTATATCCCCTAATAATTCTTCTTTATTCATGTTTATATTGCTAAAGAATATCACTCTAATAATATTGACCATTATGTAAAATTTCATGCTGTATAAAATATAGTTATGGTGATAATTAAAGCTTAAATTGGAAGAACCAAAAATATATCATTCAATTTAAATATATATCTTCCATGTATATTTAACACAGAAATTCGTCGAGAATTCATAAATTGCTTAACTAGATTTGATACAAGATACAAGTTTTTACTGCAAAACTATCATTGGTTAGGTGTGGAAAAATCAATCTGACGAATTTAAGAACGTTTAAATGAAGGACTATATCGTCACTCTCACAACGTTTTACCACTAAAATAACATCTTTGGTTTTCAAAAATTTAAAGGAATGTCAAAAACATAAATCAATCGAACAAAGCCCACATTATAAGTTTAACAAGTTCGACTATTCAAAATCGGTTTTCGCGCGTTCAATTGATGCTCGGAGGTCGAAATATTTTTTCTTTCGTCCCATTATTGTCCTTTGAACAATTCTCCTGATAAATTAAAACTTTACACAATCATCCTTTCGGGTCGGCCCGGTACAAGTTAGATAAGTATGCAGTAGGCTGTTTAGTCCCATGGCAGATGATGAATGTACCGCGGCATCATTGTGCCATGCCTTTGTGTCGAGGACAATAAATTGAGTCAATGTCTACGGCAAGTGCTACGAGGACATCACGCCAGGAGCGGCTATAAATTACAAAATTAACACTGCAGACAATCGCACAATAATGAAACCACAGATAATAGATACATGACGTTAAATTTACCGCGAGACAGCCCTTTGCTTCTGATGGTATAATTCATACCGCTTAAACGCACCAGTACAATAGCGAAGGCTCCGTTCAACGAGCGACCTCGAAAATTAATAATTAATACTCAAATTTAATATTATTTATACCATCTTGATGATATAATAATCATTTACGATCTTATTCATGCTTATAATGCTTAAAAACTAAATACTCACGGGGTATATTTGATTAATAGAGTAGAATAGATTCAATTCATGAGATAAATTGTACATGAATGAAATATTATACACCCTTATATATAATATAAAAGGAAGTATTTTGTAATGAGATATTTATTTATTTTCAAAAATACAAAAAAAAACAAACATTATAGACAAATTAAATTAAGCTAAGTGTCTGATCCTGAAAGCTAATATCCTCCATTGTATCTCAAAATTTGAATTCCGCAAAACGGTGACCGTTTCCTCGATTTAGCGATTTTCCACAAAGGACCCACCGAACCGAAAACTAAGGTCTGATGCCCTGCCCAAAATATAAGGTATCGAATAATTATATTGTGTCAAATTGAGTGAACAACAATTACGCCGTTTTTCAAACAGGGAGAGTATGAATTTCATTCGCTCGTTCATTCTCCCTCGCAAAAAAGACTGTATACATTTTTTTGTTCGAGCTTTGTAATCAAATAAAAGTATCGTATTACGCGTTCTTTATTCCTTGGATTCTTTTATACTGGGGGCAGTGTGCAGAAAAATGTCTACGCCGAATGAGCCGGCAAAAAATGATATTCGATTCATGCAAATTTGAGGTATGATTCGAAACAAACCCCATAGCCATAATATTTCGGTCAATGATAAATGTATTTAATAAATTGGTTTTAATTATAGTCATTTTCTTCATTTCGATTCACGTCAAACATTTATATCGATTACCATTCCGCAAAAAATAACGGTTTTTCCGGTTTTCAGTTTTCGATTCAGTTCCGATTCAATATTTTTTTGTACTAAAAACTTATTTTTCATCATGTAGGCAACATATATAGCATAAATGATGAATTGACGATATAATAATTAAAATCTATGTCAAACATATATAATTTATTAAGCTGAAAGTTTTATCCCTATCCCGTAAAATTTGGACTCTAATTTTGCCTCTCAAACGCCAAAAATAACACCGCAATTGGATACGCATTTTTAATAAATATTATTTAAAATTCATGTATATTTCAATTGGCAGTAAATTATTTTTAGCACATGATTCTTAAGACAATTTTTAACATCCTGTGTTCAAATAATATGTCACGTGACCCTCTTGCGTGCTAAATTTGCCCTATTAAAATAGGTGAACACTATTATCTAAATCAAATTATACAAACCGACCCCCGAATTTGGAGCGAAATTAATGACTATTAGGGTGCATTTCCTTTTTGACATACTTTGGCACACAAAAGATTGGCCTCACAGTAAAATTATCAAATTACACAGGTGACAGTGATACCTTGGTAGCAAAAGGACCCTTTGTTGTTTGTACACAATGTCAAACTATTGTGTGCACTCCTAATCCGCAACTGATGAAAATACAGACCCTTTTTTGCCACGCACAAAAACATCCCCAAATGGCACAATGCGGATTGAATATGATATCATATTTATGTCAAATATATTGCAATATTTGCTCTATTCAATAAAATGTAAAAAGCTAAATAGATTTAATAAAGGCAATTACCGCGAATCGCCCATTGACGTTGTGCAGAAAAGAAGTCATCTTTCATGAAGATGACCCTTGAGCGCATATAGTTCATAAAACCTGCGAAAAAACTAAACGGTTTAAAATTGTAGATATTTTGGATTCCTAAAAATTAAATCGAGTCGAAATTTATGCGTCTCAATCTGCACGTATCGAATTTCATCAGCAATTCTAAGAGCTATAATAAAAAAAAGTTACATCCCTATTTTCTATTGCGTTCGGAGCTTCATAAGTCTTCTTTGTACAGCCGATCAATTTAAATAACGCGGTTTTATGTATATAAATATACTAATTATTTTCATAAGAGCTTCTTTACCGATTTATTAGATAAATACGTCTTTGATCGTACCAGTAGTAGGATCTATTAGAGAGTACATGCTGAAAAATATTTATTTTCTTCGTATTATTTGATGAAATATGATAACTTGTTTTCTTTATTGCGTTATTATTCAACATTTGGCGTTCGTTGAGGCTTTATTTTCATCTGCAAAATTTCCGAGCAAATTGAGAGTCCTTGAAAGCTGTCGTCCGTGTTATTTTTGGTTCGCAAAAAAGTTTTCTTATTGAAGAACACACATAAACATTGAGTGTTTGTTGTATAAAAAATATTGTAGATTTTCACATCAATAGTTTGGCTAAAATAAACTTTCTGAAAAGCTCATACGTGCTCATTATCAGGGGCGATCTTCTTTTTTGGCTCGACTGGATATACAACAACATTCATAGAATTATTTTTTTGTGTTAAATGATGTGAAAAACTCAATAGAATTAGATAAAAAAATAAATATCAACACGTTTCAATGAAAACATGAATCAAAGGCGCAAATCTTCCAGATCAGATATCATTGCGTATTCTCATGAATTTCGGCATTATTACATTTTCTATAATACAGGTAATAAATATGCTTGCCTTCGAGTCAAAACGAAAAAAAGATACTCATAGAAAGTCAAAGATATTTTTTTATCAAGACACTTTCGGCGTCATGTTACTAAAAGATCACCGATCCTCCGCTCGGAGTCCAACAATACCATTAGCCGTATTTGCTCTTCTGCGTGTCACACTTTTTCACTCAAATGTAACATGAAGATTCTCCTGTTTTCCTTCTATTTGTGTGCACACGAGAGAGGAATCTAAGATCCTTTATTGCCTCCGAAGACAGTGTCGTCTTCTTTTTTATTACTTTTTTGTCCTTTTTGTTGAAACTGTAGCACTTTATGAAAGCAAACAGACGACGATCGATGAAACCCTCGACAAAAATATCAAATGACAACACACACACACCGTCCAGGATCATTCAGGGGTAGTTCTCAATACAAATTAAGAATAAACCAAGCAGATTGTTGGATCAAAATTAATATTTGATCTGAGTATGTCTATTAATAAAATGCATTTGATCCCCGAGATATCTTTTTTTTTAACAAAAACAAGACACTCAAATGTTGAAGGCCTATTTTTAATAATCTCCGTATATTTGCACACCGACTTAACATGCTATAAAATCGAAAATCTACTATGTACTCTTAAATACATCACCTCAAATATTCTAAAAAAAAATGTTAGAGGAAAAATACAAAATTTTCCTAGCATAAGTGTTTGTCAAAAAAATCTCGAAAGTGGCCTTCAATTAATGTTTTATATCAAAATCAAATATTCCTTATACTCATTATTTAATATATGGCAAAATGTCGAATTTACGCCAAAATAAAAAACACTCGTATCACCGTTTTTATTTAATAAATCCAGTTGTCTTTAGCATATGATTAATTCTCATGATTTACATGGTACATTATTTGCATAAAAGCACAAATTTTAGTATGGCTTTAACACTTTGCGTGCGGAATAAGATTTCAATATCTAATTTTCATTTAAAACTTATGAACACATTCGTAATTTTATCACGTTAATTATTTGCGATTAGCAAAAACGATCAAATTTATTATTTGTTCGTGATTTGAAAGAATACTAAAGTAAATAAATTAATCCTCCATTGAAGATATTTTTTTTTGTGCGTGAATATCGGATTTCAAACATGTTTCTAAAAGTATTTCAATGTATCCAAAATAACTACACTAGAGTAGTTTCTTCCGCAAAGCGTGGGATAAATCGAAAGTGGTCATTTTTTTGCACAGTATGAATTTATCCGCATCTTGCAGTAATTTTTCATCATAAAATATAAATTATCAAAATAATAGATACTCAAGTTAAGATGATTAATTATAACGACTTGATGCAGAAGATAATAAAGTAAACATAAGCGATAGTTAGTCTGAAATATCTGCTAAATACTATTGTAATTTAGCTTCTTATCTCTTAAACAGTATATTAGTATCAAACATTAATAAAATAATAATATTTAATAATTCTATCAAAAATGGGATTTGTTCGACTCAAAAATATTAGGGGTTGTAGGTATATTATTGTCAAATTAAATGATCGTTTGCACCGTGCAAAATCAATTTTCCACGTGGCGAGAACTCAGTTTGTTAATTGAATAATTGAGGAATTTCCCGGAGGCTATTTATTAATAGTCCACTAGGCGCTGGAGTCTATATAAAAACGAAATGTTAATATATAGCCGAGTAAAGGGTGGCCCCGGGGGGTGATTTGTATGAGCGTCGGGAGGGATACGATGAATTATTCGCCAAATTGAATAGATGACCCCCTGCCGTCATGTTCCTGAACCAGGGGGTAAGATTCAATGAATTCACTTTGTAACGGAGACTTCCTCTTACACCCCAGCATTATACATCTAATTATATAAGCCATACATGTATGAGCACGAATTTAATAAACGCGCAATTTCATCTTCTCATCCCACGAGCGATCGGGAAAAATCCTGATACTGTGTATATGTTTCGGCACTCGAGAAGACACCATTAAAATGTATTTTTGAGCCTCGCCATGGGGACGATTTGGTCCCAAATTGGACACGTGCTTGTACTAAACTATCCGCTCACTTCAGCAGCCACAAGTTGGTTTAGCTTTAACCTGGAGGGTGCTTTTGTTAAATCCTCCTCAACCATCCCTTGGCTTTGGAGTGCGGCCATATCCGTATCTTTTAACAAACTGAGGTTTTATCGGAGATACTCGGTAAATCATCTGGGTTCCGATGAATGTAAATTGGCATGAATAAAAATGTATATGATGTATCATGTAAGAATTTATTGACCGTCGTTTGAATGGATTTAATGAGATCTTCAACTGTACAATAACCCAACGATTTTAATATTTTAAGAACATGACGTTGACCTAATTTGCTCGTTGAGAACTTTTATAAATATTTGTTTGACCTACATTGATAATATGTAATCTCATTATTTACCTTCGTGCCAATAATTTGGTAATATCCATACTAACAAGCATTTGATATCATGCACTTTAAATAGTTTATAAATGAATAAAAACATTTAAAACGCATCTGTAACATGCATCCAAATTTAAAGGAATGCAATTCTATGATTGAAAATTTGTACTAAATTCCATTTGAATTTGCGTTTTTATACATTTTCAGATGAAAACGTCCCGCATTTGCAACGACATAAAAAAGTAAAAATCCACGTTTATTCAACGTCAAAAACATTTGGTTTGCATTTATATTAACCCTTTCGCAGCGAGTACGCCAACCCCTCGAAGAGTATTCACAGTCAGAAGCGGCGTATACAGTGCCAGTTTGTATGGAAGAGAGATGTGGAGTGGACACTCGAAATATAAACGATTCCAATTTCCAAATGTGAGTGGGATGTGTAGTTGATATTGTCGAATAGAATTGTATGGATATTGTACCGATATTGTACGACCACAACGGACAGATAGACGAATACACCCTCACATACGTCTCCACGACCCCCAGCTTACCTGGATGCCTTTATAACGATCGCCATTCCCATTATATGCTCTCGATACCTTCGCCATACAATATTCCACATGGAGAAAAAAATGGAAGTATTCCTGTGCAAAAGTTTCATCGTTATTTAATGGATACCTACACACTTGAACGTAAGGACTCACCCTTGGGAGAAAATATTTTTTGCCCTTGCATATTAAAATTTTGATGATGAACTGTGCAAAAAATGTTTTTATATTACACGTATGTCATAAGAAGGTATTTTTGTATAGTCTGCCATATGCTTAAACGATCAAATTAATTTTAAAAAAGTCATCTTCAATATTAGGAATTGCTAAAACGTAATTATTTGTGTACAAACAAATTTGTATAAAAACAAATTTTACAGTAGCAAAATATTTGGGGCTTATCTCGCACCAAGTATACCCTGATTTTCTGGATTTTGAAAGGCTAATACCAAATTATTTAAAAAATTCGTACAAGATTACCTATAAGTAGTTTAAATTGCAATAATAGTTAAAATATTATTTTATATTGATAATTTAGCTTCTCACTCTTAAATTCTCTCTTATCTAAAATGCCCATTAAAATAACTCCATTTCTAAAATCTTCTATAGAGATCGCCTACATCCGATAATAGATATGGTTTAAGATGTTTCTGATCATCTTAAATCAACAAAAATGTATTAATATAATGAAGCGAAAATTACAGAGAATAAAACAGACACTTTATACAAAAACTGGATATAAAAATTGTTGCATAATATCAGTAATTTTACATTGCCAATTTTTTACGTTTATATTTTTTCTTAATATTATAGTAATTATTAAGAAATGTGTGATCTTAATTTAATTTTGATGAACATGGTGATTTGTGAAATCACATTACTATGCTACCAAATATCTAAAAGCGTTAAAGTTGTTAAAATAAGAGAGAAGATGATTTCATAAATCAAGAGTTTTATCGTCCACCATCAAAAAATGTTTCCCCTTATGTTAATTGAACCATGAATGAATACTATCTGTCAATATATTTGAAGAAACAGTAAAAACAGAAGCCGTACTTTTTATCATCTTAATTAAAAAACACATTATTATTAGGCTAATAAAATAAGAAAATAACTCAATGATCTATAATAATATTGGGTGATATGTAAAATGATTAAGATACTTAATCGTTTAGGGTCGATCAATACATTTGCCAACCTAATACACGCTCCCTATTTAAAAATGCAGACTATAGAAATATTTTATAAATCCTTAAGTATTTAAAACTGTTTCATGAGCGTTAAAATTGACATTAAAACGATAGTTTTGCTATCACGCAAAAGCACAAGTTCGGACCGTTAAGTGTTAAGATTTATCACTAGACCTGAAAGATCGTAATAATTTGAGCCAGCTTTTATACATACTCAAGAGCGATTAAAAATCAATCAAAATCAGGTTCAATTTTATCAAAAATATGTGCTTGTTTCAATCGCTCAACATTCGTTGTGATCCTTAAATATGTACATTTTTAAATTAATCGCTTACACATATATTTGATTTCTGTCCTCTCTATGACGTGACAATTGTCAGTTCATTTTCGCACTTCCACTGAAAGGGTGTAAACCATTATTAACCCTTCGCTACCGTCGGAATGTTAAATATGATTTTATTTAAAAGGCTCGCATTGCAAAGGGGTGAACTTCATTAACTTCCGGTTATACATTTGTCACATCAAAGATACTCATCCAAAGTACACATATAATATAAATTCAAAATTATTCAACATTGTTCCCTTTGAGGCCTCGTATTTCACTATTATTGTGGAACTATATGACCGTATTATACGAGGCTCTATTTCAGTTTTGTGTTGCTATTTTAGATTCGATTTGTTTTCTAATAATTCTTCTTACTGAGCCGTTTATTATACATTATCATATATAGGTGATCTTGTCGTGGTTTTCCATTGTCTTCCATATGTTTTTAAGATTAAATAGGATTATTTGAAAGTAATTTTAGCTAAGAAAAGGCGAATGAGTGAGTGTCAAAATAATCATAATTTTTAAATGATATTTTAATGATGATTGTAAATCCAGTTGCTTATGGGCAATCTCGCATAACATTATTTATCACCTCAGTATTTATTTATTAAGATTCAATGTAAAAATCAGAGCAAGTTTGGGTCAAGACGATTGATCCCAAATTAGTTGAAATCTCAATTTTTTCTCGTATAATCTGTATATATATATATCCGAACCTTTATGATAAGAGTGCGGGATATAAGCCACTATACAAAAATATCTTGATTAATTTCTGCTAAATGATCTCTTTATTCTAGATTGCTCATCTGCATGATTTATTCTAA
The DNA here is from genome assembly GCA_008973525.1 of Stenopsyche tienmushanensis. Lineage (NCBI taxonomy): Eukaryota > Metazoa > Arthropoda > Insecta > Trichoptera > Stenopsychidae > Stenopsyche > Stenopsyche tienmushanensis. The sequence goes on along the minus strand of WACJ01000255.1, from coordinate 280,234 downwards.
TGACGCAATCCCATTAGACTATAAAAAATAGTATTTCCACACACAAAATCCAAAAATATTCTTGGAAATATCATTAATTCTGTGGGCGCTCACGTTCCCATATAAACATATACATAAATTATCCGAGTCAAATGAGGCATAAGTTTCAAAAGCGGCATTTTTTCGCAGATCATTTGAATAAAAACGAAATAAAAGTTCCGTTTTACGGCCGAAATGAAAACTTTGCTTCAAAATGGCTTTGAGGCTCAAGTCGTGGCGGCTTTGACCGGGAACTTTTCATACATTAATTACTTTCAGGCGCCCACACAAAGGGGGGGCCGGGCAAAAAAAACAAAAAACCCCTCTGCCCAAATGAATTGCGCAAAAAGTGTATATGAAAAAGTACTCCGTTAATTGCCCGAAATAAAAACTGAGCTTTTCCAGTTAAATATATAAATATAATATATAAAACAAGAACATAATGCGACCTCCATTTTGCGCCGGTCGCTGAATAGACTTATGAAAATGGAAAATATAATTAGCACCCTTACGAGGAGATGTTGACGTGTCGCTTTCAAAAATATTTAAAACTTTACATTAATTACAACAAATGATTGTTGTACCTGTGCTTACCCACTTGAAAGAACAGTTATGAATGAATCACTAAATTCTATTCATATTCACAACAAAAAATCAGGTTTTTTCTTAATACGTATTTTTCAGTTATTTATATGGGATTTTTTGCATATACGTTTTTTTAAAATGTGGTGGCTAACCACCCTTCAACAATTTTGATCGTACCAAATATTAGAATAGTAGTTTAGATCCTGAATCTTTATTATAAACACTCAGACTCAAATCCAAATTGTTTAAAAAATGTTGGTAATCGGATATATTAATAATTCTGATCGATCGTCTTGATCCAGGTTACTTTGATTTCCTGAATCTAAAAAAATACACACTGAGACGATTAGTAAAGTCATGTAGAGGCGAATACAGTTGACTGAATTTGCATCAATAATTAAAATAGCATTTGAAAATATCGATAATTTTGCTACTCATTCATAGATTTTATTTCATCTAAGAAAATCCCATTTAAATAATTTTATCACAAATTGAGGCACCTTAAGATGAATAAAATTGATGATGCATTTATCGAAGTTATAGAAAAATAGAAATGCTCTACAATTTTGGCATAATCTCATGACTTCATCCATCAAAGAAATAAGTATGTCAAAATTGAATGAATCAGCTGAAAATAGTGCAACAGTAAACTTGCTAAGGAAGAAGATGGCTTTAAAAATAAGTATGCCGAAGATATACAAATTTTGTGGAAATGGCAATAGATATTATCATTAAAAATATTAAAAAATCTTAGGTTTGGCCGAACAATTAAATTCGGAAATAACAGATTTAACATAAGAAATGCTTCATTGAGTAATTTTATTTTGATCTATGATTAATTAATCGCAAATATTAAATCATTTAGAAAAGCTTCCGATATAATATTGGGGATCTATATTTTGATAATTTCGCATAGAAGAATTAATATTAAATCAAGTCAACTTTAAAATAATTATATTCATTATATAAAAACCAAAATATTTTCAATTTCGATGAATATTTCATTATAATAGAAGAAAACCGCCTTAAAAAAATGTCTCATATGCAAATATGTCATATTTGATAATTTATCTCCGTTGGAATTGAAATATATTCGCATTCCTTAATTCCTCATCTTAATAAAAAGTAGTCTTTTGAATAAAATGTAATGAAAGTATATCATCCGGACGTGCGGTATTTTCTTAGACCTCATACATATAGGTCAAATATTTGCACGTATTAGAAGACTTCCAGACAATATTCGACATCGAAAATGTCCTAGAAGCTGCTGTTCGATATCTGGGTTGAATTGTATTGGAAATAATATATATTCAATCTACCATTATAACAAAAAAACCTCAAAAATATATTACAAACACATACAATTATTGATAACATATTGAAATTGCGTTGATATATTGATGTTTTGACGTATTATTTTTTTTTTAAGTATTACGCAAGTTTTAATAAAAGTCTAAGGCATTATAGAAGTGATTCAAACAAAGAGCAATTATATATAAAGCTGTGTGACAATATTAAGCGATTCATTTTATGTTATACGTGATCTTATAAAAGTGTTTTTATGGCCCTTTCATCCTTTATGTGGAACACAATAACCGTTCGTCCTTTAAATGATACTGTGGAATTTTTCATATGAAGTAATAAAAGCTCTATTGGAGACGCGTTGGATTCCACACATTGTTGTGGAAAACCGCCGTTTATAAGTAAGTGACTTTCTGGTAAAACTTCTGCCACCTCCTCCTCGGGGATGCCACCTTAGGGGTGGCGTCCCCGATCGGTGGGCAACTAGAATATATATGCAATAATGGCACTCGAATATGTATGCAGCACCTTTAAGCGCGGCCTTTTGTGTAAATATATTTTTGGAATCAATTTTTATAGACGTGTTAATATATCTTATTGAAATCGGGTGTGCAAAATATATTTTCTTTTCAAAATAATGCATTTTTTTCGATAGATCTTATCAATCCTGAATTATTCTGATTTTAAAAAGAAAATACTAAGATGATAAATAAAGTTGAGTGGTGCTATGGATTATTAATTTGCAACAATCAATCACATGTGGAATCCTTTTAAAATATGTCTTTTATGGAAAAACTATATCCAGAACCCGTTGTAGTTAAATCATTTGAACATTAAACAAATTTATCTTTGCAATATTTTTAAAATGAAAAGATGCAAATTTTTGATCTTATAATAAACTATATTTTTAAGAACTTAACTTTTACGTCATCAGTAAAAAATTACATAATTTATAACTAACTATAGATATTCATCACACATAAAAAATAGCATTTAAGAATGCAGTTGATACTACATACTATATATTTTAAGATGCAAATATTTAAAGTGTGCTGGTAGATTTTTAACATTGAGGGTTGATGGGGAAGCCAAGTTTAAGGGTAGAAATAGAGTGAGGGCACTTGTTGGATTCCCTGCGATTTACACCCCAATTTAAGGACTCGACCAGATCATTTCTTAATTAAGTAAAATCCCCCAGGAAATATTTCCTAGATATTTAGTCTAACGATCACTTATCGCGTTCTTTTTGATCGAATACAAAACGGCACGACGTTGCTTCTTGCAAACAAGCAACCGTTCATATTTTGCACTTATTTATCCTCACAATGGCGTGGGATATTTTAAAATCGAAGAATAATTATCTATAGACGACTGCCCCTCGTATTCCTACCATTCGCTTCCATATTTGAGTCCCATGCATGGAAAATGTCAATATTGGTCCAGAGGTCAGTAAGAGTAAGACATGGCGTAATGAACGTATATATATGTCCACAAATGTGGTCACAGCACGAACGTGGTCATCTTGAATGTATTAAAAATAACATTTCGTGTTGATTTAGTTAATTAATGAAGCGAATCCATTAAAAGTAGCTGAGCAAACAACCGAAAAACGGTTTACACTAATAACACTCGCGTTAGGCCAGATTTCTGTGAGAAACTTAATACTGTAGCTTTACGTCACGCGGTATTCTCCAAAATCAATATTTGCCTGAGTTATAAAACAATAAATATTCGCATCTATGAAAACACGTAGAATCCCAGGAATAATCCAATTTAACGAGACCCCAACGGTCATATAAATGACTGCAATCGATTAAAACAAGTTTGCACAGCGTCCGTTTGAACAAATATCTCAATGAGTCCACATCTGTTTAAATAGAAGATGCATTTTCCTGTTTCAAGTTGAGATTTTATGCTATTTTAAAATTATGAGGGATAATCCCGATGTAGCTAAAATATAACACTCACCCTAGAAAATTAACCCATGGGAATATTTCATTGTGAATTAGCCAACAAGAATTTGACTATCTTGCAAATAATATATGAACAAGTTGATTGAGATTTTATAAAGATGCTAAATTTCTACTAAGAAGCAATTATTATTTTTTTAAAAGGCAGACTTTTGAATTTGTGTACTCAAGATCGTCATGAAAATAAAAATGAATACGCACTAATCTTTACAAAATTTTCGCGAATTAAATATGTGAATTTTTGACTATAAGCGAAGAAATTTTTAAGAATGCATTTTTGACATGTAAATAGACCATTGCAGAAGATTTTTTAAGTCTACAAAAGGCGATGAATATTATAAATACATCTAGAAATAGTAGAGTTTTTAATATTGATGCGATTTTGATTGAATTACGTTCAAAAAACGAGTAAATGATCGCGTCTAATAATTATTTGGGAAGTAAATTTAAAATTCAAATTAAACGTCTTTCCGATATTTCGAATCTCCCGTCGGGCTCATGGACTCGGAATAACTCCGCGGAAAGAGGTATAATTTGAATTTTAATTTATCTTTCAAATAATTACTAAACGCGATCGGGTATACGTTTTTAACGTGCTTAAAAATCTAGAAATAAGTATGAATAAAACATGAATGTTGGATGCTGAATTTACCTCTTGCCTTGCGATTTTAATCTAGACGGCTTAGATACAATCAATAACGTCTTTATCTCATTGACAAAATTATCAGTAAGAATGTCTTAGTTTGAATTAGCAATAAAAGAAAATTTTGTAACAATATCAAGCGATTAATATTATAATACTTTGAGCATTTCAAGAGACACGATAAATATAAAATCCTTCATGTATTCCTTGAATAAGATATGATTACAAACAATATACTGCTGAAAGAAATAACTTTTGGTTTAAAAAAACTTGCATGATTGAATCCATTTATAAAACAGAATCTACATAAATGTCGCCTCCAAAAACATATTTGGGTAATGATTGGCAATCTTCAAAGAGGAACAGAATAAAATTTAATATTCAATCTAGTACAGAAGTTCCCAATATTTTCAAACAACGGATTACTTCATAAATTCTGAAATTTTATATGAACACCTTATTTATTTTGTAATCGCGATGTTGCAATAATTGCAATTTATATTAATATGGATTAGATCCTGGACTCTTATTATAAAGGTTCGGATTCAAGTCCAGATTGTGGAAATTTTTTTCACTGTACCAACAAATTTGGAAGATCGGAAATATTAGTATATCTGATCGATCGTCTCAATCCAGGTTTACCCTGATTTTCTAGATTTGAAAAAGTAAATGCTGGGGTGATTAATAAAATCGTGCAGGGACGACCATGAGTGAGTACCTTTCCAAATAATCCTATCCTTACTTTACCGCGTGTGGAAGGCAACGGAAAACCACCACATTAAATCCTTTCCCTAGTAAAATCTCCAATGGAGATTGCCTACGTCCGATGGTTCAGATATGGCACATTAAGAAGAATCAATAGAACCATTCCAGATTTTATGAAATATTATACAGTTAAATAAAAACTTTATATAGTAGAAATTAATATCGTGAACTATTAAATCATTAGATGGATGTAAAATATGGATTTTTTGTCATTTGCATTGAAAAACTCTATGTATTTGTAGGTATTCGCTATGAAAATCCATGCCAAAATGTTAATGATAATAGTTTCATTAAAAAGGGATTGCAAAAAGCCACCTCAAAATAAATTTTGCAATGTTGAAATAATCATAAAAGTCCATGTTTATTATTCAGCTCTAGTATTAAAGTCGGTATATTTTTAAATTGTTCATATACTTAAAATATATTCAATATCAATTTAATAACGATGTTCAAAGCTAGACAAATATGCAAAATACTGCCATTTTTCAGTTAATATATAGTTTTGCATTAATTTATAGATAATGTATTGAATATAAGGCAAACCTATCAACTTATACAACATTATTGAATCATATAAAATGCATGAAATCGTATGTATTCAAAGAACAAATATACTAAAGACAAACACAGATAAATTACTCTATGGATATAACACAGTTAATTGAAATAACTGTTATTTTTCTTAAGCATAAATAATTGTAGGATTCTAATAATTGTTATTTATTTGATCTTAAGATTTTCATAAAAGCTATTTCATATTGACTCATAGATCGATGCGATCAAGTCATATGATTGAAGTTCAAAAATGATTATAACTTCCGATTAACGATAATATCATCGTCTTTATAAATGTTCGAAAGAATAAAGTGGATCTTTTCAATGATAGAAATATTAGTTGTGCTTCTAGTTGTGAAAGATAGTGTTTGTCTAAAGAGGAACAGTTATGTTAAAAATATAATTTCATTCCATTAATATTTTGCAAAAATAAAAATATAATTTGAATGCGAGACTTAATAGCAAACCCCGTGGCATCGTAGCGTGCAAAGCTAGTAAGGTTTCAAAAGCGGTAAAATTAACACTAATTACTAAGTTAACCCCACGGCTACGGAAACATAATAGAGGCCAACACTCGGGAAATCGGCGTCCGGAAAAATTACCGTTGCAGACCAATTATTATCGGAAAAGTTAGATTGTATGGCGGGGTAATGGGGCCGAGACTGGCAACAAGGAAATGTAGCGGAAAATGCGAGCCAGGGTTGAAGCTCCCGATTCATGTCTGAATAATTTAACAACAATAACCATTTATTAAAAATACATATTACATCTTGATACTTTATGAATAATGAGGCTTTAAGAAAATCCATAAATAACTTGTGGCACAAGTATGTGAGTTATGAAACAGCGAATCGAAAAATACATAGTGTATTTGCTTTGAGATAATGCATCGTGTGTTAAAGAAATAGCAACATGCTTATACGTGATCAGCATTTCTCAACATACAATCTGTTCATATTGATTTAAGAATTAGCCATTGATCTTTAAGCGTAAAGTCATTTTCAAAGCCCAGCGTTCATTAATTTGTTGCATAATTTTCTGGCGTGGACAAATACAAAAATTAGTTGCAGGCAAATTCATCGCGTAAATATTATATCAAGAAATGTTAAATCGCATTGGAAGAGTATTTTCTTGAGCTACAACCCTAAAGAGTCTTAGGGGTGGGTCTACGTGCAAAATTGTGGCGTAGAGCGCGGTGTATTCACTTGTGAATGTTTTAGCGCAAAGCTTTTTTTACACCTATTTAACATGGCTACTTGTTAACATGCATGATGGATGAGTACCAGGGAGCAATGGATGAAGCAAAAGCAGCTTTCCACCACAATCACAGATTAGGGTTCAGCAAAATTGCAATTGCGAAGCGTTTGCTTTAAACACGATGAACTCTCCACAATAAATCACCAATCGATAATAAAACGGTACATATAAATACAGCTAAAACGCATTAAACGCCAAGGGAACAAATTGAATTAATCTCGAGAGAAATCGTACGGATTATGTGATTCTTGACGGTAAAAAAAAGACTAAAATTTAGTCACTTAAGTACATGAAATAAAAATTATGTTGATGGGAAACGTCGATCAAATAAATTTTAAGTGATTGATCAAATATTTATTCTAATTATTTTGCCGTTTATTATTGCATTCATCAAATCAGCGATGTTCAACCCGCGTATCAGATCGTCATAATGATTGAGTCTCAATTGTGGATGGATTTTATATCAATAAACAAATCATTTTAATCTACAGCAAGATCATTTAATATCACGAATATTCATAATTTTTAACAAGATATGTCGAAAATTATTTAAATATCTTTGCGAATTTATGTATAAGAATTAAAATGATTCGAATTTATACAGAATTATTATAGCATGTTTCAAAATATGATGTGTATAATCAGAGAATGCTTCTTATTAAATTGATGATTAACGTTTGTTCATTTTCTTGATTAAAATATGCGATTTTATCAGGGTCTATATTCGATTATTTTGTTTGGTAAAAAAGGTTTGAATCCCCTGCTTGAATTTTATACAAAACAGGCTTTCGTTTTCTTAATAGGTAGTAAGTGAATCAATATGTAAAATCCATTAGCGCTAGGCGACAGTATAAGAGTGGGTCTATTTGGACAGTCCATAAAGATATTTTAAACAAACACTCGGCGTTGAAAAAATTCTAATAGAAAACCGAAATGTTTTGTAACTAACCGAGGACAAAATGTCACTTAATAGTGAACAAATATTTGTTTCATATTTAAGTATAAAAAATACATATATTGTAAAACGATATATTCATACAAATTATGCAAATACGCTGAAGTAACCTATTAAACTAAGTAATAAGAGAAATCATCGGTCGTCGAGTGGGTAAAGACCGTACTGTTTGCCCGCTGGTATAAAAAATATCCTAGCTTACAGGCCTCGTCAACCGATATTTTGGCATCTTTGTATGGTATTATTGATTGGTCTTTATGCAGGACTTACTTGGCGAGTCGTCGTCTTTGTAGATTCTTCGCTGGGGGGTGTCAGAGCCGGAACCAGGTGGTGGACCAGCCGGAGGACCCTGACCAGGTCGCGGGCCTGCATATAACAACCCCAGTTCACGTGCTTCGCTCTCCTCTTGAGCTTGCTGCCGCCGTAAAGCCACCTGAGTGTTCATAAAATAACAACAATAATATCTAATGGATTTGTCATAAAAACGCTAACTTTCCTCATTTTTAAGCCATCTATCTATTTGTTCTACACACAATTCTAAGAACGCAAAAAACTAAATATTTTATCGCCAAATATGACAAAAACGACCGTACTGACCCATTTTGAAGCTAATGTTCGAATGACGCATAACTCTAAAAAGCAGTTTTTTAAATGTAAATTCAAATCGAATTGATAATTACCTGTGCGGCCATGACGCGCTGTCTTTCAGCGATTAGGGTACATTTAGCACAAACGCAATCCCTCCAGCGACAATAGCGTTTGTGTCCTTTTAATGCCGATACAACTCCATGATTGCGGCATCTTGCACATTTTGGAGTTCTCTATAAATTTGAATTAAAAAAAACATACATTAATTACATATTTAAATGATAAAATATATCATTGACAAAATCAAGGAATAATCAAATCAAAGCAAAATAAATCTGTTTTATATTAATACTTTCACGATGTGAATTATATATTGTGATCGTTTCGATTGCGTCATTTAATGCTGTGCATTGAATGTGCTGAAATTTTCGATTTAACAATGTGAAGTATGTGTTATAAATGAAAGCGAAAAATAGGCGGAAGGCTTTATTTAATGGTTATTTAATAATGATAGTGCAAGCAAACCGCGGGTGGTTGGTAGACTGTGGTTGGGAGCACCTGATATCGCTCAGAGGCCCGCAGGAAGAAGGCCGGGGGCAGAGCTCCCAACACGGGGTGCTGCGCCACCAGTTGCGACACGTCCACCCCGCTCGGCAATGACATCTCCATAATCAATTCAGACGCGACAATTCACAGGTTAATCTATGCAGCTTTATCAAAAATAATGCATACGATTCAATTCGAAGCACAAATCATTTGGTTTCGTTCGAATAATTTGATATTTGACGATTATGAATTTGTCAGAATTTTAGCACATTATTTCCGGACGCCGAATCACATAAATATTTTAGTTCGCACTGTTTTTATTGCTTTGGCGAATTGTTGTTGAACGAATTGGTGTAGTGTGAAGCACAAATTGGGCAGTGGGCGAGCAGAGCAGAGCACTGCTGGCAACAGTCGCACATCACAATGAACGTTTCAAACTGACTGATAAAACGGTCGCATGCCGCGGAAGCGAGACAAAAAATGTATCGGAAAGACGGGGGCGTAGCGCCATCTCACTCGCTCGAACGTGAAACAGTATTCAGGCGTAGGAGACATTGTGGCCAGGTCGGGCGCGAGCCGCCAATCGGGAGCGCCGTGGACACGCCCCGCACTGCGATTGGCCATCGTTAGCCACCGACACTACATGGAGAGTTTCAACAATTATTTACTTGCATTATGATAGTGTTGTCATTTTATTTATTTTTACAACCGGGACCACTGACAATGAACCGCCCGAAGCGAATCTACGGAAGCCCCTCCCTACACATGCATATATTACCATTTAGAAAAGATAATCATTTCCATAATCTTATTTGAATAACATATATTTTTGTGAAGTTTATGACAATCATTATTTCATCACTTGAAATCATATCAATTTTGTGTTTTCATCATTTTTCTGAGCGAGTGTTTAATAGAGAGAATAAGAGCAAATGTCAATATTGATAAAATCAAAACAAATACTCAATTAACTAAAATTGATTATTTCATATGCAATTTATTCCAAATTGTAAAAATCATTATATATTTTTATTTCCCCATGCAAAAATTCCACTTAATATTTATATAACATTAAAAAATTATTACTCAAATATCATGTGATTTATTACACTTATTTTAAGTCACTTAATATTCTTACATCACATTCAAAAATATACCCACCTTCAGACCATAAAAAAGTATTTCGAATATTCCCCCAAAGGGGATGTTTATATAATAAATAGTTATAAATAAAAACATATTTGTGCAAATATATCAATTAGTAGCTATCTGAATATTTTTTGTGCTTATCTATTTAAATTGATTGTAAAATTTACAATGAGGTATAAAAATCATTATCTTGAGTGAAAACGCTCGTTTGCAAAAATAATGTTGCAAAAAAATAGAATAAATTTAACTATGGGCCAAGAAATCAAAGTAATCAACTTTAAAATAAAAACATTCTATGAAAAGATGATTTTCTAAAAACATATTAGAAATACAGCATAAATATGTATGTAGAAATACACGTATTTAATATTTTTATAATTTTTTCACAAATGTTGTAAAAAGGGAAATGCAGTAAAAAGAGCTATTTTTGCGGCATAACCATGTTTTTTATGAATCTCAACCAGAAATAAAATAATCATGAGATCGATCGCTAATTATTATAACGTATCATGTAAAAACATTACAATTAGTATTATCATCATTAAATGCTTCCCCATGTCTTTAGATTAATTCCTTATGATCATTATATTTGCTAGAAGAAACGTGTATTTAAACAAAAAAATATATTAACAACTATTTCTAAATACCTAAAATTGATAATTTTCCCATATGCGATTAATTTTTATTGAATCAAACTCTTCACATTTTCTATAAGAAGAGTATTTAAATTGGATGATGTATATTTCGGCATCTTCATTCATTTTATATATATAACAAAATTATTGATGCTGTTGATTGATTTCATAATTATATTTTACTTATATTAATTTTATAATCAAAACATATTCTTACATTATAACAACGTCATAGTGTAGACATAGGCAGTATATCGCATCCATATTAGTGAAAAATCTGGGACATTATATGTCTACATGCCGTGTAATAGGCAAACCTTAATAGGAAACCGCGTGTACGGAGGCCCAAACTTAAAAATCATTACATACCATCTATATTGCGTTTTACGCTCGATGTTGAAGGTAGTGTATATTGTGAATGATCACTCAGTGGATCTCCATGGTGAACTTATCGTAGGGTGTTTTCTAAGACATTTCGATAGAGAGTTTAGGTCATTTTTAAAGATTGAGAATTTTTTCTTGAAGAATTGGAAGAAAAAAACTACTTGAGACGACCATATTGATTTTATTGGAAAGAGCTTTCTAGAGTACATAGAGTACAGTCGTTATTTTCCTTGCAAGGACTATAGTAATGACCTACGTGAAGCTCAAAAAGTATATTTTAAAATAAATTCTACATTCAAAATGGTGTAACTCGAATGTCGTATTTTTTAATCTTGCAATTTGAGACTGGGAAAACTTGGCAATTGAAGATTATTTTTTTATCATAGCGTAATCTTTTAGCTACCATTTCCTACAGTATTTATCTTTTGCTTACATCATTTTTAATTTAATCTACCAGCGTCTCACCGGTGAGTCGCTATGTTTTTCGTAGAAAAACAAATATTTTTCAATACCTAAAAATTGTTATGTTAGAAACACAATGGTGAATCCAAAAATGTCTTCACATTTTAAATGGGTCTTTGTGTTTTCATTTTATTTTTAAATAAATTCAATAAATCTCATCAGGACTGACTATTGAATGATCTTTGCTACGTAATTGGATCTATTTTGTGATGTATTGATCAGAATACCTTGTAAAAAACTGTTTTTATTGGTGAATTGAAACAACCCTAAATAAAAAAAATAATTTTAATGGCATATGAACTAAAAACATTTTACGAAATATCTAATATCTCTAAAATCGCTGGCGGTTAAAAGCTTAAAGATTTGTATGGATTAAAAATTGTATGGATATTCACTATCAAAAAGAAGTCGTATTAATGATAATGATCCAGAAGGAATTTACAAATCTTTTATTCCATCCTCACTCTCTTAGCGTGTACTTTATTTCAACTTCTACCCTCCGTAGTACACATGTAGGTATTCGTTCGTTGTGTATTCATTAAAAATGAATTAAGAAAAGATCAAAAGATACCAACAAAAAAATATTATGTTTTATGGAATAATATAATTTTTAAAGAGGCGAACAAGCATGTTTATTAACAAAAGGCACCTCTAGTTCTTCCCCTGTTTTATTTTCTTTCTTTCCACAAAGAGCCCTTACAAAAGCCAACATAATGGACAAGTTACCAGAAACAAAAAGTAAAAGGAAATAATAAAGCAAAAGATGAACGGAAAAGAAATAAACGCAGTATTAAATATCAATTACTTTTTTATATTATGAGAACGCTCTTTGTTAGCCTTGGTATTCTTTTCGAACCGAACGAATGCGATTTCTAATGATTCTTTTTCCGTTGTAAAATTATAATCACAAATACTTGCCCGTGTATAAAAATCAAAAACGTATTATAGCGTATGAAAAAGATCAATTTTCAAAGGTTATGCCACAAATTTAATAATATTTAAATTAGATTGCCTTCATTTAAAAAAATACATATACACCCTCTACACCACTGTCTGCTGTTATACAGAGAGTGCCTATCCGATTAATATTTCATCAATTTTGACAGTATTACAGTACGCAGATAGGGAGTGAGGCGAGGCAGGGCGAATGTGTTTAATTCAAATTTAATGAAATTCCTGGCGTCCCAGCCTTTGGGTTGGATGCTGAGGGGCGCAAAGGTGGCAAATGTGGGAGGGTGGGCATGTTCAGGAATTCCAAGATTCCTCTATTGGTGGTGGCCTATTGAATCGCATCTGGCACAATTCAAATAACGCAATTGTCATAGTGTGATATAATATACAAATGAAGTCCATATAATCCAATTCGAGATACTCATTCATATATACATATATTAATTCAACGCCAATAGTACTAGGAAAGTACTGCAATTAGCACGTAGTTTAATTGGTAGAGCTCTAAATTGAAATATTCCGCATTGAACGAATGCGACTATACCTTCAAAGTATGTACTCGAGTGATCAACGTCTTCTAAAAAAGGATTTCTATGTATTTAAAATATTTACGCCTTCATCAAAATGGATAGCTTAAACATATTTATTGTTTTAAAAATGTATTAATTAAAATTGGCAATCTTTTAGCCACTTCAGTATTAAATAACCCAGCGTTTATATACTGGGCTAGTTTTTATTATAGCAATTATAGATCGGAAATATTAACATTTTTAATTGATCATCAGAATCTATAATCGACCCACATTTTCTGGATCTGAACATATTTATAGCTTAGTTCACGAAGATTTTTTTAAAAACTTAAAAGTATAATATTCGGTCTATTCAATGTCTTTGTCATTAAAACCCTTAAGTTTTACGCTATTTTCAAATACGTGATAAAAATATGTATAGCATCTATTCGATCCCTATATATAGTATCCACCAAACCAAGTATTACCAACGACACTCTTTCAAAGCTCAGGTCTTCAAATTGAAACAACAACAGTTTTATTTTTGTCAGACCAGAATCCTATATTTTTCTATTTACAGTTATTACTTTAAGTCGTGCAGGGGTCGGTAGTTTGTCAAATGAAAAGAGCCAAATTGTCATAAAAACAGGATAAAAAAGGTACCAGAGAGGCGCATATATTAGATGTATCGAAAAGTCCTTGCCGATTGTTTAACAATGAAAGACTTTCTTTTTTTAAAATTTCATTTACAAAATCTTACAAAATATATACACTTGGGTTTATTTTTTATGCGATTTTTCTATAGAGGAAAAAGCTTTTTTTATGTGAATGCACATTAAAAAATCTAAAATTAGCACTAACCAAAGATACAGCCGTTAAAGTGTGATATGTATATAGGACAAAATTGCCAGCCTCTCAATAAGAAACTGGCAATTTTGGATTACTTGCAGAATTACTAATTTTTTCTGATTAATTTTAGAAGTTTGTTTTGTCAGGCTTCATAAATTCATAATGAATAATTCGCACAAAATAACCTTGCGTGTCGTCAATCTAGGTTTCGGAATCGGAAATGATTTTTGTCTCAGGGAAAGCTATCGACTGTCTACGACTTGTGTTGTCATAAACAATCAATTTTTCCTTGTACTTTCACTTAAATGAGAAGGATCATTATCTAAAAACAATACAAATATAATTAAACCCATTTACTTTTGAACTAATCTTCAAAAATCTCTATCTATGCCCCTTACTGGACTATAATAATCGACAGGAATCCGCAAACTGGATAATCCGCACTCGGATAATCGATAGTACATTGTACATATATGCAGGCTCTCTGATACCTTTTTTATCCTCTTTTTATGAAAATTTGGCTCTTTTCACTTGACTAAACTGCTGATCTCTGGTATAGTGGGTTTAACTATTATTATAAGAGTTCGAATTCAAATTCAGAATGTGGAAAAAATAATCTAATTTCTTGATACTAAGTCGGTTAAGCATCGGCCTATGAATAAATGATTTGTTACAATGATTAAAATTATATTGTCTAAAGGCTACTTGTGTATCCTAGCATATGCATGTATCATTTATGGATTTCGAGCATTTCTTGTTAAGGATTATCGCAACCAAAATAGATCCAGTTACGTAGCAAAAATTATTCAACTGGATAGCCCTGATGAACTCTGTTAAATTTATTTAAAAATAAAATGGAAACACCAAGATCTATTACAATATGAAGATATTTTTGGATTCATCATTATGTGTCCCTAGCATAACAATTTTTAGGTATTTAAGAATATTTGTTTTTCTACGAAAAACATAGCGACTCACCGGTGAATCGCTGGCGGTTAAGTGATTAATGAAAAGTATTTTATGGAGATTGCTTACTTTCGAACACGATAATAAAAATAATTGTTAGATGCAAACATAAACGAATAACAATGAAATTCTTCTTAAAACACCACAATACAATTCCTGAGATGATAATAAGAGTCATTGAATATATAATACGTATACATTCTTCGTGTTATGAATATTCCCCTTCTATGTTAGGTATTATGTGAAAAGCAGGGGAACAAAGCCTTCCTGTGCGCAAGTCCGTGAAAGATACAAGTAACCAATTTGTTTCCATACGTCCAGTAGGAATACAGTTACCTTTTTGTGAACCAATCGTAGCGTTAAGGCTTTTAAGGAACCTCTCCGATTGGATGACACCCAAATTAACACTTGGGGTATCTAGATGAGCACTGCTTGTTATACAATATAAGGAATCCGAATAGCAAATTTTAGAGCATCCTTAATATTTTTATTCATAAATATATTTTTTTATGCTTTGAAAATATGCAATTAGAATTTAAAAAAATAATTTGATCCATAATAAAATGAATTGAGTACAAACATAAATAATAATCTCATAAATGGATCAATATAGATTCCCACAGGATAAATGTTATCATAAAGGATTAAGTTTGTATTTATTTCGTTCACACACTGTAACATTTACCCACAATATATTTTTTGTGTCGAGCTTAGCCATTGTGAATGAGGAAAGATTATCCAATTTTTTTCCTTATATCTGATGTAATTCTTTATTAATATTGAATTGAAGCTAAATATTTGCGTTGTGATTTTAAAACGAGAAAAAATGTAAAGAGGAAAAATTGTATAAGATTATTATCAACATCTAATAGAGGTGTCTTGTTATAAGACAAGTGCTAATCAGTTCAACTCCTTATTTTTTCAAATATTAGAACTATATTATATAAGTTCTATAAATTTAAAAAAATATTAACTTTAATAAAAATTATCTGATTTCTAGGCTTTGATAAAAATATATAGATTTATAACTGCAATTTTTCCTCATTTCGACCTTTGTAATAGATAATAATGTTAATAACTAAAAAATGTGATTTAATTTTATTATATAAAACGATGTATAAAAAAATGGTTAAAAATTATTAAAATATGCAAATGTGCATATTTATTATATCATCATTAGGAAGAGTATAACTTCAAATGTTGTATAAAAAAATACATTTATCTTATAATGTGTAATTCGAGGCTTTAAAATATTTTATAGATCTTTTGAAATATGATTTTATATTCATTGAAGCTATAGAAATATATTATTATAATTTATTATCCAGGCTGTGACTTATAGAACAATTTGTAATATTACAGATGATGTTGCTATAGTTAAATGAATGATTTAAGCTTCAGTTTTAGATTAATATCCTTATCATAATTACAAAAACAAGTTGTAATTTTGAAGAATTTTACATATATTTATAAATTAATTAATTCAAAGGGTGAAAAACATAAAACCTAATAATAAAAATATTCAGTACATAGACCTTATTTATTATAAGAATAGTATTGAAATACTGATTTATTTCATACATACATCTGTAGCTTAATTTACGAGGAAAACCTATTTGTTTTATTCATATTACTATGATATTATAAGCATAGTCTTTACCGTAAGAAAAGTTATCTTTTTTTATCAAACCTGAAATAAATTATGTAGCGCTAAGCATTAATGCCGCACGTCTAGGCCTGGATAATTAGAGGGAGGAAGCTGAAGACAGATGAAAATGGCGAAATGCGTTGTCGGTGGCTGGCACTCTCTTATAGGGATCAAGGAGCCGCCAAAAGTAAGTACAGTAAGTGCTAAACATCAATGATAGATTATATACTTTATTTCATTAGATGACATGGGACGATATTGTTTGGATAATATAGTGCTTAAATAATACTTGAAAATAGGAAAAATAATGACTCCTCCCAGAAACATTAATATTAAAATGTGCAATTAAGCCTGCGTGTAATATGGAACGCTTTTAAATTATGTCATACAATTCTTGAAATAAGTGATATTAAATGAAAAGACAATATCATCATACCAACCAATAAATCTCTGTTTAAGGATAAAGATTATTTATTGACTTGAATATTAAGAACAAATTGATTGAGATGGAAATAATTAGTGAGCGAGTAATGCTCCAATTTAACGCTATTTCAGTATTGATATTCCCCGAAATCGGACATAATTTTGTCGCTTTGATACTCGCACGCAGTCTCGCAATGAACTTGATGTCTTTACAGTATAAATGCATGTTAGTTGAGTCACAGATGATTCACGATCGGTCCTCTTAAGATGTTTAACGTGGTTTACTTTAGCACTGAATCTTATTAAACCATATCCCCACGTTAAACAGTTATTTCGTTATTATGAGCGAGCCAAAATGCCAAAAAAAGAGAAAGACCTGCATTTTATTCTTACATAAATTTTGACGTGATTAATTCAGTTATATAATAAACCAATATTCATATATTACACAAGTAAATCATAAAGACTATTAGACTAATATTTTACATAACCTAATATTTGTACTTTAAAATACAATTTTTTCAGTCTTTTATAATACTAAGATTGATTTTAAAAAAATGAACAGTTGGATTGAACACTTTCGACAATTTCTCATTAATATTATGAGCAGTCGGTATGCGAAACGGGCAAAAATAATTGAAACATGATAAGTAAATACTGAACAACTATGATGAGGTCCTAATACCTAAAAAAAGGTATGATATTTATCGAGACATTCACCTTTGTAAGGGAGACCATTGCAAGACTTCAAGCTCGTCAATTATTATTTTTGTGCACGGAATACACCTGACATTATCTGTCGAATTGTAATACATTAAAAAAGTATTAAACCAAAAATCAAAACGTCAAGTAAAACTATCTTTTCTGCTATAGTGTTAAGTCTGTGAAATGGATAGAACTACTCGCCCAGCTGAATACCACCAACCAAGCGCACGGGTAGAACTACCCATTCCACTTAAGATATGTTAAGGCAGTTGTTATCATTATACTGAGTAAAATTATCCCATCATTTTCTCGAGCTTTGTGCAGTCTTTGCATGTAATAATTTTCCATTTTCTGCCCTAAATTGATTGCCACTGTAAAAATAAACATAATTAGTAATTCAAAATCAAATTAAAAACATTAACAATATGAAAATATTTATTTTGGTATTTATATATACATCTGCTTTGAGGAATGAATATGAAATTAAAAATGAGTGTATTTATCTAGTGTTATCACTTTGAAAGTGATTCGTTGGGAGCGGTTTCCCAATCATCAGGATCGGATCCATTTTCATCGTTTGTCATCATTCTGTCAAGGGCAACATCTCCGCCTCGATTCATCCGCTCGAGAAGGGAAGACAACAGTTTTTTGTTGAGTTGATCGGTTTGGCTGAGCTCCCGAGGAGCTACTTGAGGTTGTGTGTCAGGTGCTACGCCACTGGGAGTGCGGTTCATCGTCTCAGAAATTGGAGCATCAGGCATTTTAAATTCGATTATATGTCGCCCAACACACCTAAAACAATGCGTCAAAGATGACAGTTCACTTTACTTTTAAAATATATATCATAACACAATTATTTTCGTCCAATATTAGTTGACAGAAAATTTTATTCAATATAATTATTTCTCTTTAAAAACCAAATTAATGCATTTCAAAAATATCTACATTCCAAACGATTTTATATAAATTAGGATGTATTGTTTAGAACAAAATATAAATTTAAATTTAAAAAAATCCATTTAAAAATTAATTTATAGTATTATAATTTATGCATTATTTCTTTAAAAAATACAATAAAACAGACAGTGAAACGTAAATACGTTTCACTATGATATTTTAATATCTCTATATTTAAATATTCACTATTTAAAAAAAACTTTTTTATCAAAGATAATTATGTATTTAAATGTCATCACTGGATTTTTAAAATTAATAGATTAGATTATTAATAGGTTTTAAAAAAATAGTTTCATAATAAAAATGACGTTACAATCGAAATAATTAGTTCATTTTACATACTAGCAACACCGTTAAAAGGCGGGCTTCGTGACATATCTGTGCTTTTGATTTACTTCTAACTTATTTTTCATAATGTCACTTTTGGAAGATTTGTATCGGGCCGACGACGACGGAAATAATGACCTAGAACATGTCATTGAACAAGATCGAGAACATGACCATGATAATTCCGATCATGACAGCGCACACAGCGAAGGTATTTACATATAGTGAAAATATACCATTTGTCCTCGTCATTTGTCATACAAGTATTTGTTACTACGTATTTTTTCATATTTATAGAAGAGTAAAATATCGCTGTGCTAGGTTATATTGTAAATTAATTGTAAACAATTTTTAGCTGAAGAGGTTGCACCAAGAAGAGTGGATCCTAATAGTGAAAAAAAAGCTAGAGTTGTTAAAAACCCACGTCTTACTCTTAACCCAAAACGATTAACTGGACCAAGAGGAATTCGAATAATTGAAGATGTTTACGCAGACTTTAAATTCCAAGGTAATTTTTAACATAAGTGTTTTGCATTTAACTGGCTTCTGTCATAATACATACATAACAAATTGGTGATGAAATAAGGTCAATATAATGGAAAATTGAACACAATGCTTTGTGATTTATCGGTGGCATGATGCTGTCATATTTATTTTGGTAATGTAAACGCTATAGTCTTGTAATTATATGGGTATTATTGATTGATGACGTCAATAGATATAAAAATATGCTGTTTTGGGCAATTACTAACATGCGAAACAAATTAATAGTGATATAAACACATTTTATAAATACTACCATGACTTGGTAGTTATGAATATTTAGTAGAAAGATGTAAACATTGTTCGAATAAGAGACAAGCATGAGTGTTAACTGCTTCAAGAAAATTAATCTGATGAATTGCGTTTATACAGATTAACAGCGACTGTGCGTAATGGTGCCATTTTAAATAATAAAAAATGCACATGTAGGATGTTTTTTAACTTGCTAGTAATCAGGAAACCTTATGGCATTGTCCAATTTTTTTGATGTAATATTAGCATCGATAACAACATTAGACATGGTAAAAACTTGATTTAGGTTATAAATTTATATTAAAATTATATGTTCCTTAGTAGCATGCCTTAAAACGTAAGTCGCTATGTCAGTCAGATATGGGTAATGGATATTCTTCCATGGAGGCCTCATAACCCATGTTTCGGTGACGTTTTTCTTTGCCCAGTTAACCCAATCGGACCAGAAATCGTGAGACAGATGGGTGTTTTGCATCTCATCATACACTAATGCATCCATGGCAAAATCATGCCGTAAAGGTACCCACAGGTACTTTGTTTTTATTAGCTTGGTCAATCACAGAACAATCGGCCAAGCTTATGAGCTAAGATAAATAACGGCTGACAGAAATTCTGCCACAAATCACACATTTTTTGGAATCCGTATTTATCCCATACATTACAGTATCATATTGCTTTTCCAGTCAATTATTCTTACCCTCCAACTATCAGATTTGGATCTCGTAAGAAACTTCACTAATTCATATTAGGTGATAAACAAATTAAAAGTCTAAAATATTGATGATGATTTGATTTTTTTAATGTTTCATTCATAATTGATATATTCTGATGGTGTGTTTCCTCATTTATTTTATAGATCTTATCATCATTTTAATTATTCTTTTTCCCTCAAATGAACAAAAAAGTTATGGAAATTATTAAAAATTACAATGATACTATAAGTATACTAAATTAAGTCTTCCCGGAATGCATACTGTAAGAGTTTTGCAAATGCAAAATTATAATTTAATCCGATATTTCAATATCATATTTTGCTTGCAAGGAAAGGGTCACGAGAAGGAAGATTTGGATTTAATGATGAAAAAACTTGAACATTGGGCGCACAGACTTTATCCGAAATTTCAATTTGACGATTGTATAGAAAAAATAGCAGTATTAGGTAAAAAGAAAGAAGTAACTGTAAGTGTCATTAAAATCAAAACGTTTATTATAATATGCGTTAAAATTTTTTTTTAATATCTTTTAACTTTTAGGTACATCTAAGGAAAATACGTATGAATTTGATTGAGGACGATCATAATATTATCCAGCAAACTGACAACGACGATGAAGAAAATAATATTGAAGAGCCTATCATGGATGAATTTGATCGTCTTTTAGATCAACAAATTGCTTTAGCTAGATCAACTCCAGCTTCTATAGCTAAATCTGTTATGTCAGAAAAAAAATCTACACATGATTCTATATTCATAAATGAGTATGTGATTTGATTTCCTACTATATTGTTGTGCATTTTTAACTGTTAACTAATTATTATTGTTAATTTATATTTTAGTTTTGATTCAAGTTTAAATAACGTATCTACACCAAAGAATATCAACTTAGTAACAAATAAGTCACCTACACGTAGTCAAACCAGCACTGGAATATCTGTCGAACAAAGGGAGCGAATGTTGCAAAATAGGATTATGGCAGAGAAAAAAAGACTAGAGAGGCTTAAAAATCAACAAGAGGCTCAGAAAGTGACAAATGAGAATGACACAGAAACCAATAGCATACCTGTAGATGAAAGCATGTCTATTGAATAATTGTTTCCAGTTCATATTATAAACAGGCGTTCAAATAAAACACATTATTTTAGTGATTTTTTGAGTTTCTGCAAAGTTATCATACATTCTTATCTAAATAAAAACTTTTATATTCTTAACTATTAAATCATTTTATTACATAACTTCTCCTTGTTTGGTATAATAAGCTAAGTTTCTTTGTTTTATTTTTATAAACCTGCAGATCTCAATATAAAAAAGAAAATTAATTTGTTCACGATATATTTTCATTGTTATCTTGATGTTTATAAAATCTAATGCTCCTTATATTGATTCAAATACAGAATATAACACACAGAAATTTTTATATATATTTATATACATGAGGCACGTCCACAGAATATGTTTTCTAATCGTCCCGCAGCTAGCAAACCTTATATTGCACCTTTGCGCGTATTTGCTAGACCAATGATAGCATATTGCTTGCGCTAATGGTACAGCTGTTGAATATGGGGGCTCTTATTCCAGCTCCTACCGACTGTGAATAGTTCCGATCAAAATTCATCATCAGCTGTGTTGTGTCTGCGAGCCTAATGTCATGAATAAGCAAATGGTGCATCGCTAGTGTAGACAAATTTCGGCAGGTTGATGATATTAGGCAACGCAACAGATCATACAGCATGGGATGCTTAATCCAGGGGTTCAGCTGGAAGGGACTTAATCATTCACGCTACAGTCAGGACTAGGGATTCCAATTATTCGTCATTATCAACTATTTGAATATCGAATAGTAATCTGCAGTGAACTGTTTGTGGCTGCACTATCATGATGATGATATTTATTAAAGATGAATCTGTTATATTTCATATGGAATAATGCATTTCAACCTTTTAAGACAAATTTTACAAAACTATAATACGATACCAAAACAATTAAGGAATGAAACTATTAATTAAATACTTAAAAACATTTTATTTAATCATTCATCACTTTTGAATAAAAATTTCTTTACATATATGTGTTTATAAATACTAACTCTAATGACAATATTCCTAAGAACTACTGATATACGTAGTAATTTCATAGATTGTATTAAAAGAATACAAAAAGCCATATTTGTGTATGTAGAATATAGCGAATATCTTGTTTAAGCATATTTTTTCTGTAGTTGCATATAAAAGTTATTTAAAAAATGTTATTTTCAATGTATTACATGGTTATAGAATTAAACTATTTAAATGAAATTGAAGAATTAAATATTTGATTCAATTTGGGTTCAATATAGAAGTAAGCTGATGTCAATGTATTGATTTTTTTCTCCATATCCAAGCGCAAAAGATTGCTACGTATGTAATTTGCTTATAACAACTATACAACAACAGAGATTTAAAATTTTATTAAACTAAAATTTCTCGAAACACTACAGCATAATATCCTAATCACGTTTTATAAAATAAAATATACATGTTAACCTATTCACAAGAATTAGTTTATATTGTAAAAATATTACATCATTTGAGAAAGCTATATTTGAAACGAATCCAAATGTTAAACAATCGCTCAGTTTACGCAATGCTTGATCGGCTATTTATATTGATTTTCTACCATATTTTTAATCGTTCATACGTTGAATGTGTATATTTTAAATGCATGCTAAAATAAGCGAATGTGTGCATGTGATTAAAATCTTAATTTAAATAAATGCAAGTCATATATGTTTATAGAAGTGATCCATGTCATATTATGAGATGTTTAATTGCTTTTTGTGTATTAAGTACATGGATTAAGTTTTAAAAATCTACTACGTGGTTTATTTGTAAATAAATTTAATTTATTTCATCTCAATAAAATCATATTTTTAAAGACTTATGAAGATATCGTTTCGTAGAGATATAGAATAGTTAAATTTGGAAACTAGTCAATTTAGGATTGTATATAGTGCATATATCTGAATAAATGTGTTATTAACTTTTGCACTCTCCGTACCAATTATTACTTTCACATCGAAAGATGTTTTAAGATTTAAGTTAAATTTTATTCACTTCTAATGTAATATTTTCTAAGGAAATATTAAACTAACTTATGACAATAAATAGTGTAACAATTACAGGAATGTATATAAAAGCCCGTCAAAGAAGATTAAAGTATTATTATAGATGTATACGCTAATTAATTAAACAAACATGTAAACCTATCCTATTCAACAAATTTAATTAAGAATGATACAATAATACCTGTGTTATAAATACGACATACAATTTAAATTAACATTGTTCAATCAACAGATACATATACACAAATAATTTAATCTCAAGTATATTTGAAGTCTTATTATAATTACTAGTCTAGAATCGTCATATATACAAAAAATTTCATCACATTTTTAATTATATTACTTTGTGATAAATTGTTATCGATTGTATACTGTTTGTTTTTCCTTTTATTAAGAATATTAGTCCTTATTATTTAATATCTATTGATTTACGCTTTTCAAATACTAATAATATAGAATGAAAATGCTAAATTGTTGTGAACTTGATTATTAAATTTGGTATAATATCTAGACATACATTTTAAATATTGATTATTGTAATAATATTGAAATTGGAATTTGATTATATATTAAATTTTGGTTACACTGCCTATAGAGTAATGCTTAGTCTTTCCAGATTGCTTCAACCGTATACATGCTATATAAGATTCGATTAACCCAAGCATTAATATAGTTCAAGATTTAAATAGTCAGATACATGAACGTCACTCTAGTAAAATGTGACGATGCTATGAAATGCGTTGAAGCACCGGTAAAATAACCAACATACTTAATATCATCAGGCTATTAAAAATTCATAACTGATATCCTATGACTATTTACATATTATTTTGTTAATTCAATATGATCTTCCGCTTTGAAATTTGAGAGTAATGGTTAAAAACCAAAATTATTTGCAGGTGTATTCTTCACGCTTCTCGGAGCAAACATCACATTTAACGTAGCAGCACCAATGGAATTTGCAATTGCATTGTGTAGTCCTGATATATTGATGTGTATTATATCCTCTTCCACAGCACATAAGATTACAACCATCATCACCTAAACGTAAAACAATCATATCATTTTGATTGAATTTATAAAGATTTAAATTTGTTTTGGTTGAAGAATAATACCTTTAGATGATCTATTACAGAGCCTTCCAAATGTTCCCAATGAACCGACGGTCAAATTCTTTTCACAATAGTTAGGCGATTCATCCAAATAGATCAGATCGGTTTGTTTTGGTAACTTTTTCGACGTTGGATGATGTGGCCGTGATCTGTTTCGATTGAAATGTTAAAACATTTATTATTATAGAAGTATCATTTTAGATATTTAGATTATTAATGAGTATGCTTTTTACCTTTTCAATACTAATTTTTGCACTGGTTGTCCGATTTCAGTTCTTGCTGCTACTACTTCTTTCGCTTTATTGAATTTTTTCATCAGAGCTTCCCCGACTTGAGAAAAGAGCTGGTAACGATTTCCAGCAAGTTTTCATTGTGCATGATCCAGAGACGCCGTGACATTTGCATTCTACGTTTAATGTAGCTCTCACCATCTATAATAAAATTTAATTCATAATAAGAACAAACTTTAAAAATGGATTTGTATAAAATTAAAAAGAAAACATAAATAATATCAACAAAATAAATTAAATCATCAAATTGTAAATTTTTTTCTTCTATATGAAATCCACATATTATAAGATATTTCTGACGTTGAGTCTTAATTTATTTTCTACAGTAAAAGCTCATTTGTAAGATTGCCCTATGTCCTCAAGCCATTAACTAATTATTGCCCGGGTCCCATTACAATACAAACTTATTTAAAGTTTGCCTCTGGCTTTGTAAAATCCGAATATTTTAATTATTTTGTTGATGTTATCTATTAAACAAATTAATCTCAGTTTGTTCGTATGCAATGCGCTGCCATACGGTTCATCAGATTGCGATAGATCTTCGACTCCTTATTACTGAAGATTGCGCGAGTAGCATAGGCATAATTTAATATACAAAAATAAAAATTTGTTTGTTCGTATTTTATGCGCTGCCATATCGTTTATTCGATTGCGATAAAACTTTACCAACTAATTGTTTGCACTTTCTTAAATAATATAGGTATAGCAAAATTAACTTACAGTAGATATTATATATAAAAAACAATGTTTGTATGTTTGTTCATATTTATGGTAAAACCAACAAAATAAAATAAATATCATTTAGACTTTTTTCATATATAATATATGATTGTGTTTAATTATACTCATATGATAATACTATAATCTTAACTCATTATTCATTCTGTTAAATCAATACTTATGATAATATTGTTGTCAACTCAATTCCAGCTTATAATCATAAAAATCCTTTTTATGTATTTTCTTTAACTTATCTCTCCCTATATATTTGCTATGTATCCAGACTGGGACTCCCAAACTTTCAGCCAGTAAGGGTCAAGTCAGTATCCTTTCGTTTAATAAATTATATTAGTATATAGTTTAAGTTATAACTATTATACTTTCGATTAATTATTTACATTATATTTGTCTCTGACATAGTAATTCTAAAATTTTAGACATTTTTATAAATTCATAACCTCTACGTAGAAGCATAAATGGAAAATAATATACTAACGATTTATTCATAATTAAAGGGGGTAAATTGAAAATTATTGTTCATATAAAGCAGCGGTTCTTAAACAGGGGTCCGCGGAACCCTGGGGGTCCGCGAAACCATTGCTGGGGGTTCGCGGAGATATAAAAAAATATTTACCTATACTTAAACAAGATATTTTTCTGGAATTATTTACAGAAAAAATTATAAAAAGATCTATTTTGACCAATATTTGACTAAAAAAATGTTTGTTTGTTTGAAAAATTAAGTCACAAGGGTTGGAATGGGGTCCATAAAAAAAAGTTTGTTCAAGAGGGGGTCCGCGAAAAAAAATTGCTCAAGAGGGGGTCCGCGAAAGAAATTTTGCTCAAGAGGGGGTCCGCGGACTACATAAGTTTAAGAAGCGCTGATATAGAGTGTTTCATTATATTAATAAAATAATGAATAAAATTTTCTAAATTATGCTAGAAAATGCTAGTACAAATAAAAATATTTAATATCCGGACTAATTGGGGATGAAAGTAGTTCGGTCGACGAAAATCCGGATAATCGAAAATACTCATAATTGACAGGGAAAACATGATTAATTCTTATTTGTCTAGACTTACATATACATCTTATAAATTATTTTTTATTAAAATGATTTTGGCTTTAAGTTAGCCCTTCTTTTAGAAGGTGCCAAATCGCGAATATTCTTAAGATATGTAAGTTGTCCTGAATTACACTCTTCTTGGTTCTTAAGTCATTTCATAGTGACATCTAAACACTGAAAAGCTTCAGAATGTGTAGGACCAATATCTCCCCTCCATGCAAACCTATTCTTCTTCTTTTCGATCTTATTCTTCTGGGGCAGATATTTCTTTAATTATTTCCTCATCATTCAAAATTTGGAATCCAGGATCGTTCGCATCGCAATTTAACCTCTCGGTTATATCTTCTTCGTGAATATGTTTCAAAAATGTGGTCGCCAGCCATACATTCTGTAGCTTTGAACCCAAATTGATTGAATTACGAGTCACACCACTATTAAATTACTGGATTACTTGGATTACTTACAAAGTTTAAAAAAAAAGGAAAACATGGTGGAATAAATGTCAGTGGGCTGATTATATAACAAAATTTAAAACATGATACGATCATAGCTTAATAAGTGGGTTATATGGATTAAAAGAGTTGTTGAATTGGACCACATCGCACTGATGATGAATATGGAATAGTATTTTATGATTTTTTTTAAATAATAAAGTTCACACACGTTGTTATCGCGTAATAATATCTCAAAACGATTTATCATGTGTGTCGTGCTTGTAATTCTAATATGATCAAAATTGTGTCTGCCGCGATTATATGCGATTTTTTTGTCTGTCTGCAAATGTTTGGAAGCCATACTGACGTATCGCGAGGAGGTCGTTTGTTATTTGAAGACATTTGTGAAGAGTTCTCCTAATGATATGTGGTTACGTTGAGTAAAAGATCACCTCGTTCGTATATTTAAGGCTTTGACGGAGGCAAGAGATAGTCTGAAAATGTATTGCAGAGGCGGCCGGTGCACATTTTTTAATTATAATATATTTATATCCTTAATTAAAATAGATTTATACGATTTGACAGAGTTGTTAACGCCTTTCTTGCGCTTGAAGATTTATCGCATCATTGTATATGACTTTCGAGCTCTTGGCAAGTTCTCGATGATAGCCATCTAACATTTCAATTAAATCAGTTTATCGTTAATTTAATCGGTTGGCTTTATTAAACGATACCATTTTACTTTTGTAGGTGGGATGTTGAAAAATTGTCCAGTCTTGGAATAATATATGGCGATTCTAAAAACAGCTCATTTAGATTCAATCGAATTGAAAGTGTATTTAGTTGAAGATAAAATGGAAAATGACGACGGAAGAATAAAGTCGAGAGCACAAGATCCACTAACATCTTCGGAGAAATTAGGTCACTTTAATGTTCATGACTTTTAAGACAGTTTATCAATCAATTTCATGATCACGATTTCATCTTCGTTGTGAAAAATGGACAGATTCCAAAATAAAAATGTATTATTATATTAAAAAAATGCACCATAAGGGGGTTAAAATCTCTATAGTTGCAAAATCATTGCTATTTTTAAATAATATAATATTTATATTTGCAAATCACTCAATCATGTGCGAATCTGCTGCAATTTATCAATGATCTAAGCATTTGAGTTTTCAAAACCAGAAAATCAGGATAAATCTGATTCAAGACGATTACTTCTACAAACGCAATGGTGTATCATCAATTTGTAATCATTTTATCTTGCAAATTCTTAATTAGGATAATCCTTCCAAGGAGGGAATAATTATTTCCAGATCCAAAACTTTTTGATTTGATATTTTAACAAGAATTTCGCATAGCGATCCTCACTGTTTTCAGTTTTTGAATCATATTCAAGCAATCAAATATATTATTGACTGAAAATTAATATTCATCATTATCAGATCAGTTATCAGATCTGGCAAGGTTAATTGATGAATCAAATTCTTATCCTTGAAATGTGCCTGATTCATATGATGATAAATTCATATTAGTCGCGTATGTGTTTTTAGAAAATCTCTGTAGACATTTTCAGATGAAACAGAAATTTATTCTATATTTGCCATATAATCATGATAATAAAAGGCATTCCATTCTAAGACATATCGACTTGAGTAAAATATCATCTGAGTCAATATCCGGTGAGCAGTGGTTTTCATATATGTAATTCTTTTCAGAGTAGATCTTTTTTTTTTTAAACACGTACATTGCTTTATGAAAATGTCTTTAAACTTGTTTCTTTCATTGGAATCTGTCAGTTGATTGATTGAGTTCGTCTAGTATCGATCGTTTGCTTTTAATTAGTACTGTTTCTGTGAAACAATGTGTGCATTGAAGCGATTTATAAATCCAAAAGAGGTGAAAAATAAATTAAAAACCACAAAATTCTTGCTACTGAGATGTATCAAACGTGTATTAGAGAGTTAAACCATACGTAGAAGATAACTGTAAATTGATACATTAAAAATAACAGGAATATCTCGTGTGCGGATGACATGTCCATGAGTCAATTGTAATGATTCAATTTGCATTTACTTCTATCATTATCATTGATCATTGATATGATCTGTTGGTTCATCTGAACTGTATGTGTATATTTAACACTAGAATTACCGACATTTATATTACTTCTATCAAAACCAATGAAAATGCCTGATCTTTAAAATATATTTAGATTTATTAAATTCTTACAGAAGGAATTCCATGTTATTTAGTACATTTTTGATATTTTTAACTCATCTGGGAGTATAAGTATTATAAAGAATATAAGCATTGTTAGCAAAAATATTCAAATAAATTACTCTTATAGGATAAAGTAAATTATTAGGTATAAAAAGTGTCATATTTCTTATAAACGTATTATAATTTTTCTTCCGTGTGCACAATATGATATGTATAGATATTATCGTATACATATTTTTATAGGTATCACAAATAACGGTGGTCTTCTTACTATAACAGTACCATATTTGGTACTGTAGACACACAAAGCTATGTTTGTGTAATATATAATAAAAAACGCAAGCATACACTTTATGCTACGTATAGATACAGTACATGCGGTGCGAAGCTTGCGCGTGGCATGTCTATGATCTATGCTAGCAGTTATTAAACTATTGTGTCCGCGGACCCCCTCTTGAGTAAATTTTTTTTTCGCGGACCCCCTCTTGAGTATTTTTTTTTCGCGGACCCCCTTTTGAACAAATTAATCTTTTTGTTAGTGAGCAAATTTAAAATCGATGAAGTCGTTGATGTCATAATCGCTTTACACCGATTACTTTCTGTCAGCGTAAGACAATCTTCAATTCGAGGCAGAGTCAATTGTAAATGAACACTTGATAGTGCATACAAGACCACGTCATTTCTTTACATAAACAATGCACAAAAAATCGATTCATTTGCTCCTCCTTTAGAAGGAAATGATAATTGGACAAAGACTCATTCAACACGTAGCGAAGAACAGCAAGCAGTTAAATAAACAAACACTCTCGATGACACACAATATTCGGTTGTTTCTTTGCGTAAACAAATAACACACTTGAAATCGAAATCATTATAAGTCGATAAATTTGGGCTTAACGATCTATACCAGCGCTTCTTAAACTTATATAGTCCGCGGACCCCCTCTTGGAGCAAAATTTCCTTCGCGGACCCCCTCTTGAGCAATTTTTTTCTCGCGGACCCCCTTTTGAACAATTTTTTTTTGGTGAACCTCATCCAAACCCTTGTGACTTAATTTTTCAAACAAACACACATTTCCTGGCCAAAATAGAGCTTCTTATAATGTTTTTGTAAATAACTTCACGAAAATATCTTGTTCAACTACAGATAAATGTTTTTTATATCTTCGCGGACCCCCAGGGGTCCGCGAACCCTTGTTTAGGAACCGCTGATCTATACAATCAAGCGATGCATGCGAGAAAGCTCTCCGTCTCAGTCTCCTGAACTGCGCTAAGTTCTCTCTGTCTCTGTCCACCTCGGAGCTTCAATGCACAAGAGTGCTCTTTCTGAATAGTGAAGGTCATATCGAAAACCCTTCGATAGTACTTCCATAGAGGTTAATTTTTAGCGGACCCCATCCCAACATTTTACGTCGTTCGTGAAACTTAGTTTTTCAAACAAACAAACATTTCTTGTTCAAATATTAATTAAATAAGATTTTCTTTTAATGTTTTCTCTAAATTATTCTACAAAAATATATTTTTCCAGTATAAATAAATGTCACATCAGAAACTTTTATTTGATTTACAATTGTAAATAAGAGTAATAAGAATAATCCCATTCCGTGTATAAAATATTGATGAAAAACGAGCCATATTCTTCTTCTTTGTTTTCGGTAGTTCGCATTTGTTCTGTCTATATTGCTGTAAGTTTGAGGCATTTTTGAGGGCAGAGTCTCCGGGTGGCTCCCCTCCTCCACGTGCTCGCCGAGATGGCCGTATTAGAGCACGAGTCCGTTCTTCTATCGGTCTGTGATGTTGCTGGACGAATGGATGGGAATAAACGGGCGTTGAATAGAAAGACTCTCTTCTCTAAATAACTATTTATTCCACACACGAGAGACAGAGAGAGAGATCTGGCTGCAGGAGGGACGACTTCCCGCAGCCAAGGCTAACCGACGACTCTCCCAACTCCTGCCTCCTACGCGTCACTCCCCAACCGGCAACGGTGCACGCGCAAGAAGCGATCCATCAGTATGCAGGTGCAATATCTCCGCAGGGCCACAAGAGATGGCGCTGTTAAAATAACACATTGCACCTGAAGAGAGATGGAAGATGTCGCCCACGCTACATTGTCAACTATTGGACTTCTTTTTTATTGTAATTTAGATATCATTTTCGTTTATTATTGATCTTGTCTTCATTGTATATACATATTTTTAAATAGTTATCCGTTCTGCTTGCTCCTGGTTTTTATATATTCTGACTATTTTTAATAAATTTATCTTCAATAGCTAATATTAAAGCAAATTTGTCACTTTTTAAACGTTGTTTTTCATTACTTCTTTTTATAAAAGTGAATAAATTTTAATATTTTTGTACTATGAAAGGTACTAGTCATTTTAACTGGCATCTTTGATTCTTAGATAATAAAAAATAAAGGCGATTAATTATATTATTCCTTTCGTTGTTGCTAAAAAAGTTAATATAATATTGCGGGGGGAAAATGTACCAGTCATTTTGACTGGTGTGGCACTTTTAGGGTTAAGAAGGTATGCCATTGAAGATAATAATTAATATCCAAATACGGCCCTCCGCTATAAAATGCTCCACGTACGCAGAGCTATTTTGATATAAAAAGCCCTCGTGGCTGTTTGGAGTTGCATGGCAATTTTTGAAGTAAACAGTATTCAGTCTCTCGCAGCATCCAAACCGGGATACGGCCAGGGACTTACGAGCCGAGCCCTTCAAAACTTGAATAGCCCATTACGTATTCCTCGCGAGCGGACATAATGATCCGGTATTTGAAGTCGTGTCGAATTTGCTTGCATCTCTCGAAAGAAACCTCCAATTTCACAGCGGCGAAAAGGATTACGCTGCGAATACATTACCAAACCCCACCCAAGGCATCCTTCTCCGAGATGATGAAAAATGCTCCCCACATATTGAAAAGTCGATCGCGTGTGTGGCATCCTTCGTAGATTGTCTATCATCGTCTTGCGCAAGATGTTGCCGAAGAACATCTGCCCCGGCATTGACGTGCCATTCCCACAATGCTCCCGGGTCGGTGCAGTAATATAATTGTGCATGATCTCGTAATTTATTACCTGGCAAATTGGCCGGTTCTTCTCAGTGTAATATGATCCTTTTAATGTTATTCATGCGAAATACGTGATACAACTAACATTTACTTATCGCATCCGATGATCGTGTCCTGGAGCGGCTTTATCACCTTTGTAATACATCTGCATGCGTATATCAAATGATTCCACGCCATTGTATATTTTCACACGAGCCGGATTAATGTTCGGATTTGTATGCGGAAAGATAGCTGCTTTTCCATAAATCGGAAAATTACTAGCGTCGTGTTGAGATTGAAACGCAAGCTTCCTAATAATAAAATGCAGGATTCTGACCTGTGATTATTTTATCTTACTGTGGGGTATTTCTTTACGCCATTACCGTCATCGGTTTGATGGAGGCTAATGCATAAAGGATTTAATTCACCCTTCTAGCGTTGCTTCTTCGCTCTTTCATATTTCACCCGTTTGTCTGGTTACATGATCTTCTGCGTCTTTAATGCAACTTGAAACGCTGGACCAAGCGTTGGTATGGCGTGTTAGATCTTGGTTTTTTATTATAAAAGATTGGATTCGAATTCACCGTACCAACAAATTTGAAAGATTATGCAAATGTTAATATTTCCGATTGATTGTCTCAATCGAGGCTTATTGTGGTTTCCCGAATCTGAAAAGTAAATACTGAGACAATTTATAAAATTGGGCAAGGCTGTGTATGAATTATTGATTTGCACCACTAATAGATCTTCTCCTTCATAAAAAATCCTATTCAAACAACATTATCCTATTTTACTGTATTTACATATGGTGGTCATTTTTGACAAAGATCACTTCATAATATTCATTTCTGCATTTATAAAATAGCTTCGTCTTTGAAGGATCAATATAGCTAAGTATTTAAACATCATTATATAATAATATCTCCTATTGCTTTTCAAACTAAAGATCCAAATAGAGCTTTGACGCTAAAATTATGGGGAGCTTTTTATAAAACGGAAGATAATCGTCATATTTATATATTGCATTTTGACTCTTGATTTTTGGAATTTAATCTTTAACTGACTTATCTATTGGCACAATATCCAATTCATAAATACGCCATTATATGCTCTCGTTGTTGAAGGCTTTTGACATTCGGCTTTTGGCTCACCCCACACATCACCAAGATGGACGTGTTGAAACACTGCCTTCGTAGCAATAACGATTTAACGATAAGTGGTTTTTATGATTGAGTAGTCATCTTTGGAAGATCATTGGGAGAGAACTCGTAATAAGCAGGATGATTTTACTGTGAGGTTACCTCGGAGTAAATGATTCTCAGAATCGGCTCGCAAATTTAAAATTGGGGCGAAACACTCCCCCCAAATCATAAAATAAAGACGGTCTTTAAAAAATGTCAGCAAATTGGTTTCGTCGTTAAATTGAACCCATTCGTTTTTTGAATTAACGCATTAGCATATGCGAGTTTTTAATTATAATACAATAAAGCAATATATATTACACAAAAATGAGACAATACATTGGTACTATATTCGTTATCGGATATAGATGATTTCTATAAGAGATTTTCCTAGAGAAAGGGAGGAGATTTAGATAGAAGTGGATCTTTGAGGATAGTTTATTTTTGTTGCAAATTTAGCCACTCATAATTAACCATGATACTTTTTCAAATCTAGGAATCAGGACAAACCTGAATCGAGACGATCAATCAAAAATATTATTAATACGCCTAAGTATGATGAATTTTTTGCTATATTATATGGATTGAATATGCTTGAAATATTATTATAAGAGCTTGAGATCTAATTCATATCAATACTTGGTCTATTAATTTATATTTATTTTATTATTTTGCAGCAAAAGAGGATTTATTTAGTTGATTATCATAATGAATGCGAATGATTTCATTTAATCACTATTGCGAAATATTATAGCAATTAATGTGCGAAGAAAATTTTAGACGCGGCGATTGACCTTTAGCGATTATTTGCATGTAAGTTCAAATTAATTACCTTTAATGCATTTCATGAATAATACGGCCATTAAAACGAATAGTCAATAAATGATGACTATTTACATCCATAAATCAGATATTGCAGCATTTTACACTCATATAGACTACTGACTAATGGCGACAGGATAAATATTAAATGCAATTCGGCCCCTAAACTATTGCGCAATGCATTTTCATTGATTTAAACGCTTTTGAAACCAAATTAATTATGAAAGGCGCCGTGTGCAACTTTTATATATACGCATTCGATTGAACGCGGTCTGTGAGTACATCGAGAGTCGCGTTAAGCGAGGCCCGATTTCACATCCGATACTTTCACAAATATTATCATTTTAAGTATGCACAGGGACCAGAATAAATATCTAATGATTGTATACACAGCATGGCGGTGCGCTAATAATCTTCTTAATTTAATTAGGCCCGGTCATCAGCGATGTTAGTATACTTAACAACCGTTCGAGAATTGAATAAATATATAAAAATTTACGTTGATCGACGTAATTATGCTAATTAAATACCAAAATAATATGTGTCACTAAAGCAGGTGTCTTCTATATGCAAATAATACTTGTACGAGCGTGTCAAGCGAATGTCTCCGATATAATTAATCTGTAGTTATTTCACGAATAACATTCGACATTCGAATTCTTTTACTGATTTTCGATTCCAAAATGAATGTGCCGTATTCAAAATTCATATCGTGATGGCGCACCTTTCTGCCGGCTCTGTTGTTATGAAGGTTCATCAAACTCCTCGCGTCTCCTTCTAGTTCTCTAGCGTCCAGGAACCTTCGGGCGAACCTGGTTCCATACGTCACATCAGCTCCACAACCGCCCCATCGCCATCCACCTGTAACTAGTAAATTTCTCATGAATTTATATATTA
Organism: Stenopsyche tienmushanensis; assembly: GCA_008973525.1. Lineage (NCBI taxonomy): Eukaryota > Metazoa > Arthropoda > Insecta > Trichoptera > Stenopsychidae > Stenopsyche > Stenopsyche tienmushanensis. Next base: position 244,665 of record WACJ01000255.1, on the reverse strand, counting down.
TTTGAAATAAATTCAATTCGAAACTAACGATTTCTATAATACAAGCGCGAATTTATGATGCCTCAGAATAAAATGCATTAAAATCACATTTTTTGGATTATCATTTTTCATGCAAAAATACGCATTTAATTAATTAATGTTGCTCTTTTCGTCAATTATTTTTATTTTATCGCATTCCTTCTGATTTAATTAATTTCTTCTATAAAAAAACGGTGCTTGAATATAACGAAAAGCCATTCTAACACCAAGCACCATAAAAAGTCACTATCTCAGAAAGTGTTGATTATTGATCAGATAAAATAATATAAGCAATAAATTCAAATCAGACAAATTAAGATTCTCGCTATGATAAGGTCTATTCGTGGATTATTAAATTTGTTAAGGTTAAAGTGATATAATGGTAAACTTATTCAACTTCCAAAGAAGTGTCTGAAAGCAACCTTCGTAATAATACCAAATACAGAAAATGTCAAGCTTTTCAACGATCATCACTCCATGCATTTATTAAGTCATTTGCTTAAATTATTTCTTAAAAATATCGACGGAAGACTATTTAGAAGACGTGATGTTGAAGACATGAAAACATGATCTAATATGTCATCCATTTTAAAAAATATTAATATAAGCATTGAATTTGAAATACGCGCTTCATATAAAAATGATGACGATATTATGTAAAATATTTAAAATATCATAGATGTATAATATTATAAATGAAGTACTGTTTGACATAGGGAAAGAAAACTGATTTCACACAGCTTTGAAATGCACCTCGAAGGAACGTTACGATGAATATCTCAAATCTCAAATATATTGGACTGATCATATTGGACATTTTTTAATATCTTTCTTATATCATCCCATACAATTTTGAACTATTTAAGGGAGCATTAGGAAAATAAAATGCAGTTTGTTTAGAATATACCCCATTATGTATATGAAAGCGGAATCAAAAACTAACAATTACGCGGTGAAAGCTGTGTTGTTACAACGTGAATTTGAGGGATCTATAATCATTTATCGATTATGTTTCTATTTTGAGCTTCTAATGACTGCAATAAAATTTTAAGCCTCTTGTTTTTATTAGGTTGAGATCTCTGTCATAAAGTTCTTCACTAGGTTATTAAAGATATATTAGGGTTATGCGAAAGTTCTCGATCTATTTATTCATTAATTCCATCAACTGATGATTATGAGACACATTTTACTGAGACAATTTCTCATGATTTCAATATCTCGTAGAAAATAAGTTCTTTTGAATCTCATCAAAATAATGTTTATCATAGTGACTCTTGAAAAATGTTATTCGTTTACCATCTTTTTTTTATTATATTTTTGATAAGCAAAAAATGATGTTAAGCCCAATGTCCAACTTACTGAATCTTCCCTATAACTCTTAATCTTTTTTGGAACTCTGATTGATCATATTTTGCACAAGTCCTAAATTTTTATTCAAAAGCTCTCGCAATTTTGATCTTTTAATTTTTTAGTTGATATCCTTTAATTTGAAACAATCTCATTTAAAACTTGGAAATTAAACCCTTTATAGTAGGATATACAAATCCGTTTTTGCCTTTGAATGCATGGTATACAATTTGCTGGGAGTCATTTCTGCTTCATAATCTACAGTACACAAACGTCTATTTGGTTGAAGATCGGGATTTACTTCCAGAATATCACTCTTGGGATATATTGAATTTTTTAAAAATACATATTGAAGTATAAGTTTTTCATTAAACCATGAAAGCTTTAAGGCGTCATCTCACTTTAGGCGCCTCAAAAATAGGCTATTTTCACGATTTTTTTTCGAGGATTTTCGCTAAAAATTATGAGATAAAATGGATTTTATATAATAAATACATCTTTCAAGTAAATGGAAAAAAAATATTTTTATTTTTTTGAACAATTATTATAATAAAACAGTAGCATCGAAAAACCCGTGTAGAAATGTTATGTTCGTGGCTTGTTGATGGTATCTCCGAGATGGGTCATTTGAAACAAAAAAATAAAACAGTTTTAGATTCAGTATATCAATGGCTATAGCGCATATCATCAGATTTTTGATATTTGCGAAAATAACAAAATGGCGCACGTTTTTCGAAAAAGTAAAAAAAACCGCGTTTTTTTGCAGTTTTTTGTAAAAAAAAATTACTTAAAATCAAAATTTCAAAAATCTGATGATATGCGCTATAGCCATAGCTATGAAGAATATGTCATTCAAATTTCATGACAATCGGCCGGATAGTTTCCGAAATGTCATCAACAAGCCACCGAAAAACCTTGTTTTGAGATAAACGCGTTTAAAGTTTTGGTTGCAGAAAAATTGCCCAGACACAGCTGTTGAAACACTCGTTGTTATTTTGGGTATTTCCTCCAAAGATCTTCATAAATCGGTTTCAAAACCTCGTGAACATCCTCAGCTAGAGCAAAAGGATGTTTAAAAGTTTCTATCTGATTGTTTTTCACCACTTTCTTGTACTTGCACCATGAGTCTGAACAATACGTATGCAGCCGGGCGCTCTTAGGTAGTCACCTAACGGTCGCCCAAAAATGTAGTTAGACTTGTCCGATCTTTATGAAATTTCGATATAACACTTTTAAAGATATGTACTTTCAAAATAAAATAAAAATCGATTTTTTTAAATTTGTAAAGTGAGAAGACGCCTTAAGTACTAAAAAATGTGTACACTCGTGGAACTCATTCTATAGCAAAAATTGAACATAGTTTTCGGTCATTCTGTATATTAAAAATATGCTCAATTTTATAAAAATAGTTTATGGACGTATGTAGATCTATTGAATCATTTTACCAAGACGACCACACAAAAATACCAATTAAATCATTCAAAATTCGGATCGAAGCACTTTGATCATGTGCGATTATTTGGGCTGTCAGCATGTTCTTAATGTTTTATTCAGGTCTATTCATCATATTTACAATGTCATACATATTTGTGATTGTTTCTATGAAATAATTACTGGAAGTACTACCTGGTGGAGGAGCAGATCTTCGTCTATCACAACCACAAGCAGGGATGTCTCCCCTGGCACAAGCCGCTGTCACCGCATAAGCAACACCTGCTGACACGATTGCGTAGGTGAAGGCAGCTTCTCGGGAGCCTGCAAGTAATAAAATTGCATTTTAATTTGACAACATCACAAAAATAACGCCGAATTAAAGCCTCTTGACTCCTGCAATGTCGTCAATTCTCATGGCTAAAAACTCTTTTAAAAAAACCCGCCAATCTTAACGCTATATGTCCAACGAAATTTCAATTAACCATTAAAAATTTCAATCATCTGCACGTAAGGATGGTTTCAACTCACCCTATAACGCCGCTTATAATGATCATTCAATATTATTCAATCTTGTCGGGCTATCCGTCCACATTCAGCGTATAATTTTCGTTTCAATCCGGTCATTTTCCTGTCAACCCGGTCCATAAAATTACGGTCTTTTATCCCGAGACAACATGTCTTTATTTCATGTCTCGGGATCGTCTCGTTTTTCGTCCAGCGTAATATACGTCTCGCACTGGACACAGAGAAATTGATAGGCTATAATTTCTGCAGATACCCGTGCATGACTCTCGTTTTTGTGCATTTTTAACACGCGAGCAACCGCGCTTGATTTAGTTTCTCGCTTTGATATCATGCATCTTAATTATTTTTGAATCAACGCCATTTTTAATGACGAAAATGACATGCTTGCGATGCGGCCATAACTACGCATACCGAGAATCCAGCGTAAATAACGATGCTGGAGCCATAGTTAATATCAATTATTGTTTGTAAATGGATTTAAAAGGTAATATTAAACAACCGTAAAATGAATAATAGCACCTTTATTATATATGCTTAAAGCTAACTGAGTCATAGCGCTTAAACCACCCGGTAATATGTGGTCGTTATTGTTTCCACCTATAATTTAGTACGTACGAGGCACTATTCGAGGCGATATCGAAAGTGTACACCACGAAGGAATTTCAAGGCTTCACCCGGAGGTTTGATACCCCAAAATCGGTGGCTCGTAAAAATAAAAGTATTCGAGTCTCATCTTAATTCAACCTCTCTATAATTCGTCTTATCGGGTCCATCAGCAAATGAGCGCTCATCTGACAAACTGTGTGGTCATTTGTGAACAACCTGCAGATAACAATCTCCACGAGGCATTTGTTTGGAAACAAGCATCACGTACACAGCTAAACACCGAGGAAGAACGTTCTTGTCTGCTTGATTATGGGCTGTATTAATTAGCCAAGACGATAAAAATGTTCAGTCATGGATGCTATTTAAATAAGGATGTATGATAAAAAGCGTATTAAATGTATCTCGGAAATTGACCGTTATTTGTATTGAATATTACACGCGATGTAATAAATTTGCATCTATATGCAAAAATAAAATGTTTGCGCATCAATATGCAATATTACATATTTATGTGCGTTTAAGAATTATTTTTGAGCGAATAAAAGCGGCAATAGAGCAAAAGCCGATATAAGATTACGGAAGAAGTAAAACATTCTGTGTGCAATAAAGAACATTTCAGAAAGATGGATCGAAATTGAAACACGGTTTAGTAACTTTAATACAGAATATGTCTAGTATGATTTGATAGCTTGCTCAACAACTCAAGCAAAGCTTGGATATTCGCAATGAAGGTATCAATCATCTTTCAGAAAATTCTGTGAAGGAAATCACTAATAAAGATTTGATTGAGCTTGAAGAACAACGAGTTGCAGTAAAATGACGTTGAAGTTACAAAATTACCTAGATTTGTGTTTAAAATATCAATAGCTTTTATATTGTATCAATCTTGAATTCGTTGATGAAATCGTGGTAGAATTTCAATTGTCATAAAATCAGAAATCAAATATCAGGTCAGTCCAAAAGTTCGTGCGCAGTTTTGGGAATTTTTTAACAATTCTAAATTTAAATGATAAAATGGTTCACTGTAAGCATTTGCATCAATTGTTTGATTTGGTTTTAATAGTTCATAATAAATCACTCCACACATATCCCACCAAACACTTAAAAGTATCCTTTTAGGATATAGAGACACATTTGGTGTTGCAATAGCTGCTTATCTTTATCTGTCTACTATCTTTTTCTTGTGACGTTATGATAAAAAAATCTATTTTACGTCATTTGTTACAAAATGGTCTAAAAATTGCTCTCTTTCGAAGCGCGATATAAAGGAAGTGCAGATGTTAATTCGTTGTTGGCAGTATTTTTGCATCAAAACTAGTGTTTTGATGCAAAAAACAATTGTTGTCGCACGAACTTTTGGACTGACTTGATAGATTTTTCTTCATAAAATTCCATATTCATTATCGAACAAAAGCGACCTCTACAGGAGATATTTCGAAAGTAAAAGGATATAAATTCTTAAGATAATACTGAAATTAAATCTGTCATTCACAGGTAGTCCTGCCAAATTTATAATCAGATCAAACATGGATCGAGACGATATAAGAAATATCAGTGCTTCTAATCTCACAAATTTGTTAAAAATTGAAATTTATATATGCTAACTTCAGGATTTATTTATTGAAACCAAAAATGAGAATCAATAATTGTTTTAAAAAAATTAAGATCTAGCTGACTCGCAGTAATCCGACAAACGTTTTGCAAGGCAGTGTCGGAATGTTTTGTTGAATTTGTCGGATTATAAAGTACTGCCCTCGACCTCTTTTAATCCGAAAATTTTGGGAAAGGAGTACTTGAAACTCGAAAAATTACGAAAATGATGAGATATACATTGATAATACACTTAAACCTTTTTTTGTGCGGTAGATCGCACAAAAAAAGCTACGACTTACATAGAAAAAGTGAAGAAGATTTTAAAAACTGCAAAACTTTGAAACAACTATATAAATTATATCCAAAATCGCACAAAAAAAGTTGCCGCGTCACTAAAATATCTATAATTCTGTAAGTAGTTGGAAATTTGAAAATTCTTTTGAAGAATATTTTTTTAAAGGTCGAAACATTGGAAAAATATAAAAAAAACGAAAATTATTTTTTCAAAAATCTTAACCAGAATATAGGGCGTGGTCGTAATTTAGCGATAGCAGATGCAATATGATTTACACACTCCAAAATTATAAATGTTTTTCAAATTTCAATTAGTGTTGATAATTTATTTCTAATTTTATCCTAAATATCTTAATACGTACTCTTAATAAAAAAATAATAAAAAAATTGCTTTAAAAAAACCGCATAACTTCGAAATCGCACAAAAAGAGGTTTGAGTGTTTAAGGTTTCATATTACAGAATAAACGTCATTAACACAATGGCAAAAATAAAAAAAAACCTGTTACCGTCATCAAACATATTCCATAATGATTTTTGAAGCATTTTAATTATCCCTTGCTAAATACAAAATCTTCTTGTAAAGCAACTTTGCTTTCATGGCCAATATAGGTCCAGAAATAGATGTATGCCTGTTTCTTTCCTGAAGAAACCAAACATCAATGCTTCCTACATCTCTGGATATTTAGCTTTCTTGAAAGTTTGCCATTGCCTGGCCCACAATTAATGATGAAAAATAATTTTTGAATGTTCTTGTGGTACTTTTTAGTTTCATAGATTGTGGATCGTCCTACACTGTACTCATTTGCCAATTTACAAAAAGATTTATTACCATTTAGGTGGTTCAGAATCACACTTTTTGCATTTTTTATATTCACGAAGCTTTTTCGTTCATTTATACTATACTTGTGTTGAGATGTCGGACTACAAGGGGCGCCGGATTAGATCAGGGTCGGATTACCGCGGGTCTGCTGTAAATATAAATCAGAAGCTATTTAATGCTCAAGCTTATAAAAAACTTGTTCTCTCGCTTTTAACATAAAATACCGCATATTATTTCTAAATTACTATGATTGCAATAATTTATGATGCGGTGTATCCTTTTAAAAATGAGTTTAATGAAGCCTTTAAAGCATTTATTATATTAAGCTTTTCGTCTTTCATACAAATCGGATGAAATATGGCTTGATTTGATGATTTTTCTGAATCATTTCATATTTTTGATGCGTTTTAATAATTGTTCGGCCTGTCAATAGATGGCAATGTATGCTAATGCATAATGTTCCAATGATTTATTGTATAATTATGTATATAAAAAAGCGCGATTTTCCAGCAGGTTTTAATAATGATCTAAAATATTCCTAGAAAGAATCATTGGTAATCAATTGCGATTTTATGATCCCCAAAGCGAAAAAAACTAATTTATGCAGTGTGTTTTAATTAAATTTTATGCGGCAACTGCATTCGATTCCGAGACTCGAATATGCGACAAAAAATCAGGAACGTAATTCAATACGTTACCGTCCAAATGAGATCTCGTCTTCGTCATTGCGTATTAGTGTTAAATTAGCTGTTAAATCGAATGCGACGTAAAGATATTTTTACTACGATCTTAAATTGACGTAATCCAAGAAGACCGCAGTAGTGACCTAACCCGATAAACATGACAGTTCTAAAACTAATCGGTCGAAAAATACGTCTTCTAGTGTTTCAAAAACCTGATTAGCATACACTTATCTCCTCTCGTTAATTAATAGCAACTCCCCGAGTGAAACCATATATTATGTATAGAATGCATTTGAAACTGGATACACATATGTTCTTAAATTCTAAATAATTAATAATGAGGTACTCCATGACATTTGGGTTTTCACACATAAATTCCTACATCGAAGCATATATAAATCGATTGGGGATGTATAATTAAATTCATTTAACATACAACATATTTACATAATACAATACTGTTTATGATGATTTTCTCTGTTACAAGACTTATATACCTTATAAATATTTCGCAAATAATTCAATGCAAATAATCGTCATAAATGCTAGATTTTGGAAATCAAATATTTTTATCTGTATATCGGTATTTAAGTTTAACGTATTTTATAATATTCTATGTTAGAATAGTATAAAATTACGTACTATTAACACGTTATATTGAAGCCATCATACGAATTTGATTCAAATTTATATTCAAATTATGTCAATCGACACTTGACACGCCATAAGGCAATTTTCATTTATTGTGCTCATTGCCAAATTTTAGGACACGGTTCGTTGGAATTATGTTTGTATTTATGTGCAATTATTTTCAAGGGTATGTGGAAATGTTAACTGAGAAAATTTAGTTTGGCGAAGGTTAAATCCATTGACAAAAATATGTTTGTCAACACTGTCTGCATTTAATACAAAAAAATCTCATAGTTAAAAATCAAACAATGCAGATTTGCAATAGTATACATATTTAAACCGTTAAATATTTTGTATTGCAATGGACTTTAAAGAAGATTGAAGATAAATCTGTAGACGTCGTGGAGGCGTAAAAACGTTTTGCGATTTTGTAGCGTATTAATCTTATAATTTCATCCACTATAGAAATAAAATACTCATATTAAGACTTATAGACGTCAATGATGACTGTTGGAAGATGAGGTTGGTAAAGCATTTTTAATGAAAATAGCATCTGGGATACCTATATTTGGTTAAAAAAATTGGATATCTTGGAAAACAATTGGAAGCCAAAAACTTTGAAAACGAAAATATTTCGCCAATAAAAAATTGCTCTCACTTAATAGTGTAGTTTCTCAATGCCTCCCACATATGGATGAGTTAGAATAATAATATTTGGATAGGGGTTTTAAGATTGAACAGGATTTTTGAATGAGTGGCAAATATTTATTTATTTTTCATTAAAATATAGACTTGAAACTGAGCTTTTATAATAGAAATCCAAAGACTAAACCACTGTACAGAAAATATACCAATTCATCAACAATTTTTTTAACCCTTGATTCTGAAATAATAAATTCAACTGTAAATCATTCTTTGTCACATTAAGCTTTTGGGATATACAAAATACGTTCAAAAAGTAAGTGTACAAGATTTTTATATTTTTTTAGAAACGTATATTTGAAAAACAAACACAAGACATTATTGATATACTTGTTGACTATATTTCCACATAATCGCCATTTCATTCAATATATATGTAACAAGCTTCTTATGCCCTCGAAGAACTCTCCTGCCAGCTCCTTCCCTCATTTCAGAACCTCTTTCTGCACCCACTCGTCGGTTGAAAATTTAATTCCATACATGTGTGCCTTCAGGGAGGTGAAAAAAAAATGATAATCAGAAGGCGCCAAGTCAGGGGAATACGGGTGATGGTTCAAAAAATCCCAACCAAATGAGTCCAAGACTACCTTGATGGCTAAGGTTGTGTGAGGACGGGCGTTGTCATGCAACAAGAACACTCCTCTCGTCAGCATTCCCCTCTTTTTGTTTTGAATGCTCTTTTTGAGTTGTTTATGGTCTCACAATATTGTTGTGCATTAATGACCTCCCCCTGAGGCAGAAATTCGACCAAAATGTTACCTTTTCAGTCCCAGAACACTGAGGCCATGATTTTTGGATTTTTTAGCAGATGATGTATTGATGTGACGATTGTCTCTTTGAATCAGGCGTGTAATGAACCACCCACGTTTTATCTTTACAATAGAACTCAGAAGATCTTCACCTTCCAATTCAAGTCACTGAAGAAACTCGCGGGCGTTATTGATCCGCTCGCATTTGGCGAGATTTCTTACCGACATTTTTCACGCAACTAGATACTACAACGTGAGTTTATGTACTACTGTATTCCTGTGGTGCTCACTCCATTAAAAACTCCCCTCTATCACTCAGTATTGATAATCCTCAAAAAACAAAAAAAACATAGCCCGTTATGGTCACAGTACACTTACTTTATGAACATACATCGAATATTAGCTTTTAAATGTGCAATTCCTCATTTATCCCCCATAACGTTATCCCATCACTACCAACGACAAAAGTTGCAATCACTTGAACTTTACCAATTTGGTTACAGCGTATCTTTAATTTACAACGAGGTGATGACAGAATTAACATTTGACGACAATAATTCGTGGGTGATCGGACTAATTCTTATCGATAATGTCCTGCCGCGAGGCAATCAGCGCCATATACAAATTCGCTGTATAAAATTCCGCGATACGATCAAATGACATAATTCTCCTATTTGGTCCTCGCCGTCCTTTATTCGGCTCTGAAATGCGCAATTAATACGCGCATCTTATCTTTCCATATTAATTATCTTTTATCCCGTCGGATTCCAATAAACTATAAAGCATCCGTTCACCATAAAACTCTCCCACGTCCCTTGGTATTGAAAAATGCCAAACGGCTCGTGGTCCATTCATAACTCATTATTCCTATATGGTAAGCCGTAATTAAAGAGGAGGACCTCTATGCATATATTTTTCGAACAACTTATTCTTCACGCGAGATGGTTTAATGAAGAAGCATCGTAATATCTACACCCATCTGACACCCAAATTCCAGAGCTGGATTTTCTCTTCCGAAAAAGACATAACCATATTTTACGAAATATTATTTTCCCATTAGACAAAACAATCATAAACGCGCCGGATTTATAACTCAATAAACCTTTAATAAATCAATGCATTCTCCGACGATCTCGGTCTTTATTATACAGGATATTGGTAATATCGTAAAGTAATCTCGCCAAACAATAGGATCAGAAGTCGAAGCGCTATAGTATTTGATTATTCCACCTCCTCTTAAGTCACGCCCTCGATTATCCAATCAGAGACGGAACAGTATGGAACGTGCCATGAAATTGATGGATATATGCAGACGATTGGTAATGTGACTCAAATGCATGCAGAATAAATAAGAAACAGGAAAAAAACGAATTTAATTATAAATCATTCAATATTTGGCCTTTAGCTGACAAGAAGTTAATCTTTTGACTGAACACAGACATATTAATCATATACAAATTAATAGAATTATCGATAGTTTGGCGATTTCATAATATGTACACGGCGTGTCAATAAAAATAATTAATAATAAATGATTTGGGCGTCGACTTTAGAGTCAAAGCACAAATTTACAATAGCTGTATAATCGATAGATGTTTTGTTCTTTTTATTTATGTCAGAACAATATTAATTATTGCATGTCTTCCTCCTTTCAAAGATTTTATCATTGCATTTAACCGTTTGGATGTAATAATAACATGTAGATCCTTGAATAATGAGCTATTCCATTATATATGCTGGCCCGATGGAATTGATCGATAAAGTAATTTCGATCCTGTTAGGCGATATATAGTAATTTAATGAGCTGCATTGTTTAAATAGATTAATGAGTCAAAATGTATTTTCTACACAATAAATACCATAAATACTATATATCACTTACTCCTCAGTCTCGCATAAGACGGTCATATGGTTCCACAACAAGATAGTGTAATACAAATCCATGTTATACGAGGTTTTAAGTTCATACAAAAATAGTCTTTGAATTCCAAAAAATATCGATGTTTGTTAAAAAAACTGTAACAAGCGATTGTCTCCTTTCAGCGTATTACGTAATTTAAAGAAGAAATGAAGGCAAAAATACATTTTTAAAATGCATCAATAAATCACTCACAATGCGGTTGTTAACCTTTTTGGGCGTGTAAAGTTACCGCAATTCACTTATCACCAATAACACAAACAAACAACCAAGTTATCCTACATGTAGGTCAATAGGTATATGTGGAATAATCATGAGTATTTTCCACCTATGCCGTATTCTTGCCTCAATTTGAACTAAGCTTTGATACGAATATAAATCATTTTGGTATATGATAAAACAAATTGGCATTTTTGCATCAGTATCGATCCTCCCTAATTATCAATCATAGTGTGCGTAATATTTGTATTTTATAGGAATGTAAATTTAATAATATGTTGCAGTATTTAACAACATAAGTCTGAGAATTTGAAATGGTTTTAAAACCCCAGCAGTTATTATGACATGATTTTGATGAGCGTTATATAGGTATTATTCCTAATCTTTGGACTCCCTTGTATTTTATATTTAAAGCCAACTAAATTTTTCCATGAGAAATTAGGATTAAAAGACAATTTTAATGCTTCGTTCGGCTGGTTAACTAGATTCAAGCAATGACATGGGATTCGAGAGCTCATGATTCAGGGAGAACATTTCTGTTCCTGTGTTGAAACTGCTGATGAATTCTGCATCGAATTACGAGAATATTTGCAACCCGATTAAATCTATAATGCAAATGAGACAGAGTTGTGCAGAAAGTGCTTACCAATAAAATCCTGGCTTTAAAGAGAGAAATCTCAATATTCAAAGGAAACTGACATTAAAAATTATCTTGTCGGTTATATAGCCAAAAAATTCTAATAGTTAAGAGCCACTAATCTGTTTAACAACGACGGGGACTCAAATATAGCCTGGATTTTTTTAATACAGATTTATTAGTGATATATAAAAATACAAATGGAGTATCTTATTTTTCTATGTAGTTTTTTTTTTTAGAAAAAAGATCTCGTCTTGATCCTGTTTCTTTTTTGAATCTTGATCTCATCATTGAAGTAAAAAGGCGAGATGTAATTACGCGTTGTACAACAAAGGATGTTACTTCTCGCCTTATTTCTTCAGTGACGGGATCAAGAAACTTCCTATCCGATGGTATAAATGTATTTCTATTAAAAGAAACTATGTAGAAAAATAAAATACTACATTTGTATTTTTATATATCACTAATAAATTTGTACAGAAAAATTCCGGGTTATATTTGAATTTGATTATAATCGAATCTGAGTAAAAATTTGATGATTCAGATTACCGATGTTTTTCAATTATCCGTGCTCTTCCTCCCCCTCCATTGTCGCGGATAATCAAGAGTGTACTGTAGATCAATAATGGCAAGCACAACTGTCTGTGAGTGACTGAATTTGGAAATATGATTTAAAAATAATGATAATTTCACCACTCACTTATAAATTCTCTCCCATTTAAATAACCTTATCTTATTTTATCCTAATTTTTTTAAAAGTAAATTAGCAACAAGTAAACTAATTTGTTTATTTTTAACTGATGATAAAATAATTTCAGCTTTATAATATTGGCAACAATCGGAGTAATTATTTCAAACAATGACGGACATGTAATGCTTTAAAATTAAGGGATGAAAGATAGACGAAAGATAGAAGAGATGAACGGAAGCAAATTAGAGATATTTTTGTCTTACAATGGAACCTTTTGGGCAACTGATAATTATGATTAAATTGTATGTGGCTTTTTCAACCCTATTTATTTTATAGCAGGTAATCACAATGTGTATTAAATCTTAAAGATTTAATTCAAAATACAACTTTCTCATGCGTTGAGGACTTTAGTGAGATCTCGATCCTTTAAAACATGTCCTTACCGAACAATATGCATATAGAAGTCACATGTAAACTTCAATGAAATGAAATATAAATCAAACATATCGTGTACGCTTTAGACCCGAATACAAGCAAGTACATTCAATTATGACTCCCTTACGAAATTTTATATGCATCCTGTGTGAAAGTGGACGTGTATTTTTGTATAAAATAGTAGATATGCAAATAAGATGTATAATTTATTGAAGTAAAAACACAGCTTTTACGTTTCGAAACTTCCATTTGCGATTGCATTTTGGCCAATTTTGAACAATCTTTATGCAAACATCTTTCAATAAACCTTAACCTCGTTAAACGCGGTCATCATTCACCGACCCGTTTTGATTCATTGACTTTGTGCGATCTTTAATTCGAGCGGCGATTCCTCTTACGTCGTCTCGTTGCCGCGTTTTATCGCTCAATGCCAAAAATAACAGCGCTTTAGTTAATCAATTACCCGAATGGAAATAAGCGGTTAGTGTAATGAGCAAAGCCTTCACCGTGTGATGCAAAGTAGCCATTTAACTTGAACTTATCTAACACGAAAGGGCATTTAAATTATTCAAAGTACAGGTTTGTGGCAAACAATTGAAACAGGAATTTAAAGCAGGGGTTGGAAATTCTATTGGATTTATGTATATTTGGGCGTTTTTATTTACGCCACTCCTACGCCCAAAAGCTCTTCGGCAGGTTGTGCAAGCTTCCTTTATTGCAGCATATTATTTAAATCATATACATTTGACCCATCATCGTCGGAATTATTTTTTTTATTATTCAAATGATTAATTGTTATTGGTACAGTGCTATAAGACAAGATTTCTATACGTTTTATGATGCATTCATTTTAAATTTCTAACTAGACGTTTTATGCAGCGTTCTCTAATAATTTAATATTCTATTACATGCAAATATTTACCATTTAAAAATTAATAAAGCACTTCTCTATAATAAAAAAATAATAATTTCATATTTTAAATGTGTGTTAGTTTTCCATGGGAATGCTCAAATATTGTAATTTTACATCATCACCAATTTTCATTTTTGCAAGTTATTATACACGTACTTTAATATTACTCTGTAATATGCTTATTATTTGAAACATCATCTTTAGAGGCATTGATAGTTTATTAAAACAATTAAATATCTTTTTGTAGTCCTTTCTATGTGATCATTGACGACCACTTTGCCATGGCTTCCATAGCGTATTTATATTTTTAAAACTGTGGTCGCCAGCCACACCTCTTGTAGATTTGAACCTAAGATGATTGAGTTACGAGTCCAACCGCTTAATTATGGGACTAACTACAGATTGTTGTATAATTTAAACACAAATAACATGCTGATCACCGTTTTAAAATATTCTATGGTGCTTTTAGCATTTGTTATTTAATATGAAACAATTAAGTGCATTAATCTCTTATATTGCTGGATAATTGAAACAAGGAGGATCAGACCAGATGAAAATGGCTGGCGCTGTCGGTGACTGAGACTGTCTTATAGGCCTTTTAACGGTCAACGATTTTAGAGGTAGAGGGTGTGACAGGGAAATTTCCTTATTTGAAACGCGTGCCCTGAAGCGATAGTTATCGCTAAAAAAGTAAAATGGCACACATCTAAAAGAAAAAAACTTAACGTTTTTTATTATTTAAGTTTAATAACGATCAAGCAAAAGACGAGGGAAGAGCGTGCATTTGCAACAATGCCAATACGTATAGTTTTTTTACAAGGCATTCTGACTCCAAAATAGATTCATGTAAATGAATCGTGTAATCATGTAATATGTAAGTAGTAAAGATCATTAAATTGACAGCCCTGATGACCTCTGTTAAATTTATTTAAGAATAAAATAGAAACAACAAGATCCATTAAAATGTGAAGACATTTTTGGATTTACCAATATGTATTCCTAGCATATTTTTTTGGTATTATTTTTTTTTATATGAAAAAACATCGACTCACCGATTAGTCGCTATGTAGTAAGTAGGGAATCCAATCCCGGGATCACGGACAGTTTTAGATGCTCACAAATCCCGAGATTAGTAAGCGTTAATCCCGAAAAATTCTGGATTGAATTTTTTATCAAACAGAAATCGTACACCTCACCAGCACGATGAAGGCTACTAAATCGAGACATTTCCGCCAAAATCTGGACGCTTGGAAACAGTGGTGTAACTACTAATTGGCGAGCTTAGGCGACGCCTAGATGCAGTAACTATATAATCTATGCATACATATATAGAGTACATATATGTTTTTCAAATTGTTATATTAACATTTCCCTACCGGTGATGTATTTACTACACCTCGACTCTAATGATGGGAATATCGATATGAAATATAATAGATATGGGGCTTAGAATTTTTGTATTCCTCCGTAATATAATTACGAATCACATTAAAGTAGTATAGTATATAAGTATCTGCAGCGACGGAAATAAATAATATGTCGGGAAATCGGGAATTTTGCGAGTTTTAGTCCGTTTCTCACAGCAGAAAGGAATTTTATCAGTCACATTGATGATGTTATACGAAAATGGGGGCTCACTCCGTTATCACCTCAGAGTAGCATTTAATATGCAATTTAGAAAACATTTAGAAACATATTTGTCTCCACAATATGTACATATGAATAGACTATTAAAGTTTTTTTTAATAATTTACTGAGAGAATTTACTTAAGATGAGGTCATATTTCTTAACGATTAAAGCGTAACTGAAGGAAGTACTTCTTAAGCATACTACGATTGCATGTTGATGAGTTCTTCAAAGTCTAATCGACTAGCTGCTTTTACAATACGCTGCATCTCAACACTAATTGGGACAATGTCCTAAGAGTTATTTAATACTTCATCCAAAAGTATAAACCGAGGAGCATTAAATATAAGCATCGCTTTTAAATCATAATTTTAATAACAAATTAGATCTTTGAATCGAACAAAAGTGTCTTAAATACGATGTCATTGATTGCAAATAATTTTGGTTAAATCCGTCATATATTTTCATTAGTATAAGAGTGTATAGGCTGATTTTTTCATATAAAAATTTAGGACTGTCAGTGCTATTCAATGGTTTATAGTTGAAAACGCCTATTCTCAGAGCCTTGCGTCAGCATGCGTGGGTTCATCACGCTTTTCGTGATCGATACCATGTAATTGGTAATCCCATTCGTATCCATTTAAATTAAAAGTGAATGGTTTTGTTAAATGAACTCCCTTTTGTTTCATTGTCTTCAGTTTTTTGCATCCCGCCATACGCCTTTCCCGAGATGAACTCCCGTCCCAGATGCTCGTTTCATTTAGAATCCAATAACTCATCCTCAATTCACACACAATGGCATCTACAATAGTAAGATGACTTCAATGTCATTGTGATGTTCATACGGCTGACATAAAATCATCATTTTGCCTGGATGACTTTCGCTCAGCTTGGATGTGAAAAGCTCGATTCTCGTCGCGAACAAAAGGTGCACAAAAGATCGCATAAATAAATCTACGTACCACATGCATACATTTCGCGAGAGTCTCGGCTTTATCAAAAGCTTTACATTTTATTATGATGCAAGTGAATTGTTACATTAAATGTATGCATCTGAAAAGTGCATCCATGCGCCGTACGGTACTGCGCACTCGAGTCGCCACACAATGTCTATTTTCGAAATGTATTTATTGCGTCGTTATTGAGACATTTTCCATATTGTCGTTCTTGAGGCTTTGAGTGGTGCTCTGCTCGATTTCGTATGCTTAAAATCGATAAATGCACCGATGCACTGTGCAGCAGCGATATAAAAGCTCCGAGACCGGTGCCATAATTCAGAAGCGTGCTTCATATGTATGAGCCGTCTTCATATTGCTTATTTCTTACTGCCCACCTGAAATGACAGTTGAGTATTGGCATTGCTTTTGTCTATTTTGTTTTAGTGCTGCCCTCGCGTTTCAACATGTCAATTTAAAGATAGCAATATAGTACGAAACTTCATTAAATGCAGATTTATGGTATTTTAAAGCAGCTTAGAACAAAGCCCGATCCCATGAGCTGAAAGACCAGGACCACTACTCACGATAACATATTTAAATTAAATTATCGTCCAAATGATTCTCGACTCAATGATGCAATCTTATTATATTTAATGGCGAAAACAAGTTTTAGTTTTATCCATCCTATTTGTATAAAATATATACATTAGGATTTATCTCTTCTAAGAAATATCTTCAGTTAAAATCACAATTTGTAATGGAATCTGCTATGTATCAGGTATTCATTTAGAATCATAGGTAAAACGCGGATAGAAAACTCTTTAAACTTAATAGAATAAGCCCTCGAGAGTTTTTATAATCTTGGTACCCTCAAACCTCTTTTTGTGAGACTTTTTTATGCGATTTTCGAAGTTATGCGGTTTTCTTAGAGCAATTTTTCCTTTTTTTTAATGTCATAAAGAGTACATATCGAGATATTTTGAATAATAAAAACTGACAAAATAAGGTCAAAAAATGACTTGACTGAATTTTTTTAAACAGTTGCCATTTTGTGATTTTTTGAGTTAGGGACTATAGTGACATCTTTGCTAATTAAGAATTTTATTGTTGGAAAGAGAAAATCTACACAGAACAATGATGATATTGACACTGGATATACTATTTCTTCCGAAGAAGAGAGCGATTTTGTGTCATATCGAAAATTGCAACGAAAATGATCATACAGCAATGATAGTTTATAATTAAAATAATTAGTATTTCTCTAGTGTCTAACTTTTTTTATGCGATTTTGGATATATTTTATATAGCTGTTTCAAAGTTATGCGGTTTTTAAAATCCATGGAACGCATCTTCACTTTTTCTATGTAAATCATTGCTTTTTTTGTGCGATTTTCCGCGGAACGCATCTACCGCACAAAAAAGGTTTAAGTGTATATGTATGCATATAAGAAAAAGCAAATTTAAAAATAAAGAATTCAATTAAAAATGATCTCAATGCCTTCGAGAGCGACATAAGTTTTGCCTGAGAAAATACATCTCATCGTTGCCATCCTCAAGATAATCTTATCCATGATTGAGAAAAGTCTCAATGTCTCGTAATTTGGTTTCATTTTCTGAATATTCCAAAATTTAAATCATATTCAAAATAATATGTGCATAAGGTAATTTTTTTCTACTGAATAATCATAAAATCCAGATGAATTCAAACCAAATTTTCATTCAATATACATGATGTTTTGCACATGGTTGTTTTTTTCAAAATGTTGAAAAAAATTCTATTTTGACAACCCTAATACTCAGAACATAGGGTCTATGTGTGAAACGTAGCAAAAGACTCCCTTAGTCTCTAAAAAATATTGTCGGTCCATGTGCAGAACATCCTCTATATATTTGCATAAAGTTTAATTGAGTCATCTAAGCTTCCATTAGAATCCTCATATTTTTTAATGTAAAGCTGCTAAAATAAGCATTTGTTAAAAGCCGAATTTGAAACCAAATATATGCATTAAAGATATTAAATAGTTGTTCTAATTTGTTACATACGAGATGCGGCAGAGAAACTACCTTATTTTAAAATTAATTAAGGCTCTAGGATGAACGCGAGCTCCTTCTTCTTTGACTAAATAATTATTACTAAATCTACATAATAAAAAAAATTAGGTCTTGGTGTTTTGAATGATTGCCATTTTATCTTTCTTGAAACAATTATCGCTTCAGGATGCGCGTTTCAAATAAGGAAGTTTTCCTGCCGCATCTTGTATATCAGGATCATTTTAAACAGTAAAAAAGTATAACAATTAATTTTATTTATCATTTACTTAGTTAAATATTTCACATGCATTTTTGTATATTTTATTATAGCAATTCGTTGCAATGTGTTTAATTTATATTTGATTGCATATTGTTGATCTCATTGCGTCGTTTCAATTTCAACCCATTCCGATAGTCCTTGTTCGGAACACAACAATCAATTAGTAATGCAGTTTCAGTGCATAAGTCATGAATCAATAAACTGTAATTGTACTGCATTCACAGCAGGTGGAATAAATTGCACTTAAATATGCAGGTATCGTTTACGTGCATACGGGTCTTCAGTGGTCACCTTGACGTAATTATTTCGCATGCCCATTTAATAATTCATTTATGCCCTAAAAAAAAAAAATCATCCCGACCGTAAACATTTCACGATGGGACGTAAAATTTACGACCCTTTAATGGATCACTGAGCGTTTGATCGATATTAATGAGACATAAATATTAGATTGCCCTTCTCGGGCACAATCGAAATATTTACAGCGCTTATTATCCTTGCCTCTGTGGGCACTATTTAAAAAGACATTTCTCGTCCTTGCAGAACCGAAGACGATATATTTCTTATCTGCTTTTGTCTCGTTCGAGATGTGCATATACGGATAAAAGTGACCATTGTATGGCAATGAATAATGTTTACGACTCTGAATATCTATGAATATATGCGAGTACGGGCTTATTTATACAACGTAAATGTATTTATTTATATCGAACGAAACGTTTAAAAAACGCGCTTTTTGCATGGTTTATGAGTGCTTTATTTTGAGGCCGATGTGGGCGAAAATCTACACACTTTGACTGAAAACGCTTTTGAAAGCTCTGCATTATCGGCGATCTTGAAACAATATTTCAGCTACGAACACAGTCTCGCGTACATCCTTATTAAGGGCTTGTCATATTTATCACAATATTTTCTGATATATTTATTGAAACTAATGTTATTTTGCCGACGGAAAAACATATAAACAACTTGCATAATGTAAACGGTAAAGTAAACTTGAGACATCATATATTCGGAAGGTCGCCGTATTTTGGAAGACTTTAAGAAAATAAAGCATTCCATAAGCAAAAATTGGAGTATATGACTTATTTGAGACTTATGTTCAAAATTAAATTAGGCATTATTAAGAAGGTCATGATGCAAATTGTATTATGCTAAAAAAGAAAGTTCATAAATGTGAGACGTGGCTATGACAGATGATGGAGTTTTAAGATATGTAAAAGAGGGAAGCTTTCAGAATAGCGAAATGCCGGTCATAAAGTAGTAAAGTGATCCAGGATATGATCAAAAGCTAAATGGAATTAAATTTTAGAATTGCTTATTTTGTATGTAAATCGAGCTAAAATTAATGGCCGACGATTATAATGATGTTGAGACTATTTGTTTTTGTTGTATTACTTTCTATTGATTAGCATATGCACAATAGAAAATAGAACGTAAAAGTTTTAATTTTTGTTTGTTCTTTGTGTGTCTATGGGAACGCTCGATAAACATAATTTTGGATGGGATTTAGGCTCAAAAATTATTTACCCAATTATTTTGGTTGCTATATTTATTTAATATGCCTTAAATAATAGTTTCAACAAAGAAATAATGAAAATTTATTGAATATAATTTTAGATTATTTTACTTAATTTCAGTTTTTTTAACAATATGAACCATTTTGCCAATAATATTTAAATAAAAATCTTAGTAAGGGATTTATTGACAATATTTTTCTCATGATCCTAAACCTATTTCTGCATAATATTTGAAATTGATATTGTTCTTCTTAAGGCGTCTTCTCACTTTAGGCGCCTCAAAAATAGGCTATTTTCGCGATTTTTTATCGAGGATTTTCGCTAAAAATTATGAGATAAAATGGATCTTATGTAATAAATACATCTTTGAAGTACATGAAAAATTTTTATTTTTATATTTTTGAACAATTATTATAATAAAACAGTAGCATCTAAAAACCCGTGTAGAAATGTTATGTTCGTGGCTTGTTGATGGTATCTCCGAGATGGGTTATTTAAAACAAAAAATTAAAACAGTTTTAGATTCAGTATATCAGTGGCTATAACGCATATCATCAGATTTTTGATATTCACGAAAATAACAAAATGGCGCACGTTTTTCGAAAAAGTAAAAAAAACCGCGTTTTTTTGCAGTTTTTTGTAAAAAAAATTACTTAAAATCAAAATTTCAAAAATATGATGATATATGCTATAGCCATAACTATGAAGAATATGTCATTCAAATTTCATGACAATCGGCCTGGATAGTTTCCGAAATTTCATCAACAAGCCACCGAAAAACCTTGTTTTGAGATAAACGCGTTTAAAGTTTTGGTTGCAGAGAAATTGCCCAGACACAGCTTGTTGAAACACTCGTTATTTTGGGTATTTCCTCCAAAGATCTTCATAAATTGGTTTCAAAACCTCGTGAACATCCTCAGCTAGAGCAGAAGGATGTTTAAAAGTTTCTATCTGAATGTTTTTCACCACTTTCTTGTACTTGCACCGTGAGTCTGAACAATACTTATGCAGCCGGGTGCTTTCAGGTAGTCACCTAACGGTCGCCCAAAAGTGTAGTTAGACTCGTCCGATCTTGAAATTTCGATATAACATTTTTGAAGATATGTAATTTTAAATTTAAAAAAAAAACGATTTTTTTAAATTTGCAAAGTGAGAAGACGCCTTAATACTTATTTGTAACTGTCAAAAGGGTTGGTGTTCAAAAGAGTGGAAGGAAGACAAGAAAACCTTCTGGACAAATTATTTAATAGCGACTGCAAAATTTAATTTAGCTAAAAAACAGACAGACAGACACAAATCAAACTCGATTTCTATGCATTTAATGAGGTGAAATATTTTTTAAAAATCATGTTAACTTAAATACTATTTTAACAGCCCTGTTAAAAGAGAAAAATCAGATTATATCCACATGTGAATAAGTTGAGACGAGTTATGGTGAAGAGCTACTGGAATTCGGATATTAATCACATACAACTTTCAACGCATTTTTCAAGTGATTCAAAAACATTTTTTTCCTTTTACATACTATAATATATTCATCATTCTTTAATTTATTGCCGTATGAAATCATACATTTAAGCACATAAGCATTCGTCCAATTGAAATTTCTCCTTGCCACAAGTCGATGGATTAAAAAGGCTCAAGTGTATTCATTTAAAGAATATAAGCTTATTCAAATTGATGGGCTTTTTGTATTTGGGGGGGTAGTGCTCTGTTGTTAAGTTAAGCCGGATGATTTATTGTTAAAAATATCGGAAAACCATTTGTCAACGGTGCTGTACAACGGGGGTTGTTTTGCATAAAATTTTAAGTAAATCACTTTTTCCACTTTGACATTTGACATTTCGGCTTTGGTGTCAAACCGTTGGTTAATTTAACTGAATTGGATTTATTTATTTGGTGGATGGAAAAGTGGCTTTAAATTTATTGCCGCAAATCAATCTCGCGTTCCGTGCTTCGCGGGTCACATCCATCAAGTGCAGGCGCTATAATTTCATCAAGTAAGGGATGAAAAATGAGGAAACGTATGTTTTTTAGAAAATAAAAATAAATGTTTTAAAACACCCTATATGAATTTAAGATCGTCATTTATATATTTTTCATTTGAAATGTTGCATAATAAGAAGCGAAATATTTTTTTGCTGACATGAAAATTGAATGAATTGTTCCATAGCTTGAAGCTTGAGCTTTAGATCGAATAACATAAAATATAAACAACTCAGATGCGCCTTCATGTCCTGCACCATAACAATATATGTCATACGAAGAATGCCATAATAATTTTCCTGGAAAGCATCCATGCGCTATTCACCCACACACATTTTAAAATACAGAACCTATCCCAAGATCGCTTTCATTGTCCTATTATTCAAACCAAAAAATCATACAACACGAGCATTCCTCGTATGCTTCGATTTGTTTTGCAATTCAAGGCAAATATTGCTTCCAATAAGGTGCAAAGGCAACGCGTCGATGAGAACTCAAGTCAGCAGTCGTGAGATTCTTTGGCAAGAAAACGCGATAGGAAATCGAAGGCAATTAGTCATTATAATACAAGTGGTTGGAATAACCTGCTTTTGTGACCTGACTTTTGTGCCTTTCGGACGGAAACGACTTGAAAAGAAGTCAAGTTTTAATTATGAAACGTCGGTGCGGTGAACCGGGCGAGATTTATGTGGAGGTCATAAATCAGTGGAAATCGCGGTTTTGTACAACGAAACTCGGCCACTATGCAAATTGTGATAGGATGATGTATATTTTACGGAAAAGCTGTACACAAGTACGAGCTTTGTAGACGTGTGATGTGCCATACTGACGTCTAAAATTTATAATATAACAATAATTCATACCATTTTTTTTTTCAATAATCTAGCAACCAAATTAAATCCTTATTTGTAATTTTTAAAAGAAAATTAAATAGGGTTACATGGACGAAATGACATTCCTATGCAAGGCTATTGATGACTATTGATATGTACAGATGCAATTTGCCATATTGGAAGCATTCGCCCTTCGGAAGCAATGTGTATTGACCGCTTTTCATCTTGTGGTAACGCACGAGAAGTGAGGGGCCATCGGACAGCCTTGGCTGCGGGAAGATGTCCTTCCTGCAGGCTCATAGCTGTAACATCTCTCTCCGTAAATAAAGGATACTAGTTAAAACGAGAGGGCTTCCATCTACACCTGTCACCTATATACTACCACTCGGCTGCATCACAGTTTGTGAAAGTGGGGAGCAGTCAGGAACCTCTGCTCCTAAGAGCCCCCCCCCCGCTCCACGTTATTTTGTCTTATAATTGGCTTATTCTTTATATATAAATACAAACATAGCGCCTTATATAGTCTCTTTGATTCGTTTATTGGCGTTGAGTTTAGTAATGAACGTCGTCATTTTTCAAAATCAAGATACAACCAAATTATTTACAGTGTGCATTAATTTCCATGCCATGGTCCAAAAACATAAATCAAAATTCACCTTTGGCGGTCCCTGTGGCTCAAATTAAGACCTCAACTGATCTTCCCTTGTTAATACCCACTTGCTGTTCATCATTAATGGATTTTCCATTTAAGTTAAAAACAGACTTTTTTTGAAAATGAAGCGTGCGTTGATTTAGTATTAGTAGTAGTTGAGTAGATATATGTGTAATTTTCATACTAAATTCGTATAAATATAATTAAACTATGATATTCAATACTGATACAAAAAAATCAATTGTGCCGATTATATTTGTAAAACTATCAACGGGATATACAATATCAACGAGCATTCCGTGAAATATGAACAGTATGATTACATGTAAATGTAAAAATAATGTCCTTTAAATTACTAAAAACTTTGATACAATCAATCCAGGGCTGAAATTTCAGCACCATTTAATTGATTACATAAGTTTGTAAAATGAAACTTTCGTTTAACAACCAATATCATTGATTCTCATATACGCTCGACCCTCATATAAAGCATTAATTGAAAATATTATATACGAGCTTTGAACGTCCCTCTGCATTAAAAAAAATTAATTAGTCTAAATCTATAGTTAAAATGTTACATTTTAACGAAGCATTGATTACGACCATGCAAAAAAATATGACACACAAGGATCCATAGTTTTGGCAAGATCTAATCGTCTATCAATGCAAAATATATTGCTCTTACACGCCCAGTAATAATAGAATAGATGGTGAAAGGTTACAAGATATTTAGGTTAGAAGACTAATGAAAAAGTATAGCTTTGAACAGAAATATCATTAAAAATTTATAGTAAGACTCGATAAAAATTAACAAGAAGTAAAAAATATATTGATCAACTGAAATCTTAAGAACAATCATAATTGCATGATTTATTTGCTAGTATGCAAGTCTGAGGAGAAATTGCATCGACCTACATCTAATCTGACGTAATAAATGGCGGTTTGGAATTGGTTAATAAATTAGAATATATTTACAATATTTTATATAGAAAACGATCATTTAATGGAAAGTAGCCTAAAATTCAAGAGGAAATTAGAAAAGTGCATAGCGTATTATCATGAAATAAATATTTACATTGAGTGCTTATGTACTATATTTTCGGCTATTGCATTATTTTTGCAGTGATCTCGATGTTGTATTAAGAATTTGTTATTGATTTCTGTTTACTTTTTATATAAATAAATAATAATGATGAAGATGTACGTAAGAGTGCATTTATTATTCACAAAATGATTTATAAATGTGGTCATGTTAAGGTTTCGTTTTATGTGACGGAGCTCTGAGTTATATGCTCTTATTACAGTTTTGCCGTTAGTCAACCGTAATACTTCTTTGCAATGCATTGCTTTTGTAAATAAATATTGTTGAAAATGAAACTTAACGATTTAATAATATAGGTTGTTAATAATAACTAACAATATGTATTAAAGTGATTCGGTTGTATATCAAATGATGATTTGATTTGTATGAATTGCTTTATCGTGATTTTGATGTAATCATGTCAGATTTTTATGCGTTTATTGCGTGCATGGCAAAATGTTTGATTGCGGATGTTTTTCGGTTGTTTAGGGTTAAATTTAGTTAGTATGATGGTCACGTATGAGTAGTTGTAGCATTACTCATAAAGCTTGTTGAATCCCGCAGAGAGAGCAAATGTTTTGTATGTTTGCGTTACAGATTTAACTCACTTCTTCATAACTGGGTGTCTTCGAGGGCATCCGTACAAAGACTCACGATAATGATGAGAAAATGGGGAGAAGCTGCTTTTATGGTATTACGGATGTCATAACATCCTTATCGTACCGTCTTGAGAACAACTTCAGTGCTTTACTGTCAGCCATTGACGAATTATAGCATCCATTTAAAAGCTGCATGTTTTCTCGACTCCAAAGCAAAATGATATACGTTTTGCACGTTGGAAGGTCATTAAATGGTTATTCTGAATGTTTTTTTAAGAAGATCAACAGGAAGCTATAAAAATCAGGAAGTTGTTGATGGTAAAATATGGAGGAAGTCTTACGGATCTTATCTGAGGTGCAACATCTTGTACAAACAGGATGACGTACAAATGTTCAAATATTGGACATGAAATGGTTGTGTGTAAAGTTATTCATTCATTTTACACAGCATTCAAACTTTCAACTGTAAATTCATTCATAATTATCGATGATTTATCATCAATTTAGGTCATAAATACTTGCCAGAAGAAGTGTTAAAAATCATATAAAAATGTGGGTTTTTTTTTCATGACTATATAAAATTGTAAATGTATATGGCTATTGATTACTGTGAGATAAATCTATCCCAAGACAAGTAGTCAATCCAGTACCAAAAAGGAAATATTACAGGTTCTAATCCAATCTCTGCGGTCATATTGTGGTTAAGAACTGAATATTATATTTGCGGTGTGAAGTCAATCCGTCATCCGTTTCTTCGAAGACATTATTTATGTGCTAGAGACATTGAAAAATAGGATTTGCAACTGGAATAACTACTTCTCTACACAAATAAAACGCAACGATTGAGTATTCAGCGAGGCTGTCCATCGCGGAAGCGACCTCATCTTCGACGATCAGAAGAAAGCCTCAATAAACGAAACTAAGGATTGCCAGCACGTAATCCTTATACTCCATTAAAATACGCGTAGTCTTCGCTGGTGAATTTAAATCTGGCTTAATGAGCGTATCCACGTGTTCCCGAGTTTCTTCAATTGTGGCATAAAATCGAGTTTTAGAAACCGGCACCAGTTCTATATTGTCGTGTTGTTGCCAATCACTTCGGTCACGCTATCCTATTAACACTTGGCGGAGGCAATGTGTTAACCGTGAACTTTTCATCTGTCTTAAGACTTAACTGCGAGCCGTAACTAAAAAGACATTCCGAGATTGAAACCAATTGTTCGATCCCACGGTTCTAAATTGCATTCGATTGCTTCGGCTAAATGAAACCAAATCACAGATCGAGAGGAGTGTGATGGATATCGTGCATATCATTTTACGACCGTTGCATGACTGATTAACTGCTCAACGATCGCTTAACTTCGGACCATTAACTGCCGAGCTATAAAAAGAAAGGTATTCTATATTCGACTGATTGAAAAGAGTATTGTAGAGAGATCCGCAGGGAATTTCTCAAAATGGTATTACCTTATCGTCATCATCAACACCATGGCATCCAGTGTGGGACAAAGAACTCTTAAACACGCTTCCATTTCTATCCTATGATAAACTCAACCATTACATCCTACACAATGTTTTGATATCATACACCCATCTAACCTTTGATTTTTAGAAGCAAATACGAGAAACGTTAAATACATATAAAGTGAGTTATTAAAAACATGACAAAAATAGAGCTAGTGACTATTTATAATCAATTTTTGAGCTCTATTAAAAGCATGCATCACTGCTGAAATTTGGGATGTCTCAGATTGGAATGCTTATTTTTAACACATTTATATTTTTTGTTAATAATTTATTTAAAAAAATATTATTGTTAATAAATAATTGTAATAAACTAATATCAAATATATGCTTTAATTTAATGTGTTTCTTAAACACACTTATTACTAGCGTTATTATAACAGGATCATAGGCATTTAGGAAAATCATAAAAGAGGTGATTAGATTGGATATTTTTAATACGCTATTTCACGCTTATAACGAGTGCGTAATTATATGTATGTTTTATGCTAATTTGATATTAACGATTTTGAGAGGGAAGACTCAAGTTTGAGAATTTAAAACTGAATAATTTTTTAACATGAAAATAATGTTATGAATAACATTAATTTTGGAATTTATCCTAAATTAAGACAAAGATTGCAAATTTAAATTTAATTTCTCCAACATTAATTTTACACTGATATTTGTGTTTCAAATAAAATAAGGCTTTTACATATTTTATTTTTCAGAAGCAGAAAATTAAGATAAATCTAATTTGAGATGATTGATCAGAAATGTAAATACCTCCGATCTTAAGAACTTATTGGCATTATGAAATTTAAATCCATTACCATTGAACCTAAACCCTTATAATAAAATTCCAATGATTATTCTAATATTATCATCATCAGTCATAGTGCAGTCACCAATATTCTAATATAATAATTTAATATATGCATTTTAGCTGAATATTTTTATACAATAACCCTCAAATTATATGATTAAGTCTTTTATAACACTAGTTCAAATGATTTCGAGGTGTGGATATTCTAGATGTAAGCGATTGTGGAAATTACATATTTCATGATTGAAATAATACAGGAAGAACTGAATTTGACAGCATAATTACAATCATACATCATAGGATATTTTATAGAAAGTATTAAGCTCCGTACCACGAAATCTATAAATATTTGTATAGTAGGTGTTGAATATACATCATTTCAGAATTTATAGAAGATAAGGCTGTGATAGAATTCAGAGACGATGAGATACACCCGATAAGGAAATACAAACAAGTTATTAAAATTATCTTGGTGGAAATTTTATATCATGCTTGATTCATTGAATTAGTTCTTAAGTTCTTGTTATAAAGGTTCGAGCTCAAATTCAGATTGAGGAAAAATATTTCATCATAGAAAAATTGGAAATATTGATATTTCTTATCGATCGTCTTGATCTAAGTTAATGTACTGGATTTAAAAAAATATATAGTAACTACTGAGATGATTAACAAAATGGTGCAATACCTATTTGTCTAAGAATAATTATCTAAACAACCTTATTTTAATTTAACCATACATGGAAAGCATTAGAAAGTCAGTGTATGGAACTGGATAAAGCAACTTAAGAAGGAAGAAAAATAATGAAAAATGTATATTTGTATTGAGGGATAAAATATTGCATAACATTTTAAGTGATACCTTAAATTGATTTGTATAAAAAATAGCAGCCTAATCACATAATTTAATTTAATATCGCAGACAAGCAATTTACAAAGATATGCCATCGTGCTCGTTGATAAGCTCATTCATTTTAATTGATATCCTTATGAAAAAATCTTCAAATGTGGGCGTTTTGATAGGCTTTTTTTGGCACATGCCATAAATTCGCCTCGATTACACATTAACACTTGAGCAATTCGCAATAAAAAACAATCGCGTCCTGATTATAGAAGTTGTTAACAGATCATTTTTGACAATCGAATAACTAATTGGTTATAATTATACATTTTTAGCAAATCGATATAAGCCATTGACAACCAATAGGAGCACCGTTAATTGCAGGGGGTTCCATTTAAGGCTGTGTTTAAGGTTTACGACTTCGGGACCTGTTGGCTCATTACACACAATTTGATTTCTTATATTAAGATCGCGCCCACGATCGCTACACTTATATGGGGAATAAATCTTGGAACGCAGTAAAAGATAATAAAAGTGGAATTTATGGGGCCAACAATAAAATAAGAACATGAAAATGCTCTCTTAATTTCAATTGCCGGATGCTGCTTGACCGGTGATGTATTGGAAAACGTATACTATTTTCCAAGATTGGCTATTTAAAAATTTCATATAATTAACAAACCAAATGAATCAAAAGTCAATAGATGAATTAGATAAAAATGCTCAAAATTTATAATGTCTTTGTCAAGCATTTTTGATCATCAATCGCAAATCATCAGCAACACGACACCGGCATATGTTAAAAATACTTCTTACGCACAAGAAAGCGACGGGTATTTTTAAATAGATTTTATACACATTCAACGATTTCTTTCCTGTTCAACCTGATATTTAAAAAAACATGTCTGACATCTTCTAGTTTTTCTATTACTGTCCATGTTATTGCACATTTCATCAAATGTCAAACGAAATTGTAACGCAGTAACCAAACGTGAATGGCAATAATGCGGTCGATTGGCGATAAAAAAATATATATTTGAATTTATTATTTTCAACAAAAAAATCTTTAGCCTTCCGGTTCTCAATCCGTATCATATAAAAATAATGTTTTTTTATATCCATCTTCTTGTCATTTACAACATTCAATCTGTTTCGTGCCTTTACTTTATACGCAGAGGTGTTGAAAATCCACTTTGTTGAGATATGTGGAAGCAAATGAAAGTAAAACTCAACAGATAAACCTAGTCACTTATGGATATGATTTATAAATAGCACACCAGAACTAGCTTGGCATCATTCCGCAGATTCAAGAATTCGTCCTTTATTTTATAGGGGTTGCTGACTTTGTTCAAGCAAATCGCAGATCGGTATAACTTTATTTTCTGTAATAATATAAGCAAATCACACGACCACAGGAAAAAATTATTTCATCTCACAACGTATATATAAATATACTCATCTTATAGAAAATCGAAATTCAAATGAGGCATTAATTAGATTATCTCGATTTGATCCTAATATTGGAGATATTTTATTTGTACAATACCCGCAAAAAATTTTCAATTGCAATTTTCCAGAATGCAAAAATTTATATAATACCTTCATGTTTTATAGCAATTTTAAGCCAAAAAAAAACGATTATAATACCTTGTTAAAAATAGCAATATTTAAATAGATGTTTTCCAAACTAATATGTATATATGTATAAATTTTTTAAGTCAAAAATATGTAAAAGACATAAAAGATACGTGATCGTACGGTCACGCATATTTTTTATTGGGAACGTATACTAAATGCATATGAAGAAAATTTAACACCTGATATACTGAAATTACCTTTATTAAGCCACCAATTCCTGCCATTTAAAACTCAAAGAATCAAATAATAAAATAAAAAATTCTAAATTGGCGACCCTTCGCCAATTTAGAATTAGAATCTAGTTTAAGGCCAGAAAATGTACATTTTTTCCCTTTCCTTCCATTGTGACGAACATTGTTTTTAAGATTTTTAATCCGAGATTTTATTATATTTAGTCTTTTTTCATCTGTCGAGCCTTGAAATAGCGTTCATATTCACAAAATCTGATATACACTCGAACCTCTTTTTGTGCGACTTTTTTGTGCGATTTCGATGTTATGCGGTTTTTTTAAACCATTTTTTTCTATTTTTTAATTTCATAAAATTTTGGATAAAATCGGAAACAAATCATCGACACTAACTGAAATTTGGAAAAAAATATAATTTGGGACTATATAAATCATATTGCATCTGCTATCGCTGAATTACGACCACGCCCTTTATTCTGGTTTAGAAATCGGTTTTTGAAAAAAATGATTTAGTTTTTTTGCATTTTTCCAATGTTTCGACTTTAAAAAATACATTCTCTAAAGGAATTTCCAAAACTCTAACTTTTTAGGGAGTTATAGCTATTTTACTGATACGGTAACTTGGCCGGTCCTACCATAATGAAATCTTTTAACGCGTTTTTCTCGAAACTACTTTTTTCAACGCGGTTGACATTATATCTCAAGTTTTAATTAATTAATTTGCTTTAAATTACGTACGAATTTTTTCTATACAACTCTCTATTGATCCTATCAGATTTATCAAAAATTTTTTATCTATTTAAAAAAAAAACTGATAAAATAAGATCAAAAAATGTCTTGACTGAATTTTTTTAAACAGTAAAAAAACATTTATTTCTAGTTGAAAAAGTGAAATTATTTACAGAAAACATTATAAAAAGACCTACTAAAGACCAATATTTGGCCAAGAAATGTTTCTTTGCTTGAAAAATTAAGTCACAAGGGTTGGGATGAGGTCCACAATAAAAAAAATGTTCAAGAGGGGGTACGCGAGAAAAAATTGGCTCAAAAGGGGGTCCACGAAAGAAATTTTGCTCAAGAGGGGGTCCGCGGACTACATGAGTTTAAGAAACGTCGATCTAGAGGATTTCTTCCAAAGAAGAGAGCGATTTTGAGTCATATCGAAAATCGCAACGAAAATTATCATACAACGATGATATTTTTGTAATTAAAATAATTAGTATTCCTCTTCTTAAAATTTTACCAATGATACAAAACGTCCTTTAAATATTACCTAAATGTTGATTTTTTAATTGCCTTATTGTTTTCCTGTTTTTTTATTAACTTTTTTTGTGCGATTTTGGATATATTTTATATAGCTGTTTCAAAGTTATGCGGTTTTTAAAATCCATGGAACGCATCATCACTTTTTCTATGTAAGTCATAGCTTTTTTTTATGCAATTTTCTGCACAAAAAAAGTTTAAGTGTACTTCCTCATATGCTTCTTTATCTTTTGTCTGTAAATGGCCTTGTTGGTTTTAAAATTATACTATTATTTTAATTTTGATCATTTTATTACAGCTTCACAGTGAAGTGTCATTGATCTATATTAGATTTGATATCTATTTATGGACTATTATTTTTCAATACTGAAAATTATGAGATTCTTCGTACCTTCATTCTTTGTACCTGGAAGTAGTCCCGGGCTAAGCGGTTGGACTTGTAACTTGATCATCTCGGGTTCGAATCCCACAGGAGATGTGGCTGGCAACCATATTTTTAAAAACATATATATATGCCATGAAAAGCCATGTCAAAATGATTGGTCAAAAAAAAAATCATGTTTGGGTGTGTTTTTACTCGCGATTCCTACATTGGTTATATTTATTAGTAGATGTTTAGGTTTTTTTTTATTTAGACAGAAAATAATATGTACTGATTTTATAAAATCGATTTTGTTCTACGTCGACTCTTCAATGATGTTTGCTATTGCTGGTTTACTAACATACATTATGAACATTTGTATCAATTGCCATGTTTTCATTCATAAATTAATATCCTATATATACAGAATACAGGATTTGACTAATTCTTTCTTTTTTGAAGGATCTATCATAGTTTTGTTAAATAATTTCAAATAAATCCAAAAATATCACTTTTAATTATTGTTTTCGTGACTAAAATTTGAGTAAATAATTCGATATACAGGCAGAATTTTTATCAAAAATGTTTGCAAATTAACAAGTGGTATAATCATTTTATAATTAATTATACGATACTTAATAACAAATGGCCATAATGCAACAATCTCAACACTTCTCTCAAATATAATCCACAAGATTTATATAATAATAAAATTTTCACACACAATTTCGTTCTAAATTATAGTGCTTTCATCATGTCTGATATTTATTTATGGCTATATATTTTCATCAAACCTGGGAGAAATAAAACATCCTATACAAACATGCCTCAAAGCGAGACACGATATAAACACGGACATTTCTATACGCCGAGCATAATAATAGAAAGATTATATATATTAGTGATGCTGCACACGCCCGTACCGCAATAATTCAAAATGCTCATATTATATATTTCATCTTCTTAATGAGCACAACATGTCTAAATAAGGAAGAAGTAATTGCCAATTTGACCAAATAAAAGAGACCTATAAGAAGGCGCTGGTACAGCGCGCCCGAAGAAATCGTGAGAATATATCATTAATACCAAAAAAAGGTCTTCTTCATCGACTTCCAATGAACCACTTTTATTGTAATTCTATATAATGTACGGACTCACTATTGACACGTCGCTCGATATTATTTATATTGTCCATGTGGAATGTTCGCCGCATTGTATTGGGCTTTAAGAATTGATGCTGCTTGTAATGCATGAAAAGTCGCTTTAATATTTTTTTAAGCGCATATAAATGCAAAGATTAAACTAAGCCATCCTCTGTGTGCTTATTTGCAATTGGTCAGTAAATCTCCGCACTGAAATTAAATGCATTCGTTATACTTGTCAACGGGTTCTGGATTACATCTCACTCAAGACTTACTGCTCGCAAGACGTTTAACTTAATATGGAAAGTGCTACCCATTTGTTAAAATAACGATCGAAGAATAATACAACGGCTGCTTTATTTTTTATTAACAAACATTGCATGTTCTATCTGAAGAATTTAATAATGCTCAATAAATCTATGCAAATTGCCTTAACGAGCTTGCAGCTTTCTAGAATTATCAGCAAACGCTTAATCCATTTTATTACAACAATGAAAATTATTGCGACAATCCATTAGCTTCAAACTCAACTGTTCTGAATATTAAACAAGTCAACAGCTCTAGTGTAATTTATATTATATCGTACAACAAATTAAAATAGGAAGGACAATTGCAAAACTGTGGATTTATAAACGCATTCCCAACTTACATGCATGAAGGAGTGCCCAATGCGCGCGTAAATTCCAAAGAATTTTTGAATTATTCATATCGATATGAAATATTGACATGGTTGATTAAAATGAAAAAGGATATTATAATTGACATGTCGTTCAAAATTTTGCTGTATTTGATTTAATATCCATTAAAAATGATTAACAATCGCATTGGCAATGCATTAAATAGAAAGAATAAATGCAAACACTGCATAATGCATAACAACAACAGCTATTTCACATTTTCAGATTTTTGCATAAAAATATTTTATATCAACTGGCTTATTGATTTTATATATTTTCTTAAGAATACTTCCTACATACTATAATATATTCAAATCGAGTAAATCAGATCAGATATTATGGATTGATTCCTGTAATTTTATTTTAAAGGTTCGAATTCAAATCCTAATTGTGGGATAGTTTCCATCGTACAAACAATATTGGGAGTTCAAAAGTATTGATATTTTCGTTTAATCGAACTGATTTAGATTTAGTCTGATTTATTAGATCTGGAAAAGTAAATATTGTGACAAGTAATAAAGCCGAATTAGCCTGTGTTCTTAGGGAAATATAATCGACACACAAACAATAGATTACGAACATAAAATTTAATATTATTATATTAATTGATATATCTTTAAAAATGATTAATGAAACATACCAAGTCACAACAGTGCTATCAAAATTGTTGCAACAGTGATATCAAACCACTGCAGGCTATGGGCCTCTTCAATATCCATTCACAGGAAGGGGCTACATCCATCTCGTCTGTATCATACATTCACCTCCTCATTCGCTCGATATTGAAGGTAGCATTACCACCGAGTTTCATTTCAAACGCTCACTCAACTGGTATCCTGAATAAACGTATTGCCGAACGCTTTCGCGACCGTCTCGATAAAGAATGTGGGAGGTTTGTAAAGACTAAGTAGTTTTCTTCAGGAGACAGTGGAAAACTACTCTAAAAGATCTTATTAACTACTGAAAAGGGCTTTCTGGAGTGCAAAGAGTCCAGTAGGGAGGGACTGGGCTAGGGTGAAGACATACGTGACGCTTAAGTGCATCTCGGATTCGCTCCTACATCAACTAAGGGTGTCTCCTCGTCCTCGTGCAATTTACCCAAGCGAATTCGAGACTGAGTGCTTTCCTATTTCAGGTCGACCCTCTCAGTTCGGCGATTTCAAAATGATATAGAACTTAACGGAAGAAAATGCTGTTAACGTTGCAAAGTAAAGTTTTTCATATCCCTCTCCTCAAGGCCTTCTATTTTATGTTCTTCTTGTCCTTGTTCTATTCCTAGATTCTTGGCTCTGAACCGATAAGGTTCATCGTGCTCCATATTTTTGGGTAGTGTCAATTATGTAAGAGATAGCGAGTGACAAGCAAGCCATGATTTGTAAAAGTAGCAATGAATAGTAGATGAACTGAGTATCAATCTGCTATTAAAGGAGTATTTAAGTAACCAAGTAGAAATTTGATAATTTGGATTATCCGTGTTTTCCAGTTACCCGTGCCCTTCCTCCCCAGAATTAGCCTGGATAATCAAGAGTCTACTGTAAATGCACATGATCAAATTTATTCACAAGAAAACTTACTGCTTAATGTGTTTTCTCCCAAGTTCTCGTTAAGGCTGTAGCAGGAGGTCTTGGAAACATTGTAAACTTGATTTATTAATGTAATGCTTTGAAAGGTGTAATACTTCAATCAAGTTCTCGCATTACAACTTTAACCACGTCTACTGAAGCCCTAGCCACCTTGCATTGAAAGTAGACGACGATTACTTAACAATAATTAACATAAATTACTTGTATACAAAAAATAAACATTGTAGATTTTAATTTGGTTTCGAAAATAGTTATTGATGTCCGTAATGCTAAAAGCTTGGTAGACTAACTTTCCTGATTAACATTGTATATACACCGACTGAAACAAAAATTAGCTTTGTAGAAATGGGTGCAAATTTTCAGTTGCCACCCCTCGTACTATTATGCTTAATTTTGAAACTATCAAACTACAAAGATGAATTTACAAAAAAATGATTTAGAAGTGATTCTAAAATGTATTCTATGTATTATTACTGAATATTTGTCTATATTATAAACATGATAATTTTAAGTAGATTAACACTATTGAAGAAGAAAACTACTAAATCTCAATAAGAGTAATTTAATAAAATATTGAAAGTTATGCTATCTTTAATATCAAGCGCACGAGAAGATAAATATTTGATATATTATGATGATGATAAATATATATCATCGTTAATATTTGAGAAACTTAATTAAATTAAATATGTATAAACTTCTCGGATTAAATATTTGAGAATAATATTCATGTGTAATGTAATTTTAAGACCGCAACATAATAAATATACGCAAACGCAACATGGCGAAATCTAAGTGTTGAAGAAAATTGATCATTATGAAGGATACTTTAGCTTACAATTTTATGCAAAGAGGAAGTTTATATCATAATAATATATAATTTTAAGCAATAAAAGATTGACATAGCTTTAATAATTGGAACCAAAGGACTTTTGAAAATATTGTTCGTCCCCCCTAAGCAATGGAAATTCTTTAGTGGAATTCTCAAGAAGGAAATTTTCAACAAAAATTAATTTAAACAACGCAAATGCAATAATGCCATGAGGCTTTAATTCGCACCTTAACTACGCCATAAAACATGCATTCAAACGAACAGCACTCGAGTGATTCAGTCTAAAAGGTTATATAGAGTCATCAGCTCCACTCCAGGGAGATAAGAGATTACATCTCGTTCTGCAATTATATATGGTCGAACAGGATATGACATATGAATATGCATGGACGCTGTGATATGGGGACATTTCTTTTGGCCGTGAGACCGTTCTGATTATCGTAATTAAACACAGCATCGGCCAGGGAAAGGACATAAATAAAAAGAAGGAAGTGAGAATCGGATCGTGGAAGCTGTACGGTGGTGAGATCACATTTTTTTCGATGGATGTTTCGTGTCGGCAATCAGATAAATGTTCGGGCTTATTACAAGAAAGGGCAGGTTTCTCCGTGCTGATGGATTTAATTGGTATTAAGGCTGGAAAGTCAAAGGTGGAGCACGACCGACTTCGGGATATCATATTATTTTATTCGGAAAGTGACCACGAATTTTGCATACACGAACATCTACACATCGTTCAATGTTAAGACTTGACGATGAAAATTCAGCAAAATCAGCCTTAGAAGATCCGGTTCTATTTTAAACTAATATTATTGTGTCGAGGTTTCGTTTACATGCATACATCAACACATTGTAATGGCACTGTATATTTTATCACATGAAGTCAAACCAGAACATGAAATACACTGTGACATCTTGCAGGATGGAAGATAAAATGGATAGATCAGAAAGACTGATGTACATGGATTCTTAAGCTATAATTGTGTATAATTAGCTCAGCGCGTATTTAAAATTAATCGAACAAAAAATGTTTGAATAAATTATGCATACGATATAAATGCAACCGCATTACACTTTTTGCATCTTATCTCTTTACATTGAAAAAATAATACAGCATGAGAATGATTTTAAATCATCGTAGATATTGTGGCTCAGTGCGGCAGTGAGCTTCATTGGACACGCATTTGAGAACGTGCGTCGTCTCGTCTTATTTAAAAAGCTATATTTAATTTGCATTTTTATTACAATAATATGATTTTCTTCTACCAATCTATATTTTTTGAAATATGTTATTTGAGCTGTAATAAACATATTTTTATATACAGATACATTCCATAATATTACGAATTAAAATAAGTGATCACATTTGAGATTTAGCTAATAAATAACGAGATAATTGATGTAACTTAATCTTAATGAGGGAACCTACACTTCATACACATACTCTGAATTACATACTACCGCATTCTGGCCTTATATCTTTGAAGCATCTGAACAGACATAGCTTTAGAAAAATAAAGGTGAATGGTAGTAGGGCAAAATATTGAATATATGCTATCATTATAATCGGATGAAACTATAACCATTTCCATATTTTTTGTGTATATTTTCTAGCCTAAGTTTTATAATCTTATTATTAAATTTCACATAAATTCGAGATTAAAAAAATGCAGTATTTTCATATGCTCCAAGATCAATGTTCCTCATCCACATTTGATCTACGTGATATACTTAATAGATCAGTGCTCTATTTGTTGTGATATTATGGAATCTCTATCATGGATACTTTCATATAAACTCCCATATATTTTGATTTATTTGAATTAAATTTCATATCAAATTTTAAAAAATGTAGTTAAATGCACTATGAATTGGTGTTCATGTGATTTTTATTAGAAATCCCGCGGACTTCTAATTGAGGAGCACTGATTTGAACGATTATAAATACAAATTTTCTGTTATGGCAACTCATTAAAATCTCGTGCTTAAGGGTTGTTTATGAGCCAATTTGCATATCAACCCACGTTAGTTTCATAGCTGTATCAGTAGTTTTAATGCTTAAAAAACCAAAAATGTCTTAATATATAAAATCCAAATTAAGACATTTGCAATAAAATTTTGATCCGTATATTTAGCATATGATTATATAACCCATATAAAGCGCATTTTAAATTTAAATATTTAAAATATTTTTCAATAATATCATGTTTGTGTCTTATATTTTTATTGATATGCCATAAGAAATTCATACAGCAGCGTTAATTGCAAATTGAAGATGATAGTAAATTTTCTAATAGACCCTCATAATATCATGGTTTTTATGTCTTAGCATTTTCTAAGGCTTTCACTATTTAAGCATAACATTTTTAATGTTTCATTTTAGCAATAAGGTAATGGCGTTTTACGGTGTACAGCGATGTTGTTTATGGAATGGTGGAATTTTGATCAAAATTTTAATAGCAAACATGTTTACATTTGACAATCTATTTAAATCAATTACCATTATTTAAATCGTACTGTATGGCAAGAGTCAATCTGAACGATTTGCATAAAACAATTACGAAAATGCACAACAACATCGAAAGTATTATAGTTCGCGTAAAATATTCGTATGCTATCATATATTGGCGTTTAATGAATCAACGTTAAATAATTGCACAATTTACATTCATAGCAATCCCCAAGCGATTTTCCACAATTATTGATAAACAGAACACAATCTCACCGCATAGTTTTAACAGCGATATGTTCGATATAAACGTATGACAAATGTTCGTGATAACTCACATCTAAACGGCAGTGTCAAAGCATTAGTTAATTTAGAAATCCATTTAAATCTTTGCAATGCTTTGCATCATTTGCATTGTAATTAAATACGCTCGAATCGATGTGGGACCGATCGTTTTACATCGTGTTTTAGATCAGATTTAGACGAAAAAAGGTAGATAAATCCCGTCGTTGTTGTCATTCAGTACGAATTTGAAGCGAGATTAATTTGCGAATCACGCACATTGAAGATCTCTGATTTAAGCGTATCTCTCTGCTTGAATCTAAGGTGTTAACCATCACTAAACTCGATCTTGAGTTGATTTATAAGGTGAAGTTTTTTAGCACCTGCTATGTCAATACTCCCGAATTGGATTTACGCTGAAACAAATATAAGACGCTCTATATAATAATATTCTTTACTTTCTGCGGATGATAAATCGTCGATTTTATCTCGTTCAATCGATGAAGGCTTCGGCGCTATTTTTGGCAACATTCCCTTGAAATAATCCCGGCTGTCGATGGAGTTTACAGCTAGATATTTGTTTATTAATGTAGCGGACATAAGATAAGCTGGACGAGTTGCTTACCTACCAAACTGGTAAGATTTTAAACTTATTGACAGTATTTAATATAAATCATGTTGATTTATTAATTTCTTGATCCGAGTCTTAGCGCAAATATAAATGATTGAGCTGTGAGCGAATTGTAGCGTGAAAATGTTTATTTAATAATCCAATATGTTTTCTAAAAATGTCCATAAAAACTGTATAAATTATGATGGTGAGAGGTTTTTATCCTTCTTTTGTAAAACGCATTATTTTTAATACGAAGTGCTATTTATTTTATTATCTTAAGAATATTTAAATTAATCACATGTTTATTCTATCAAATATAGTTTTAAGTTCATGCATTATTATGTTGCAAATATCATCTTGGGATTTATCAAAGCAGATATTTTTGTTTGCAATGCTTAATGCAATAGATCCTGCTGGCGACGATATGAACTTCTCATTTTTTGTACTAATTCGGTCCATCAATTTTTTAAATACATCTTTGGATATTAGGTTTTGAAAATCCTAATTTCTTAATGAATAACTCTAGATATGATATACGATGAATATTTTTGACCTTAATGGATCGTTTTAAGACTTTCGTAATGAATGATAAATCCCATTTAAAATTCATACTTTCAATCGATCGTCTCAGTTTGAGTTTATCCTGATATATTTCAAATATTCCCATCCTAACTTTGCAATGTATGGAAGGCAAATTAGAAACCACCACATGAATAGTTCTGTCCCTAGAAAAGTTTAATATAGGGATCAAATTTATGATCAAAAAGATCCCAAGAGTCTTCATTGTTCTTCCAGGTAGGCAACTCTAAAACTATGCTGCCTTCGATATCAAGCGCATGATAAGGTGAATGTTCGATACAGATTATATAGATATTGAAGAAATTCTAGTCCTGTCTACGTGTAGTTACACTATAATAAAAATGATTATGTCTTTAATACTTTTTCTTATTTTCAATTTGCAATTAAGTGTAAAAATCTCTTTTTATATTTTTATTGATACATAAATGAGTTTGAAAAAACCTTTAAAAAAATTATATACTCCTAACTTTGGTGAAAAACATCGCGTTCTTTACTGCTGCACGAATTAGAAAGTCACGACGTTCAAATATTTTATTCCATTTCGGACAAAAAATGTTGATCAAATATTGTCACCGGGCGAAAGTATTTAAAACGTGGCACTCATTAAAAGTGTCAACACATTTGAGGAACCGTAGACCACCCGATCTTCTGAGTACCGCTAAACCGTTCGATCTTGGTCACCCGCACACTCTGCAACTCTATGGGATTTTTTCACAGCCAGTAATGAATCGTTACCTGTTTATGTTCTGATTTATTGAATTATACATTGAGTTCGTTATAACGATAAGGTCCGCTCTAGAGTCGCTAGAATGACTCTGATAAGACCATTTTGCTATTAAGCAACGGGTCGTATGCATTCCGATAATTTGTCCAATACTAGTTCCAAGCTCCCTGACCGTAAATTTTGTATGATAATTACAAATACAAATCTTGTAATGATCAACTTCTTCAAAATTCATCATTAGGCTTTATGGTCACATCGATGAATCTGATCGATACTAGATTTCTGAGCCGTGCATTCAAAATGCTAAATACTATTTATCACATGTATTTTCCTGCATATTATATACTTGATATATAACATATCATTTAAGCAACCGCAATAAATTATCCTTCTGGATTATGCAGATCGTTCATGAGCTTATTTTGTTTCTTCAGGCTATGTCGGATTCTCCACGCTCTTCACTTTCGAAATTAACTAGAGTCTGACACTTGAAAGTAATCTTACTTGTTAAATATCAGCATTTTAATACATCCATATATTTATAATCCCAACGGTAATATTTATAAATATATAGATATTTTTCTAAATTAATCAATAATAAACAGGGTTACTTATCGGATCATCTTGCATGTAATTACAAGAGGCACTTGTTATTCATAACTAACTATGTGATCGTCATTCACTTCTGATTTTATCGATAATTTATTACTTGAATAAATTAGTTTATGTCAACAATACTGATAGTCTATAAAACTTATAGAAGAATTTATTAAAAATTAAATAATACAAGCAAATGATTTTTTATGATAAACATTCATTTCTTTAAAATAGAACGAATTTTTTGCATATAAAAGAGTATTTGGTATAATAAATCTCAATAATTAAATATTCTTAAGATGCATACTATCGAATATAAAGAAACTCTAATAAGGCTATTAAACATTTTAAACAATATTTTTAATATTATGGCAAATAATTTACTCATAAGTAGTTTTGCCTGATTTTATTAATTGTTATAGTATTTTTATTTCTTTATGCTCAGGATATCAGGATAAATCTAGTTCAAGACGATTTTGAAGCTCTACATTAGTTGGTAAATTGAAAATATTTTCCACAATCTGAATTTAAATGTAAACCTTTATAATAAGAGTCTAAGTCTATAATACAGCTAAAATCATGTCAAATTTCACAAATGGCGCTTTCTTGAAAACGTGTTAAATAGACTGCGATAACAAAAACCAGTATATATTTAAACTTATTCCAATATTATATATCAAATGTACAATCCATGGATATTTAGTATTGATTAATCAAAAATCGTTTAATTCAAAAGACTGTATACAGATTTAACTTAAAATTTGTAGGTCGTTTGACTTCGCAATTTATCATTATTTAACTTGAAGTCCATTCTCGCTATTTAATAGTCATCCATATGCCATGAAAACATTCGAATTTAAAGGGTTATCTCATTTTATTACTCCAAAATATATATTTATTTAATTTCATTTTTCGAAAGGACATATCTCTAAGACTGTTGTCCACAATTTTGGTGTAGAAATTCAGATTATTTCAATGCTTTACAGCTAATTCCCGAAATGTGCTCGAAGCAATCACTCCGTCCAGATTGCGCCCCTGCGGCTCTTAGACCGCTGCAGTCGCAGACTTGCCCCTATAATTGCTTTTGTTTGCAGGCCACAGGTTCCCGTTAGGGATCTTTCTTATTTTTGTTCTGGTAAGGGAGCAAATTAAGTCGCAAAAAAAGAATGAGCTCTATATAAAGTGCCTCGAAAATTAAACTGCTAACTAATAAATTAATTAAAGATTTATCTAATTATTATTGCTTAGCTATCAGCCAATATCCTGACTTAATAGGAAATATGAGAAATACTATTTGGGTTACATATTATCACAAAACGTCCGGAAGGCGCAGATTCTTGCTGGGTATTGCAGAAACATGTATAATATCGTTATAACTATAATATCGTTATATTTGTACAAGCATCCTCCTGCTCTCAACGAAGAAATCCAGCAAATTGTAAATACCCATTTATTAAGAATAAACGTTTGATAATTTATTGGAAAGTAGTCTTAGTTCGAATATACAAAATAAATATGAGAGTTTTAACGTGTATGTATGGTTTCTGGTACCGAAACATATTTTTTGTGGCAAAAAATTACTGGAAATTGCAACACATACTGCAGCCTGCATATTTAATGAAGCATTTAAACCTATTTTAAAATAATGGATAAAAAGATGCATTGCAATTCGTGGAGACGCGCAACAAAGAACGTATATGCCTTGCCAACCGTCAAGGCTCCGAATCTTCTAAATAAGCTAGAACAGTTCACAGATACGTCAAATCAGCCGAAAAAGAATCGCTGATTAGTTGTATATTTCCATTTTCAAAAATAAATTAGTACTTAAAACTTTAAACGCGTTTTTCTCGAAACGACTTATTTGCATGCGGTGTGGAAAGAATTTCGAAAAACCAAGCTGCCGCCGTTTGATCTGAAATTTTACGAGTTTATTTTAAACATGTATGACTATAACAATTCGCAAAATCAGATCATAATGTTTATTTTATCTTACATTTTACATTAAAAAATATCCCCAAAAGAGGTGTTTTTTTCCTAACTTTTTTCAAACCAGCGCCATTTTAGTTATATTTATAATAGCGATACTCATACAAACTATGAATCTTTTTGACTTTTTATTTGAGGTAAGCTTGAATGAAAAACTGATGAACGCGGCGGTATTGCATCTTCTTTGATATAAAAATCACTTCATTATTCAGCGTATTTACTGTAAAAAAAATGCCTTTTTTGAGACGTTAAAGTAAGATGACCCCTTAAGTCTGACCTATTTTCAACCACTGCGTACAATAACATTAGAGCTAGCACTCAATCGTTACCTATTTAGGACTATTTCATCATCTTATAAACCAATATGAGTGAAGGTTAAAAATATATAAATAATTTGCCGTGAACATATTTTTATTAAAGGTTACAAAGTTAAGAAATATTGAAAAATGATTTAATGGCTCCCATAAAAATCGAATAATAAATTGTCTACAAACAGGATATGGTCAATCCATAAAAATTCAAGGAATTGTATTAAATAAATAACATCAAAATTAAGACATTTGTGTCATAAAATAAGATACGGTAGTGACTAGGTTTTTGATTTTCCATATGTACGGAATGTTGACATAAAATAATCATAATTTTATTGCTCAATAAATATATTAAAATGTTTTTTTATTGTTTTATCCTATTTAATAATTGCTTTATGTGGTGATTGTATTTAATGACAATTTTATGCATTGCTAATAATCGCCATGCGGGTTTTTGTTAGACCCGCTCGTTGAAGTCTTTACGTAAGA
Organism: Stenopsyche tienmushanensis; assembly: GCA_008973525.1. NCBI lineage: Eukaryota > Metazoa > Arthropoda > Insecta > Trichoptera > Stenopsychidae > Stenopsyche > Stenopsyche tienmushanensis. The sequence continues at coordinate 200,022 of WACJ01000255.1, read as the reverse complement.
CGCCAAGAAAAACCTAAATTATTTTGCTTTCTTTATGCTTTTTGGCAAACTTATTTATCTGTATATTATTATATTTTGGTATGAAATATTTACGTCATTTCGCCGCATAAATAATTATATTTCGGGCTGTATTTTATGGTTCATTTAAAGTCGAGCGTGCAAAATTGGTTCAAAGCTGATTTCGACTTTTTAGCCCAAGGGAAATCGGCCTACGCATTCAAGGTGTTAACACTGCGTCACATTACTGTCAACTGCTGAATTAATTCCTGTTATTGAAATATATATTTTGCATGTGAAAGGAATATTCCGAACTTTATGTGACATTAAATGTGCATAATAATAAATCAAAATCATACATAAATTGCACTTGAAAATCATGCATTTTTTTCTTCACAGTCTGATTGATTTAAGAATATTTATTTGCCGTTTATAAGTTCAATCTATATATAGATATGAATCTAGCATCTTGATTAGCTGAAACAGGATACACCATCAATTTTTATTGTCAGGCTTCTAAATTAAATACAGTAATAATTGTTTATTTTCATTATTGCTATGAATTAAAATTACAGTTTTGCATAACGCATTTACGAACAATGTGGCCATAAATCACAACCCAACACATCTATTTACATAATTATTCCAACCTCGAAAAAATCCTCAGCACCTTAATACGTCGCTCAAGTGATACCCATTCAAAAATTATAATTGTTTGGCGATAAATCGACTTTTATTAGTCTACATAAATGTTGACGAGTTTCGGCACGACAACATGATTTGTTACCCGATTCAAGCAATAAAAGTCAGTTATATTAGCCAATTTATTATAACTTTTTTATCCGGGCCGAAAAAAGTCTTTATCGCCTATCGAATGATGGCCGATGATGGATGTAGATCAGATAGTGGCGCATATCGACGCTGATATTCATTAGAATGCCGATTAATTGTTTTATTAAACAAATTCTCAGACGTTATTAAAACAAAGAGCTCTCTCAAGGCACACCATATAATTAAAATATATAACGTATATAAATCTCCTCATAACGATTGTTTTTTTAATCTCTGCCATTAGTTTGAATAACGAGTTTTCGCAAGTTCTTAAAATTCCGCTTTAATGTCTCTCTTAAAATGCGTCGCTAATTGTGTCCATCGAGATGATGTTTGTGTGGTCAGATTTTAATACATGAATTAGTATACAATTGGCCGCCGATGACTCAAATGTCTGCAAACCATTAAATTTCTACGTGTTTCGTTTACGATGTCGACTGACATATTTTGTTGGTAAAACGCTCGTTTACACGAAATCCTGATAAATGGCCAATAACTCTATTCCAAATACATATATAACAGCACCAACAATACAAATCGCATCTTAAATAATTTCAAAAATATATTTTGGGCAGTCCAAAAGTTTTATTACCCTGCATTTAAATACGCCGATAGAACGTTTGGATCATCTTTTTATGACGAATGTGTATGATTATGCTAATACCCAGAATAATAAAAAAATATGTCATTAATGTGTGAAATTTCAATGGACAAGAGAATACGATTGTGATTTTAAAAATAGAATAAATTTGCATTGGGTTTGTAAAGCAAGACGCTATTGTGCTAATTTACTAAGAAACTGGTGTTGTTATATCAAACTTTATTTTGATTTTTTATGTCTTTCCTAAAAAAAGAAAAAATGTTAAATTTAAACAATGATGAGGGATAGAGGGAGGGATTAGCTCAAGGGATTAATAGAGAATGAGACGATCTTCGAATTTGATAACACTGCATTAAAATCTTTAATCGAGTCAAACTCAAGGCAAACAATCGAGGGGTAATCGCAAAGATTGGGATCCTCATGAACCACTGTGTAAACACATTTAAAGCTCATTGGCAAAACGAATAGGATAGGTGCTATGGGTTAGGATGGGCACCGCACATCTTGGTTGAACTGCTAATGAGAAATGGGTCGTTTATGATAAAATATGATGGAAGAAATCAACGTCTTCTTTGAAAAGAACCCTCAATTCTAACCCTTAAGCCTGGATTAACTATAAAAAAAGGTTAATTTGTATATATGATGAGGAATATGCGGGGAATAATCGAATAGTTGATTGAAGAAATAAAAAAATCTAGAGAAGTTTACTATCAACAATTAGACGTTTTGCTTCGAAAATTAAATGTGAAACATCCGTATTTATTCAATAGAAAGTTGACAATATTGTATCATGATAATGTGCACCACCATGAGGCAAATTTGACACTGGATAAAATACGGGAGCTAAATTAAGAAGTGTTGCCGCATCCTAATTCTTTATTGAACCTCGCCAATGGATAGAATTCCATATTTTCAGATCCAGAAAGTAAAGTAAATCCTGAGAGTAAATCGATCAAAAATGCAGCTGAAATGAAAATGTATTTAAAATAGATTTTTTTAATTTCTAAAGTCAGAAGTTTTTTTACAAAAAACGATTAAAGGACTGCCAAATTGATGGGAAGATGTATTGAATAATGAACGGAATTATATATTGTTTCAGGTCCCCCTAATATATTCTGATGCTGTGTGAGAGTAAGATCAAGATTGCGTTGTCCACATTGTTAATGAATAATATCTCGAAGTCTATGCAAAATTTTACTGGTTGATTATTTAATTAGATCTCTTTTTGTTGTACAACAATTTGTTGATCATGAATTAAATTCATAGAAATGTAACGATCTGTATGCTGCATAAATCTTACTAGGATCACAGTTTAATTACATTATAAATTGTAAACTGTTGAGTTATTCAATAAATCAAATTGGATACCATAGCCTAGTCTTGGAAAATAGTTTTAAGAAGAAGTAACGATATGGTTGAACATTCAAGAAGCTTAGTGGATTATGTCGTAGATATATTTATAAGTTCTCTCTACGAACTTATCTTTTCTGAATACAGTAAATGTAATACATTACATTTTAAAAAAAGGCCTTAAGGGACGTTTCTACCTTGTTGGTTCAAAAAAAAATTCAAGTCGATATAAATTAATTTTTAAAAAAAAAAGAAGAAAAAGTTATAGGCCGACGAGAGGCTGCACTTCACGAAGCTGAGGAGAGGAGAATCTTTAAACGCGTTTTCATCGAAATTACTTTTTCCAAGCTCATGGAAGTGCTCCCACACGCCCTAGATGGGCATTCTTTATGAAATTTAGCAGACATGTGTATAATAAACGTCTTCATCGTACAGACTACAAGTATCAAAAAATATTCAAAAGTGTTTATTTATTGAACAAAAAACTACAAAAAATGTTGATAAAAACACAATTTTTTCTTCGATCGCTCACTATTTTTTTTTCTTTCCAATATTTCTTCTTAATTATAGCCTAAGTTATACACAATATTATACAAAGTAAAAATATGTTTAATTTTTTTACTACAAATCACCTGTTCAGGATATAAAATTTCCATGGTGAAGAATGTCATCGCTCACGTACCCATATACATGGCTCCCCCCACTCCCATTACTATACTTTCTCAAACTTTAAAAAATATTTTTATATTCAATAAAAATCGCCTAGTCAACACACTAATTATCAATAGTTTATATTTTATACTTTTTGCATAAAAAAATATTAAAAAATCGATCACCTTTAGGTCCAACAAAATAGAAACGTCCCTTAAAGAAGAATAATTAGTCTTTATTTTTGGTAAATATAGACTAATTATTATAGTATAGGTTGTTTTAAAGAACAAAATTGCAGATGAATAACCATATACTCATAATATCAACTGGATACATCACAGTTACAAATCGCAGTTAAATATTTCCTATATCTTCGCAAATTAATTAAATAATGATTTTTTAAAATATTGAATGACCTTATAGTACATTTTTCAGGATTTTGATATCTTTTTATTTATTAAAGTGGATCAATCGAAAAAAAATAGTGTCAAAAATATTATAATATTATATTGTAAATCTTATGTATAAAAATATTATTATTCATATTTTTTTATTGTACAATTGTCGAAAATTAACTATTTTTGCTAATTTTTCAAGTGACTTTCAGTGTTTTTTATCATTCAACAGGCAGTATTTACCTTCGGATTCCATTTGATTCAAGTCTTAGAAACAATCCTCTTAATGTGTCTTCCATATTAAGGACTATTCTTGATATTGTAAATTTTTAAAGCATCTTTGATATTAAATAAGGAATATTAGAATTTTTTTCGCGAATTTAGAAACGCAACTTTAGGTTTTGATTAAATTCAAAGTATTCAGGTATTCAAATACAAAAAAATATTTTTCATTATATAAAATTAAGTATAACGTATCGAAATTTCGTAACTAAGATTACGTTCATTTTCGTTCATTGGGACATAAGTCAAACATATTAAGCTGGTATTAGAACAGATTAAATTAGATTGAATATTGATGATATACAAAATTGGGCCTTGTTCGCATTTACTGATTGGAAAACACTACTCCACCATTTAATAGAAGGCTTATACGCTTGTTAGAATGTTTAATTAAAATTTTATAAAAACTCGATTTTAATGGCTTGCTGTTAATTTCAATTCCACGTTTTAAATTATTTGCAAGTGCCATAGAATTAAAATAAGATACACGAAAACCTCATAATTGCTAATATATATTCAATCAAATATTAGGCCACTATATCCCTTAATCTTATATGACTGATTAAAAACATTATGAGGATATAAAACGCTTCATATGAAATGTAGACGAGGATGGGGAATCACATGAATATTGCATAAGGACATTGATTTGTAGGCCTCCTCATCCAATTATTGGCAGAGGCGTGGTTAGATCGGCCGCTAAATTGATAAGCCTTATAAACGTGACATGCATTTTTAAATAATTTAATTACTGCTAACTGCACTTTGTATATACGATCCCTGTTCCTTTCGGTTTCCTTTTTTAGCCGCACAACTTGTAATTAATAATACTTCCCTGTTATTTATAGTGCGTAAGGATATTCATACTGCTTTGGTCGCATACGAAATCCAATAACGCATCTGATAAACCCGAACAATCAGAAAGCCGATATTACAGAAATACGATTTCAAAAATGGATCCAAATTAAAAATACGTGCTGTAATAAAGTGTAAATACTGTATCAGGTACTGATACCATTTCGTGAGACATAAGCATTTAAAGTATTTGTTATAAAAATATTTACATAGCATCAACCCACGTAATCGGCTTGCGCCGATAAATAACCGGCCATATTAGACAGTAAGTCCTAATTAATGTGACACTAAAGACGAGATTATTCCTTCTTAAATTCTACTTCATTGGTCAATCAATTTACAAGAAAGCGTCTACAATGCAGACCGTATTTGCGCCTCACCATTTGCATAATCACACGACCTCAACGATTATGCACAACTTAAGATAATGCACTTTAATGCATGCCCTTAAAATAGCAACGAATTAATCCAGACACTCACAGAGCAAAAATGCATGGGAATATTTCACGACAATTTAAATATTTGTTTCCAAGAAGCTTTGTTCAATATTCAACGCCAAACATGATTTTTAATTGAGTGCAATCAAATTAATTGTTTTCTATCAATACTAAATATTGACCATGCATACATCTTGATGAAAAATATTGGGTCATCTAATATACAAATTAAATATAAATAGAAATTTACACTTTTCATATTCAAACAGTCAATCTGTTATTGAACAATGATCAATAACTGATAAAAATATTTAAAATGCATTTTAATCATGTCTTTTATATTGTTTTTAATTCGAATTTAAATGGCAAATTGATGAACATGATTTATAAATATTCAATGTTAAATTATCATACTTCTTCAGACCCAGCAGATTCAATAACTGTTGGTTGAATGACTATATTTTCTTGGTGCATTCTTCATTGATAGACAATTTTTTATCTGCAATAAGAGCTATATTAATTCATCCCTTAAATAAGGGAACCATAGCTCCATTTGAAATGTGTTACATACTGCTAAGAAACAACGAAAGGCTTAGATTTGAGAATCTATGAGAAAACTTTAAAAAAGTTTAGTTCTTTGCAACTAAAATTATAAATATTTATTATTCTAAAACACAATCGATTTTATCAGGTTTTTGACAAAAATAGAGCATCGAAACCATAATAATTCTCGCAGATAAATCTCAGAAAATGAATGATAAACAATACTATGTTTTTATTTATTCATATAAATAGCATGATTTGTGGGTGCAAAAATACTTCCACATAATATGGCTTATGGTAAATTAATTCTAAATATTGCCAATATTAATTACGAATTAATAAGTAATATGAAACATTGTCCTTTGGATTGGACCACGCATTATATCGTAAAGTCCTTATTCGACCAAAAAAACAGTAATTGCATACAAACTGCATGTAAAATATCATAAAATGTATTGATGGATATTGCATTTGAATATTCAAGGCACTAAAAATCAATACAGTATAATATGTAATTTATTTGACTATTTAAATTATTGCATGGTGTTCATGATCGTTTCAATAACATCAAAAACCGATTTGAAGTCATGAAAATATAGTCAAGTAATAAAACTACAGACTGAATGTGTATTTCAAATTTTATGGTAGAACACATTGCAGTTTAACTTTCGCTGAGGTTATTTTACGAGACTATGCTATACCGTTCGAATTCGATAAACTATCAATATAATTTTACATAAATTGTAATAAATTATCATGAAAATTTATATTCCTTTCCATAAATATCCAAGAGGGACATTTTCAAAACATCGCAGATTCAAAATAGTCGATCGTTCGATGATATCGGTATTTTTCGGCGTCGTCGGAATGGTTTGGGTCGCGTTCTATGTAGGCTAATTGCACACGTGGAATTAAAAAAGGCATGGCAATGCGAAGATTCGATAAGTGGATTGCTGCCGAATATGGCACAATGGTCAACAGCATCCTCGCAGAAGATGCGAGCCTAAGATAAGTTGATAATAATCATGTAGAAACTGGCATTATATTGTGAAGGCAATGTAAACATTCGCACACGCACTGCATACTAATTCCCTCATAAAGCCGCAATGCTTTTAAATTTAACCACAACCTGAATTCGCTCTTCGGAACTTATAGCGAGAAAAAATCTGCTTAAATGCTATTAACATGGAAACTATGTAATGAAAATTTACGTACCAACTCTGCTAATAAATCTTTGGTATAAATGTGGGCGCGTGGGAAGGAGAGCTCTCAATTTTTCATGCGAATTTGCCAATCTTCGATATAAAGTTTGAATCGAATCAAGCTATATACATTTGTAATTTAAAGATGGTGTTCAAACATTTTCATGATTAAAAATTAAATGTTTAGAATTTAAATTGATTTCCAAAATCTATTAAATGATCTGTGTTCATTTGCGAAAGAAACTTATGGCACAACTTAATATTTACTATTTTTAATTAATGAAGACATAAAATAGTAGATATTGTTAGTTGAACAGAGTCCATTTTGTTTATTTCTGAATTGTATTATGAAACGCTAATGCTCAGTCATTGAACAGTATTTCTTTCTAAAATTTTATACAGACAATATTCAATACATTGTTGATTATTAATGTCTACTTTTTCTATGGGATTTCCATGAATTTTACCTAATAATTCAAAATAACTTCCTCATAAAAATATTAAATCGTATTCACAATTGAAAATTGTAGTAGGAAACCTAAGCTATATCTATGTTGTTTTAGATCATGTTAAATTCTTATTTTTATTCCATCAGAGAGCATTTCCATAGATAAACAGACATCTTAAATTTATATTACTTTTGGCTATAAATTTTGTAGTTTAAATAACAGCTAAAAATTATAAAATAAGAGCCTCAAAAAAGCTTAGAATTGTAGCCATTTCTCAAATAGAAAATTTCTTAATGCCCCGTAGAAATTATTGTAATCAACAAAAAATATATATAATCACGTAATTCAAATCTAAAATGCATGTGACAACAATTTTGCCAATTTATTGATATTTAAACTATTTATAGTATTTGGATTCTATTATTGTTTTATGCGTAATTTATTTTATATAGTTTTAAAATTTATTAAGCTGAAAAAATATGCAGAATATCAGCTCTATATGAATATATATCTATTCTTATACTTAAACTTCCAACCAACAAACATCAAATTAATATCCTTTCGTTTAATAAATTATATTAATTTGGTCATAAAATTAATGATTGTCAAATGATTATTTATATTATAATTATCACCTACGTGATAGCTCTAAAATCTAAAAGTTTTAAATCCCCTTTAATATCGCTAAATATCTGAAAAACAACAATAGATTATATTTCACACGTATTATATTGGAAACTATGAAACGGGCGTTGGGGCTAGCTGCAAATGAGTGAGGTTCATTGTAACGTGCGCATGATATTTTTGTTTAAAAATTTTAAGGTTATTCTTCTTACTCACTTCGTGTTTTTATTGTATTTTTCTCCAAAACTAGATGGAAACTAGGAACTAGCCATACGACTATGTTAAAACATTTGCGTGCAATAAATAAGATTTAAAAAATGTACTCACGAATTGACGCACCTGCAGATTGAAAAATTAGCAAATTGGTAGATAAGAACATATACATCCAGATACACCCCTAGGACACATTCCTAGGTCACAACCCTAAGCCGAAATTTCATCAAAAAAATATTATGGTTACCGTACCAAAGGAGTGATCCATTATTCCTTCCTACAGCCAGACGAAACCATAACAACGGAGTCCTATTGCCGTGAAATTGATATTATGCAAAGGAAACGTATGAAAAAACAACCAGCATAAAGCTTCAATCACTCTTGACAAATTAACTTTACAATATGAAATTTTAGCACATCCTCCATATTCACCAGATATTTCATTGACCGATTATTACCATTTTCGTAATTGTGAATTATTTTAGAGAGGAAAAAAATATAATAACCTAAATGATAATGATAAAAGACTTTGAATCGTATATTAACTCTAAAAATGAAGATTTAAAAAAACGGCATATATAATTTACCCAATCGTTGGCAAAAAAGTCGTAGATGCCAATTTAATATAATAAATAATTTGAAAAATAGCACTTTTGGGTTTATTTTTATTCAGCGCCCGTTTCATAGTTTCCAGCCCAATACAATAAACACTGCCCATTAAACACTACTTGGGACGAGTGCGTAATTAATCCTATTAAATTCGCGACTCAATACGTTATCCTGATATCAAATTTCCACATCGCACATACAAATATATTTATTTTATTTGCAGGCCCGCATCCATATATATTCACATATGGTTGTTTACTAGACACGACGTATGATGAAAGATTGATCACGATCCGTATGAATTTACAACCCACGTGTGAAGAGATGCCGTTTAAGATCTCATTAGCAACCGTCCGCTTTTAGAGTAGGCGAAGATTATGGGCTCGTATTTGTATTAGCTCAGCTAGACAGTTCCGTGGAGAATAGAGCATTAAAACAATCAAAACTTCCTACGAACGGACATAAATCACCGCCGAAGTGTTGAAAGTGTTCTCGTTTTTTACCACCTTTTTTGCGCGCATCTCGTTTTTTTTGGCCCTCAAATATTAATCGAGTTAATGAAGAATATATTTAACCGGTTTCGCGCGCAAAAAACACAAAAATGCGGACCATTTTCGTCTATTTCGATCTAGCGATTAAGCGAATTCCTAGACATCCCATGGCGATGCATCCACAGGAAGACCAATGGCGTCAAAATCAATCACTATTTAACTTACAATATTTATTCAATATAATTGAACACTCGGATTCGTCAATTATAGCTTCACATTGCTATAGCAATCAAACGACGTGACAAAAAATAATACGTGACCGTATCGATTCATTCAATTCTGCATAATTAAATGTCTTCGAGTATCACTCATCAGTTCAATATCATACGTTAAATTAAATTACATATGAACATTTTGGCTCAGAGATCTAAGAAGCTCTTCACTTAACATAAAAAACACTCGATGTCTTTGAATCGTTTCGAGCGTTTATAGCTTTCAAGTAGATCATCCTACAGTAGTCTTAGAATTGCAATAATAAAACTATGAGAGGTCGATAAAAACGCAACAGTACCTGCAAATTTAAATTGGTTGCCTTGCTTTAATTGATGTGTGTGGGCAATGTATATAAAATTAATGGACTCTTTCATGTAGGATGTCTGCAAATGATATAAGACCCGAGACACAACCACTGCAAACCCATAATGTTGTAAAACTATTTTTTCCCCCAATAAATTTATGACCCAATCAGGATATCCAACAATGCACTTACGTTTATTATGCATTAGGAGTAGATATAGATTTTTTATTGAAACGAGTCTTTAGAAGCATTGTATTCAAATTGTCAATTAACTACAACATGGAACTTAATTATGTGACAAGAACGCAATTGTCCTATAAGACAAATTTTCATAGAAGAATTAGGGTTCCATTGTATTTGCTAGATAATCCCGAAGGAATTGCGTCTTCTAGTTACAATGGGATAAAGCAGTGCTCCCCAACCGTTTTATTGTTGCTTTATTCTAGGTCGATATTCAAGAATTATACAATTTCTCATCCCAATTTTAAAACATGTGATTCATTATAAAATACTGTATATATAATATTAGTGGAAGCTAACATTTTTCATATAATATTTATACATTAAATATAATGAAGACATTTTTATTTTTCTCTTCCATATTCATATACTAAATAATAATGACAGAACTGTATTATTATGTTTTTTGCTATAAAAGTCTTTAGGCAGTATATGTTTTAACGTAATGCTGACATATTTCATATTAGCTAAAGACGATAATATTATTTAATATTAAGGATAAAATATTAAGCCTCAATACTGTCAAAAAATATTTTTATATAAGGTTAAGTCTTGCTCTTTAACATATGTAAATAAAAAAATTAAATTAAACAATAGAGACTTAAGGAATCCCCAAGGGATGGTTAAGAAAAGCTTCTACTCCATGGTTCATATCGCAATTACTTTTTAAAAGGATTGTAAAGTAAACAGTATCAGTATTTGGGTGCCGCACGAATTATCTTCACATTATAAAGAATAATGTGTATACGCATGCATTATTTTCTTAACAAGCCAAAGATATCATCCAGTTTTGTATCAAATCGAGACCAGAGATTAATACTTCAAAGGGTCCTCATTTGTGTTTGATGATATGTTTGCGATTTAATTCTACATATAATGCTTCATGATAAAATTCAGGAGCTATACACAGTATCCATAGTTATTAGGTCCATGATATAATAAAAAAAAAATCCAAAAAAGCATTATTTTACACAATCGCTTCAAATACCCGCAGAAGAAGAGGTTTATAAACATGGATCGATTAGCATGATCGCATACGCTAAGAGAGACTTCCTTTCTAATTTCAATATTGTAATCATCATTCATCATTGTCTCTCATTATAATAATCATCACATCGTCACAAATAAAACACTTATACGGCCGTGACTATTTGCATAATTTAAAAATATCACTAAATGTAATTTTATTGCGCTAATTGCCAAATGTAAATGAATCAAAGGCATTTGGACACATTTTAAATGATTAACCCTTTGCGGTCTTTAAAAAAATATTTTTAAGAATCGTTCTTTCACATTTTGTAATTAATAATTTAGATGTAAAAATATTTATTCGATGACATTTTCCTAGAGTCACTATAGGAAAATGTCATCAAACATTATAGTATAGTGGACTACTATTGGTAATTAGTGAAGATGTATTTTATCGAAAATCTAATTCATCCCTGCTATTGTATGTCCTGAAGGTTCATGTTGCGTTTACAGGAACCCAAATATTTTCATCAAAATCAAAGCTTTATATAAAGATAGAATATCATTTTCTAGAAACAGCCCTATAGTCTTTTTGTTGTTTTTATTAATTATTTGCACTACACAATAAACATCATCTTTACTTCCATTGCCTAACGTTGATGTTTTCTAAATTAACATATATTTCATACATATAATCTCTGTCGTCACTACTTTCAAACTCATAATTTTTGAAATTTTAATTTAAATGAAGCTCAAGAGTCGATATCAATATGTCAAGTGCTCTTGTTATTTCTAGAAAACTGCCTAAGTTTCCGCCAAAAGTGCGGCATGACGATATATAGACGATGAACCATAATAAAAAAATATGTACTTGTGATGGTACGTCTTGCGTTATATTTGCATATATTTTATTTTGTGTGTAAAAGTTTCATATACGATTGTTCATAAAAAATAATTCACTTTAACCATTTTTTGTGCAACATTTTTTGTGCGATTTCGAAGTTATGCGGTTTATAAAAAGATTTTTTTTCTTTTTTTTAATTTCATAGAGTATGCATCGAAATATTTTACAGAATCACTTACTTATGGATTTATGGCTATTTTAGTAACGCGACAACTTGGCCGATCCTACCATAATGTAATCTTTTAATGCGTTTTTTTCGAAACTGCTTTTTTCAATAGGGTTGACATCATATCTCAAGTTTTAATTAATTAATTTACTTCAAACTGAGTGAGAATCTTTTCTATATAACCGTCTATTATTTCTACTAGATTTATGTCAAAATTTATTTTTTTACTATTAAAAAAAACTGACTGAATAAGGCCAAACAATGACTTGACTGATTTTTTTTTAACAGTCACCATTTTGTGATTTTTTTTTGAGTTAGAGATTATAGTGACATCTGACTGATGACATTGACACTGGGTATACTATTTCTTTCGAAGAAAAGAGCTAAACTTTTTTTATGCGATTTTGTACATATTTTATATAGCCGTTTCAAAGTTATGCGGTTTTTAAAATCCATGGAACGCATCTTCACTTTTCTATGTAAGTCATAGCTTTTTTTGTGCGAACGCATCTACCGCAAAAAAAAAGGTTTAAGTGTAATTAAAATCGATTTATATAATGTTTTACCAATTTTGCGAATTTTGACATAGCAATCAAATAGTTAAAATCTACGTTAAATTCAAACATCAATCCACACTCAACTCAAATTCACTCAACACACTTCAAAAAAACTGTCTTAAGACGTTTAACATAGAGCTCATCACAATCCCTTTTATGGGACCATTTCCAACCATTTTAAAATTGTGGTCGCCTGCCACACCTCCAGTAGATTTGAACCCCGGCTAGACTACCTGTCACCAGTGGTGTAGTGGGGCGGGGGCGCGTGGGGTCGGCGCTCCCACACTTTTTTCTAAACGATTTGGAAATTTTGCATAATATATGTTTCTAAAATTTATTTTAACTTACATTAGTTAAATTGAAGACCGTTTGGTTGGAAACTTGGTGCGAAAATTGTATCACTGCTGGTAGGGGAGGGGTACTGAAATATTATAATTAATCAGCGCTCCCAGACTTTTTTATTTAGCACTACATCACTGCCTGTCACCCTTGAAGCAATGTGATAAACAATACCAGGGGGACAGAGGAGACCAAAGGGAGCGGTTTAGTGAGTAGGCACGACTGGCCAACATCCCTTATGGAAGTTGTATAAATACCAGTGTGAATCTCACACTCAGTCTTTGGAAGATTCCGCGCCCACAGGAAAAAAAAAGTAGATTTGAACCCAAGATGATTGAGTTACTAGACCGCATAATCGCGAGAATACCCACAGGGTCGATTTGACTCCATATCGAACCAATTTATAAAAGATTATTGTGACTTACCGACGGTGATGATATGTCCAAAGGCTCCCCGGGAGTCCCCGATGACACCAGTGCAATTCCATCGCCGTTTTGCAAATTCTTTGCGGCAAGCTTCGGCAGCGAGACGAGCTCCATCTCCAGCAGCAGCCAAAGCAGCCGGCGCACGAAGACACAGAGCCTTCTGTCGAGGCCACAAACCCGCCACTCGATGGCACAGTGCACCACCGCCGATCTCTGCACGTTTACCTGCTGCGCTACTGAAAAGAAGTTTAAAAATCATTAAGCTTTGTTTAAACGACCAAGTTACAATCCAAGAAAGACATGATCACATCAGATCAAAGTGACTTGCTTGAATGTTTGCCGGCTCGATCGAGTGGGTGTCGCAACATTTTCGGGGTGCCATCTGGCAACAAAAGAAGGTGTCGCCAATTTTGTTTTGATTCAATAATTGCATTTTTAATAATGCCTCAATTATTTGCCGTGGGTGTATCAAATAGAGTTTTGGGTGGCGTATCGAATCGTTTTATTGAATAACGAGGTGTGCTGCAACAATAAATAAATGCTTAACGAGAAGACTCTGCACATCGTAAAAAATTGCTTCACGCTGTGAAAAAACTTAAAGAGGACTCAAGGATTTTAAATATTTTACAGTTGAAAGTTGCAATTTTGCCCGATTTGCACAATGGCCTTCTTTGCATATATTAATATTAGGCAACCGACCAACTAAACAATGATTAATTATCTTAATATATTTGTATTTATTTCATTTTAATAAAACAGCGATTTATCAACTTCTAATCATTCTTATAGTGATTCATAAAAAAATATCATAGTTTTCAGAAAAAAATATATATACAGAATATTTTCACACTTAATAATTGAAACAATTTACCTTGACTAACATAATAATCCATTGAAGGAAAATACACGATATAATTTGGAAGTTATTTTGATCTATTTCATTAATACTCATAATCGTTCATTATTCACGAAGAAGACTTATTTATAAAAGTCTTCTGGTATCCCAAGAGAAAATAGACTACCACAGAAAATGTTAGATTTTATAGATCATAATACAGAACATAACTTGACTTGAGGTGGCTTTTAGCAATTATTTTTATGGGATTATTTCCAACTTCAGAAATTTAGATGAAATTTAAAATGATCATATTTATTTTTTATTCAAAATCACTATTTTTACGTAGAGACGAGAAATCCAGGGCCGTAAAACCTCCAAGATATATGTGAGTTTGTTTATATTCAAACCTCATGCCCGCACAGAAAAGCAAAAATAAATCATTATCAATTTCAAAAATGCTGGTTAACCGGCTTACTTTTCGATTACTTTAATATTATATCAGAAAAACTTATATATTTATCAATTAAACATGTTCCAATACTGTGCTTAAAATCTCATTTATATTTGATTGACCTGCTTCTTCATCTAACAAATATGTAAAGTACCTTTACATTGCCTTAATCTTGTCGTTTGTTATAGCATCGTAATGATATTGACCGAGGCTCAAAAGTAATATTGCCTTTCATCCACGCTCAAGATGTACGCTATAGATAAGTCACACAAGTCATGAGTAATTATTTCTTCATCGCATGAGACCATTTATTAAGAATTTGCAGTCATTAGTTCGTTGTTGATGATATCCAACAGATCAGATATAGCTCGCTCGCCAGTAATGATTTATTCGCATACCTTTCAACACCAACGTTGACCGTTTATCTATTGTGCCATCAAAAGCAATCCACACAAATGCGACATTGTTTTATGTCCAAATTGGAAAATATTCGCACAATTGCACGCACACTGAGCAGCCTCCGCTCAAATGGATGCTATTAGTCACGCCAGCTGATATTAGCAGTTCACGGAAGCTATCGCCATTGGAATCGCCTTGTCCAGCGTTTCCCTCAGCTTACAATGATCCTAAGAGTGATCTTGTCCGACAGTAGCAATTATATGGATTTGCATAATGCGCTTTGGGACATGGGCGTGCGGCGCGGACGTGAACAAATAAAGGTGTCCGATTCAATCAGCGATGGCGAGGTGGCGTGTGTGGGAAGTTAACGTGAGTCTTTTATCTCCACCATGCTGAGTGGTGTGTTCTAGAAACTCAAAGGGACAAGATATTGGCGTGTTAACACGCGGTAAATCACCTGTACCTACAATATTCTCACTTCAATGAATCCGAATCGGAAGAAACAAACCGCTCTTGAAACTCTCGGGGGGATCGGACTCTTAGAGCTGGTTACATATAATCTTTCAACGCTCGGCAATTGATGGCCGTTGAATGGGCTGTTCGACATTAAAGCTTTTCTTCTATGGTGGTATATACGCCAATTCTAATCTGCACCAATAAGCCTGTCATAAAGAACTACACGCGATGCCAATGTCATAGATAGAAATAAGAAATTGCCTATATTAATCTAAATTTTATGCATTTATATTGAGTATATTTATTAAATAACGGTTATAACGAGCAACAAATTAAATAATGTTAAAATTGTTCATTTTTTGCGCAAAATATGCTTGATTTCTTATTATCAATGATCTTGAGAAGTTGAGGAACCAAGTTCATTTTAAGGAGTTATTACAGTATCAATAAGTGTGTTGTGATCAAAAGTTGTGAGATAGCGACAAATTTTAGTCAGTGGATAAAAATATATCATTGATTAAAATGTTAAATTGTGTTTAATTTACACTATTTAAAAAAATCCCGAAAATGAGCACAAAATTTTGGGCTGATCTGATACATGAAATACTCCATTACTAATATTAATGATATCCATCAGTTCATTTTGATTTGATTGAATTAACAGATGGGATGCATAATTTTGTATGCATAAATATATAACTTGACTGATTTAAAATCAGAATACATGTTACATACGATAAAATTACTGGGTGATTATAAGTCATTAACTTTGATCAGATGGCGCTCGTTATAACCAAATTTGGCCGTATTTATATATCTTAATAAGAAACTTAATGCTTTCGATATTATCTTTTGATTTTTAGAGCTTTATCGATCAAATAATCATTTTTATAAGATGAAATTTTAGCTTATTATTCCTTAAAAATAAAGCTTTTTCACCGGAATTATTTGAACCAATTCTTACATTTAAAATTAATTTTATGACCAAACAATTGATAAATGTATATGAATTATATAGTTACATTTTCACATTTTTTTTCAATATAATCTATAGTAAATCAATAGGATATCCGCTCAGACAGCACAAATATGTAAACTTAAGCCCCATTAAGGTAACTCAATTATTCGATATTATCAAATTAAATTTAATTGATACTGGAAAATCATTAACATTTTTCCCAAATATAATCATACATTTCGTTGACAGAAATGAATGCCACTTTCTATTTCTATTTACATATGAACACGTAGAAGATGGTGCCATTAATTTCATCATTAACCGTAATCGCTGAGTTGCCACTCAAACATTTTTTAGTCTGATCGATATCTGGCTGAGAAATTTCCAATTAAATGATACATGGAGTTGATTTATAATAAAATAGAGTTTTCTCAAACTACAGAGAAATAAAATGCGCCAACGGATGCATATTTTAGATATAAATAATCAGTTGAACTTATGAACTAGTTAAAAATGGCTCATCATATTCACAAATTAAGGGAAAAAAACATAACGATGGAATGATAATGATTACGATTAATTTACAGAATCTTAAATTACTGCAATATAAACTGCTATCAATATGTATTATTGTTATATGTTTTATTTTAAACAGGCGCCCACCACGGGCGCAATGGGGCGCAAAACGCAGAATACAGACCCGGTCGAGAGTTGTACATGTTTTTATTTTACTCGAGCATTCTAATTTATATGAACCACCGCTGATTGACTCTATCCGTTTTTATAATATATATTAAGTTGTCTAATCCTCCTTTTCTTCGTTATCGCCTTAATATTGGTTAAGATAAGTCCGCAATAAAATAAAGACAATATTTTCAATTGATTGTAAAATTTAAACAACCTACCCTATCAGTCTTCTTCAGACAGTTTCGTTTTATAATGGGAGTTTATAATCGTTTTGTAGATATGTTCAGGTATGTCATCCTATCACGAGACGCTCATTCGTCATATCAGCAATTCGAAAAGCGGACCAATTGGACATACAAACCTTGTGGCTACTCTATCCTCTTTTAGGATTTTTATGGCATTTTCTATAATCTATACGACAGCAGAAGCAATATAGCGTCTAGACACTTGATATCATAGTATTTTTTTAAAATAGCAACCGCATCTTTACGTTAGGTCGGGTACTTTTGGGACTATCTTTGTATATTTTCGCCACGGGCGCTTTATACCCTTGTTACAGCTCTGTACGACGTCATATTATTTTATAAATAAAAGAAGACGAAGTTACAGATCATACTGCAAGAAATCTGCTGAAAATATTGCGATATATTTTCTATGAGGATACCTTAAAATAAAGATGCACAAACATTAACCAAAGACTCTACAAGCTTTTTGTATAAAAAATATCTATAAAAAAGACGAACAACTTCCTAGCTTATCTTCAGTGATGGATTTATAATGATTTATTATTTAGATTAAATTTTGATGAACCAAAAATGATGAATTATTATCAACAATTACGTATCTTATAACTTAATCATTTACAAAAATGTATTGCCTATTTAAGAGATGGAAGCACATTCAATGTCCATTAATATTAGATTATTGTAATTATTTTATAAGTCTGACATTGCGATGAAATACAAATATTAAGCATAAATATTGCCGATAAGAAGGCTTATGTAATATATCTTAATATCGGTTAACATTTGGAATGCATTCCGAGGGTCACATAAATATGACTATAATGTAAAATATTTCATCAGGCATATTTCTTACGTCTGCTGACTATCTTTGAGTAGCGACTACTTACCTTTTTTAAGTCTCTTTTGTATTGTTTGAACACAAGAACACCCGTAGACTGATCCTAAATGAATCGTGACCACTTTAACGTAAACCCATCTTTTCGTTGTGGTAAACGTCTCAAAATCGGATATTATCCCATATTACAAAACACCATACGAACCTAAATAATAAAACACGAAATTAATTATAATTCAAATATGAGATCTCTGTATAAAATGCGGATTATGTTGAGTAATCCATCAAAAATGTACGCATATTTGTATTTAAATCGATGTTATTTTTTTATCCAAATTCTGACATTGATTGGCACCCTCTTCCATGAATAGGATATAGGAAATATGTAAGTAATACTCAGGTAATAGGATGAACCCATAAAACTAACTTATTTGATACCCTCTTAGAGGAAAGCTCCATGATATACCTGTATAATAACTCAAGAGATTTCTCAAGGGTTGCCATTGTTGCATTAATATATTATGGGACAGCAATTAAATCCCATTCATTGATAGACCGCTGAGAATCGAGGATATTTGGGGGTTGATGATAAAATATTTTGGTTTTTACATAAATATGAGGTGCGCATTTGGAAATAAATCCATTCATAGTCACATATATCACATTTGGGCGATGGAAAAATCCTATTCGGTTCATGAAAGCTCTATTTATAGTGAGATGTAATTCGATGTGTCAAATCTGACAGTCTTATAGAGCTGAAAAAATAATAAATTTATTCTTAGATATGTACGACCCTGCTTGAGATGACAGCGAGCTTTTGAACAGGCGGTCCTTTTATCCGTAATACTTTAAACCAACCGTAAGTCGATGATCCTCAAAATAAAACCGTTTATATTTTTTTGAGAAATTTTGACAGACATTCATTGATTAGGTCGGAATTCTTTATTGTTGCGCAATCTGACGTTCCACGAGTATTTTTGTTACGCATCGCATTACCACAAGAATGCAATGAATCTTCATGAGTATTCAATGCTTTTTGTTATGTAATTTTCTCCCTTTTTATCCACGAACGTACGGCTCCTTTAGAAAGTTTTCTCGGTAATCTAGTTGCACAAGATCGACGACTCGTTTAGGTTAATTCCTTTGCAAAATTACATATGATTAGACTGAAATTATCGTTATTTTACTTAACACATGGAGAGTGCAAAAATTATCTGGCTTAACTGTTTTAGATAATACAAACTTAGATCTACTTAGGTTGTTATTAAAAGTAGATATCGTATTTACAATTAAATAAGCTGTTTGTTGGACATTATAATAATTGTTGAAAAATACCTTACAATTTGAAAACGACATACATTTATCCCAACCCATAATAATATATCAGAAATAATTGATACCAATGCATAATGATTTAGTTTGTATAAACCTATTTTCATATGGCAAAAATGATCATATCAAGATTAAAATCAGATCTTCTGCAAATTCTTGGCTTATTATTTAAGCATTGAATTAACAAGTGATAATGAGCTGCAAAAACCCTAAAATATATAATTTTATATACAATAAACAGTCTAAAATTAGCACCCTAAAAATTAAATTTGAAGTAACAAATCCTATTTTATTAAGAATTTAACTTTTATATTCCCTTTATAGCTTTGTTCTTGAGAATGTCCCAAAAATGAACCAGAACTATCTCCAATTGAATCAAATGTTGATATTCTTCTTCTTCGTGAACTGAACCATAATCTTAAATCGATAAAATCCTTCAGGCAAATCTTACACAAATGGACAATTTTATTGCAATTCTGTATCAAGTTTGAAAAACTCATTGGAAACCAAACAACTATCATCTTTATGGTATTGTCCTCCCTCGATTTGGTATTTTGTGGACATCCAGATCGCTTTTTATACGAATAAGTTTCTAAATTCATGTACACTTGGATCTGTTTTTATGCGGATTTTGAAGTTATGCGGTTTTTAAAAATAACGTAACCCATGCCTAAGTTTTCTATGTTGTTCAAGTCTTTTTTTATATGGATTTTTTTTATGCGACTCCCCTTGGATCGTATCTATCGCATAAAAACAAACCCAAGTGTATTTCACAACTGCATTGTAAACAATCGTTTTACTGCAAATTAACAAGGGAAATCAGGGAATAATTAATATATCCTAGTAATCATGCCTGTATGTTGCAAATACATCAAAGCAACTCTAAGTTGCATACCTCTTACTGTCCGGAGAAGAACCCTTGAATAGTGAGAGTTTAATACAACCAGGATATATCGTTTTTTTAAATTGGTGTGAAGATTGATGCTATGTCTTTATTATACATTTCATCATAGTCATGTACTCATTCAACTTAGTGTACTCTATAAGTGCTAATGTAACAAATATTCACTAAAAAATATATATAATCAACCCTTCCTGAAAAATTTACATACCCAACAAGATTAAGTGAGTATAATAAATGATAAAAGAGGACAACGTAGAAAGTGTTAATTGCCAGCAATAATGTCTACATAGTATATTTAAATATGGGACACGGCATTTAAATGGACAATTATCGGCTTTCATCGTAGTCGTATTTATATAATCATATTTATAATCCGAGCTGAATTGTACTCAAAAATAATATCGCTTTAGAGCAAGCGCCGCGCGAATCAAGTGTCCTTTTATGCGAATAAATTTAATAGTAATGATGGCTACTTTGTCGTCCTTCCGCAACATCGACCAAACCGTTTAACAGGGTCAAACTTCAAGCAATATATAATATTTTATATTAAATATTCACAAACACTTGACACTCGCAGTATTTATGTTGCGTATAAGCACACAGAGATCCCCAGGACTGGAGTGTCATAATTAACGATTTCATTAAATATGTCACTTATGCGATTACTTTAATGACCTAATCGACTCCCAGCGCCACATTATACCTTCGCAAAAAATAATTTACACCGATGTGTTGCTTTTGCATAATTTTATGCAAATTGTTGGTGTGTAACAAGATATAATAACTCGAGATAAACATTTAATATCAGCAGGAAAACATAAATTATGCATTTGGACCAGGCATTTTTATCAGCTGTAAATTATGCCATTATTACGCGTAGCATCCATCTGAATAAATTCAATCAACCCTAATATTTCTTAAATACACATGGTTAGTAAATTAGGTTTTTTTTCATTGGTGCATAATGAGTTTAATAGCCGTCATGATTTATCGAACGAAAGATGAGATGTGCTAAAAGGTTTACGTCTTAGGATATCAAATTGCATTTGGCCATCACAATTCTCATTGTCTATCCTTCGGATAATGCTTCAATAATATAGAAACCGTCATGCGATAAAACTGCTGCTCTTTTAGATACTCAAAAGAAGCCGATAGCCATTGTATGCAAGGTGCTATCTGCAGAATCTAGTTTGAAACGCTTTATTTCTTGTCAGTGATAAAGGAAACCTTTCTTAGCACTTTTACCGTAAATTATACGAGAAAAGCATGTTAAACAGAAATTTTCAACCTTTTTTAATCTGTTTTATTGATATTATTGCATATTTTACTATATACAAAAAATGTTCTCAATTTAGGATGAATACAGCAAAATATATAGCAGCTAAAAATATGTTACAAATACATTATTTTATTGTATATATATATATATGACTCCATACGCATCCCAGCAAAATGGTGAGTATTTTACTTGATTCACGTTTCAGCATTTCTTCTACTTCTCATCTAGAATGGCTCAACATCTTAACAACGCGCCGTATCTGACACCAGTGTAATGTGGAAGATAGGCAAGTCGCGGAAATAATGCATCTTCCCGCGGTCAAGGTCGTCAACGTCAAAACGTCGACTCTTCTTTCTGTGCGTTACAAGAAGATTTTGTTATTTTAGACGCAATTTATCTCCAGGAAGATGAAAAATTTTAATGTCAATTTAACACATTGTTTCTGAAGGAAGACAGAAAGATGTCGCTGTTAATCTGACGAATTACATCTGCACAGATCAACAGCAGCTTTACGTGAGGATACCATTACGATTACGTAACAAAAGCTTACACATTGAATTGAATAACAACAACATGGGAACCCTCCTCTGTTGATCCTGCTATTCGGGAGCATGCCAGCCTGCTTGCAATGGGCACAGAGTGGTGCAAAACCGTCAATTTAAAATTCAATATCCGCAAGGATACGCAAATTTTAATTTAACTTTGGAATTCTTAGGCTAGGATAAATATATGGATAAATACTGTTTAAATACTATAATGATATAAATATATATTATATAGGGTAGGGAAGATTTTTGAATCTCAATCCCGGCCCCGAAAAAGGGTGTGAGCCTATAAATTATTACTGGCCGTTAGTCAGTGAAGATCGTAAAATGATCCAGGGATGCATTTTTACTCAAAAATTTTACAAAAAGTCCTAAATGGCAATCCTAAAATTATAGAGAATGGCCACAAGGTTTCCATGTCCAACCGGTCCAAATTTCGGATCACTGACACAACGTCATGCCCTGAACATGTCCACAGAACATGATCTCCGCATGGACACTCCGTAATTGTTAAATGCCTAAACCTAACCAACGAGGCCCTAAATGGCTCGTGTCCTGTGAGTAACTGAGACGTCCAATAATTTGCATATTGAATTAAAATTTTTAATCTAAAATTTATTTTGGCTGGTATTGATTACCCTGAACATAGTTTGGCTTTTTTCATTTTCGTTAAAAAGTATTTGAATTCTACTCAAGACGACCAAACTGATTTGATTGAAAAGAACATTCTGAATCACGTGGAGTTCAGTTCCTCCTATTTTTGCATCGACCAAGATAAAGATCAAAAATACATGACGCTCAAAAATTCATTTTTAACATCATAATTATAAAAATCAAAACTTATTAATATTTTTTCTAATATATAAACCATCAATTTAGTGAAGCGTCAATAAGATAATTTTTAAAACAAACAGAAAAAATATGCATTTAATTGATTTTTTAATGCTTCAATATAGATATATGCACTTTAAAAATGCATTGGCAATTTGATACAGCAGTATTTATTACTCCATTTGGATCATCTTTACGCTCCATTCACCGATAAGCGCGTTTGTTTATAAGCTTTCAGTAATAAATTCAGTGTTGTCGACTTCTCCTTTCCAATGAAAGAATTCGGAGTGCTTTCGATTATGGTGACAAGAAAGGCAAGAAATAAAGAGAGGGCTGGTCTGTATCGGCGAAATAATTGGCTATTGGATTCTTTGAAATCCGTCCTCCTGGAATGGCTCTGGAATACCACAACTGATACAGAAAACTGCTTTTGAATTTGACATAGTGCGAAGCCTCCCGCTCGCTTTATTATCAATCGTGCGGATTTTTCGACGAATGAAATTGCACAAAACACAATACTTTGACTGTAAGCATAATTGTCGTGACGTTTACTTATTTACGTTATAATAAATTTGACCCGACCTTTCATAAAATGTTACTTTCATAATTTAGCATTAGAAATGAAACGATCGTTACTCAAGATTAAGCATTTTAGCAATGCGATAATAAGGTGGAGTTTTAACGTCTTTGGAGGTAAAGTGCTATTTTATGTTTTCCTGAAATAAAGGAATTTGCGTAATTTATTGGCGTGGGGCTGAAAATCAACATAAATATTGTACTTAAACGGCTTTGGTATCAGTTAAGGACACATTTTACAACGTAATAATTCAAAACATAAAGAATTATATCCAATTATATGATATTATGAAAGCTTACATTCGTACCGTTCATAATTTTATTGTACAGGTCTATAGTTCAATATTGAAATAATTATATTTATCTCTCACTAGTCTTCCGGATCGTGTACAAATACAAGAATTCAGGAGTCATGGAAAATCTGTAATTTATGATAGCAGTAATAGAGTCTTTAATCGATTTACATATCGATTATTGAGTGTTCTTCGTTTGATAAGATATATTTTCGACTAAATTCAAATTTACATCGCTAAGATTCTCATAAGTTTGGGATACACTAAGATTATTTTAAGAAACAAGCTCAAGATCTCAAGATATGCTAGAAATACAACTTAAGAACACACCTCTCACTGTCCAGAAGAATATCGCTAGATCAATCGCCTGAATAGTGAGAGGTCGTTAGTTTGAATCCAACACGAATTGTGATTTTCGGATTACATCAAAATTGATTCTAAATAATTGTATTGCTTCACCTAGATAATTTGCATTCAGTATTAATAATTCTTTTAAAAATAAATAGCTTATCAATTAGCTATCCATTTCAGGATTTAATATTATGCTTAATCATATAATAGTTTTTTTTTTCTATATGGAACATACTTGTAAATAGCTTGTAGTCAAATAGACTATAAATGAGTATTCAATTAATATGATATTAATTTCATCCATCAATTTTTTAATTCAATGAAATCAATCTTGCAATATCTAAGCTAATGGTCCATAGAATGGGCGTCCATAAATATCTTGAAGATAAAAGGTCTGCAACATCTATGAAACACGTCTATAAATTGGAATGAAAAAATCTATGAATAAATATTTAATAAGATCTATTTCTGCACTATATTGATTGTTTTTGAATGTCTAAAAAACATATTAATAATTGATTTATCATTAATATCTGTTATTACAACTGACATTTCATCAATCAAATCTGTTTTTAAAGTGAAGTGTTATATATGTCAATTCTTAAGTGAAAGCTCACTGTCGATGTCGGCGAAGCTCTGCGCGGGGAGCTTTTTTAAGCCTCGGCGGTTTAACAGTTTATTCCGCTTCAATTCATCGACTCATTAAAAACTGCAACCTGCAGAGTGTATGGAAGCTTCATTTGCCGTTAATCGATTTATCACATTGCTCCTAATAGAGCTCTTACAAATTGTTATTAAATTGCCTATATATTGATTCAAATAAAGCCGCTGGAGTTAATCAGCAGCGTGGGCGAGCTAACTCGTATCAATTCTTCTACTGGCTACTCGGCATTTATCCGATTATCGACTAGAAATTTAATTACATAGACGGGAAGTCTGGGTAAAACTATTTAAAATGTCCGTGGGGGAGTTTTTGATAATTTTTCCAGGAATAGAAAGCCTTCGCACGCAATCCGCTATCTATTAACATCATCATGTGCCCCACCAACCGCGCTCACAATATAAAAAGCATTAGTGATTCAGGGGCCAACAATGATCTTTTGATGGCTGAGAATGAAATTAGTCTGCAGGCTTTCAATAGATACAATGCACTTTTTTTGGTCAGACATGCCATTGTAGGTTTATTGCCGCTGGGGAAATTACCAATACATTGTCGGCTTCAATCTTTGTATTGTTAACATTGTTGCGGTTTGTTTTGTAGCTATTTTAGTTTGTTGTCTCCGGATGATTGTGCTCCTGATGCATCATATTTTTTTTGTAGTAATTTAAGATTAATGGCGAAGTTTCTAAAAATATAATACATCTTGATTTTATTAATGTATACTTTGATATATCTATATTAAAACTCCGTAATAAAACGATCCTTTCAGAAAGTTCAACATAGTTTTAATGATATCTTTCTCTGTTTTTAAACACAGATTATTCATTAGAAGTGGGTTAGATACTGGAAACTTATTCAAATCCTACAGGATATCGAAAGTATTAATAATTATGGTTTAAATATAAAACACATTGGGCAAGACCATCTATGAATAATTAGATTTGCAATTATAATTAAAATATCATTTAAAGGGTCATCTCACTAACATCAAAAAATGTTATTTTTTAAATTTCATTTCCCCAAGGTCCTTAATAATATCGTCCATAAATTTGGCGAAGAAATTTGGATTATTTCAATACTTTATAGCTTATTTGAATAGTGCGCTCGAAGCTGGGTGCTAACAAACTTTCAGTACTTTAAACGCATTTAAACTTTTTTTAAGCCGGTGTCAAAGTTCAAGACTTAGCGATATTTATACAGATTAAGAATCTTTTTGACCCTATGTATCAGGATTGTTGAAATAGATTTTTTGAAATTTAGAAGTAGACATTTCTCATTTTTTTTTGCTTATTTTATGTGACTTTTGAAGCTCAGAAGTATTTTTTTTTAAACCACTTGCATAAAATAATGATTTATTTGGATCAAAAATACATTTCAAAATACAAAACAGTTATTTCGTACTATTACAACCACATATTAAAATGTTATGACAATGTAAAGGTGAAATTTTGGGTATGAAAAAAAAATCTATTTGAACAACCCAGAAACTTAAGACATTGAGCTTATTTGTAAAACGTAGCAAAAGATCCCCCTAGCCCTCTAAAAATGTTGTCAGACCATGTGTGCAAAACACCCTGTATAATGTGATTACATTGAAAAAGCTAATCGACCTTTTAAATATAAGGTTTTCCCATAAGTTTCTTTCGCAAATGAACACAGATCTAATCATGGTTGAAGAAAACCCGCGATATACTGTTCACGAAATAGCTAACAAATTAGAAATTCCACGAACATCTGTCCATAATCATCTGACAAAAATGGACTACATCAATCGTTCAGATGTGTGGCTTCCTCATGAACTGACTGACTCAAATAAACTTTAGCGTATTTCAACATGCGATCTTCTTCTCCAACGACATAATAGCCAACCTTTTTTGAAGAGACTTGCCACTGGAAATGAAATTTAGATACTCTATGAGAATATCCAACGTAAACGGTCTTGAACCAAAGGTACAGAAGCTTTAACTGTAGCTAAACCTGGTCTACATCCAAAAAAAGTTTTGCTATGCATTTGGTGTGACTGAAAGGGGTTGTTTATTATGAGCTACTTCAGCAAAGTGAAACGATCAATTCAACAAAATATTTTTTTCCAACTAGACAATCATATTTTGATCAATATTTTGCCAAAAAACCTGGGAAATTTTGGCAAGAAGGCATTATGAGGCTTACGGAGAGATGGAGGAAGGTAAAAGACCAGAATGGATCATATATTATTCAATAAATTTTGATGTAATACAAATTATTGTTTATTTATTTTTAATATGAAAATGAAAGAAACTTATGGGATACCCCTAATACTTATTAAAAAACGTAAAAGATTTAGTTCTATAATGGACTATTGAATATATTTTTTAAATCCAACAATAATCCAACCAATAGACAGTCAATACATTGTAGTATCAAAATAATATTTAACAATACTACTAATATACATAAAATATTGCTAATACCCTATTTATAAAAAATGGTGTATCTCAGAATGAAATGCATTTATAACTTTCAAAAAACACTATTTTAATGATACTACAAAAAAATTGTATTGCATATATTTTTAAATCGCAATTAATAGCGTCCATATTAAAAATAGCATTCCTTTTTGAGACACTTTATAAATAAATAATTTTATATCGAGTTTCTAAAGTTGGTCGATTTATTTAGTTATTATAAGCGAGCCAAAAAAAAATTAAATCCCCATGCCGTACGAAATACCACAGAATTATTTTAATGGACGATGATTGTTCTGTGCTATTTGTTCGGGTCTTAATTTTATGGTCGATTTTCGAGCATCGATTCGTTCGAAAATTAGATTTTGATGGTCGCGTTTGTCAACCGCAAAATCTATAATGCACTATTGTAGATGGTCACCCTACATTTGGTGCAACACAATGTATCTAACAATGAAGTCATAATTGTAAATTTAGATTCGAAACCGTGTAACATTTACCACACGCCGAATCCATCGTGAGAGCAATAAAGTAATTACGTGGCGGATGGAATTCGTCATGGTTTAAGAGACAACCCTCATCTCACTGCATTCACGATGCACTGTTGTAATTTACGAATAAAATCATTGTTCTCTCGAAAGCTCTTCGCTTAGATGCAAAAAATGCAGGTTATTGTAGATGGCGAAATTATCAAGGCGTGGGAAATTGTTGGATCGTGATCATTTTTTTAATGTCAAAAGTTATTTTCAGTATGTTTAATGATGAAATATGTTGGATAATTCAAACGGACGTGAATGAAGATAAGACGTCGACTTTCTTTTCGACTCTATTAAGTAAGACAGGTGAGTAGATTTTAATGCATACAAAACAACGACCCGACGTCTTCATCCATCACACGAAATAATGTTTTCATTTTATAGAATTAATGATGATTGCATCGAATGAGACACATATGATGAAGCCATAAAGCATTGAAGATGATAATCGGAATAACTATTAACTTGCTGCCGGATTTCGACCAACATTGAAACATTGTCACCGAAATTATGCATGAATTTATCCACATTTAAGATTGTATTAATTACATGGAAATTAATTATATATATTTAAGATTTTGACAATGATGTCATATCATAAATCATCTTTATTGCAACCTTCCAAATCTTATATAAATAGAAATAAACATCTTTAAAAGACAAGAACCTCCATGACAAATTTAATAAGAAGCAGCTCGACATTTTTTCAATTATATGATCAAAAAATACGATTGGATGATTATGACATCATCAATAGCGTCTGTCAAACGTCTGTGTAATCCTGCGATTAAAAACAGGACATATCAACGAGTGGTGAGTAATGATACATTGGTCAAAACACTTTCAGCATAGCGAGTGCCCGGTCCGGTTTAAAACCAGATAATCAAAAGTATTGTAAATCGATAGCTTGTTGAGACTTGAACACCGATTTGATCAGCCAAATTAATATATTATCCAGATTTTTTTCCGAAGAACTCCGCGCGACTATCATTTAATTGTCGCAATTAGCATTACAATGGCACAATCCTTATGCAAATCCGGCCATAAATTAGATTGAGTATCTAAAACACAAATTGTAACCAGGCAAAATCGTATTTTGGGTAATTGATTGCTAATTTTTAAACGAATACCATTTTCGTATGTGTTTTATTTATTTTTTAAATGGCTAGCATTAAGTAATGTTTTATTGAAATAGATCCAACTTTTATAAATGGCAAATCATCATCAACTTCATCTTGCAGCTGTATGTCTTTGTTGTCAATCAAAATGACTTTTATCTGCTATCAAAATACAACTTCTGTGAGTATATACATGTTAATATATTTCAATTTAAATACATATTACATCTAACAGTATTCAAGTAAATAGATTCGCATCCTTATATGCTCAATATAGATATTAAAGATTTATTTGTGAACACTCACCCAACGGGCTACCAAAGTGAACGCACCGAAGAACGCCTTTGAATAGCAAAACACTAAAAAAGTAAAATATTGGAAACACAAAAGGAAATATCAAATGGCTAAAGATTTTAATTAAATTAATTATGCAATTCAATAAATTCAAATTATAACGCAAAATCAACAATCTCTTAAAAAAAATCATTTGCACATAGACGTAAACCAGATTTGGCTAAATTTTCCAATGTATAAATTTATCATAAATCGTTATTAATGTTAAATTATAATGTATTAATACTAACCAGATAAAAAAAATATTTAAACCAATTCACATGATGGATGAATTGATCGTAAATTTCATAACATATTCTTAGCTCAAGCATACTGCACCATTAATCATCAATGCTATGCACTTAAATCACAATTATATTAATTTTAACTTTTTTTCATTCATGTTTGCATATTGCAAAATATTTGCATTCATAAATTATATTTTTATCATAATTTTTCATAATAATGCAAAAGCAACCCATAATCAAACGTCCATCCATCAACATGACATTTTACTTGTATCTATCATTCGTTTTTGACGATCGTAAAAGCACTTTATTTCTTAAAGCCATTTAAAACACTATAAATATTATGTATATACTATAAATCATCATCATCGTTGTAGAGCCACACTCGATCCATTACATTGTTAGGACCTCTTCATTGTCCATTAAATGAAAAAGGTCACATCCATATCATTTTTAGCACACATTCTCCATTTCAAATGCTTAAAGTTAGGCAAAACTATTCGAGATGGTCATTTATATTAATATATTTGTGTTTTTGAACATTGTAAGAATGCTATTTTTTGTATTTCCGACGCGTATTATCCGTACAAATCCACTTATCTGTCAGGACCGTCGCAGCCTGTATGAAACTTGTATGAATAAATAAACACTGTCGATAGCACACAATATTCGGTCATTTCTGTGCGTAAACAAATAACACACTTGAAATCGAAATCATTATAAGTCGCTGCGCTAAGTTCTCTCTGTCTCTGTCTGTCTCCGAGCTTTAATGTGCAGGAGTGCTCTTTCTGGGACATGAGAGTTCGGACATACATGTATGTCCATACTAATCAAAGGGTTAAAAAACAAGCAAAATATAGAAGATTTCTGTATTATCTTAGCAAGTAAAGACTGGATTAATTTTGAAGAAGCAAACACACATGTTTATTAATCATACACATTCAATAAACTGCTGTTTCTGGGTAATGGGAAGCTATATGAATGAGAAGTCTGTAAACAGGACAAAAGCCACAGATAAGGGCATCATCCCTTTTTTTTTCCAGCATAAAATCATGTTTATTATAAACAGATTCAATATATTCAGTCTCGAACGTAAAAATTACCCTTTACGCTCGAGACGTTTACGTTTATTATATTCTTAATATCATTCTCCATTCCATTGCATATTTGAGAACAGGAAGGGTTTTATTAAGATCTACCCTTTTAGTTCAATGAATTTAAAACAATAAATGAATACAAAGTCCTTCAACAACTTTCAATTTTCAGTTTAAGTTGAAAAAGGATCCCTTCAATGAACATTCGCAAGAAAATGTCATATTTACAGGGTGAGGCAGGGAAACTTCCTTATTTGAAATGCGCGCTTTGAAGCAAAAATTATTCAAAAACCAAGATTTATCATATTTTGGTTATAAAGATTTATTAATGATCATGCAATGAACTGTCTTTAAATTTTTCTCTATAATATGAAAAAAGGAATTAAGTTGTTCATTTTTAAATCAGGTAGTTTCCCTGCCGCACCCTGTGTATTATTATTTTAATATGATATATATATATAACCAAAAAATCTGAATATCTTCGTTAATTTCGAGGATTTTATGTTTACCATTTTGCATAAGTGGTGTTAAATACAGTTTTCTTCACGCGCAATAAAAATATTTGCATATGCATGCATGAAAATAATGTCTCTTTTTAATTAATGTCATCAATATTTATTTCCTTCGTATTGTTCAATATTAAAAAAAATATTTAGTTTACGACATTTGAAATTTATGAACACGAATACTCAATAGACGGAATAAAATGGCACATATTTAAAAAGCGAGGTCAGATTTCATGACTTTTTTGTGAATTCTTCAATTAAATAATTAGCACATACATCAAATACGAACGTTTGATTTGCATAAATCGTCAGTTAGGAAGATCTTATCTTGTATTATGTCGAATGCCTCGTTTGTATCTTATAGAAAACGCTATGACATGCATCTAACCTTTCGCATTTTTCCCCATCTTCGATGCTAAACACTCCGTCGGAAGCCGAAAAATGCATACACAAATTGAAAAAGAATGTCATCGATTCCAGAAATGGAATAAATTACGATCATATTTAACATCGAACAGTAATAAAGTAATTTTCTATGCAAATAGATACACGCTCAATAAATTTCGTACAATACGAAGCGATAAATAATCTCGTTCGAGAGCCCGGGAACAATTAATTTCCATTATTAAAAAAAAATTTGAACAAACTTTTAATTGATCATTATCATCGAAGTTACTCGTAAATAAGCGTTATAATAATATTTTAAAATTTTAAAGCTCTCATTTGCATATTCGAAACGCATGCATGCACACGCCTGAAATCCGATGAAGACAAATTTATAACCGCTGTCAATAGCCTTTAAATTACATTTTAGCACTCGAAGAGCCAACAGCAGAAGCTTACAAAACGATATCAATCGCTAGATCTATGCTACTGCTCATTGATTTATTTTTATAGTCTCTAAGCACGCCCTAAGACCGGCCCGTAATAGAAATTTTGATAAACGCCTAATTGAAATGGCCTTTCTTGTGAGCCAGAGGCCGAGCATGCAGACAGCATCTGTCATTGTTAATATAAATTATGTCTTCTTGTTTGAAATTACTATGAAAAAACACACAGAAATTAAAATCTGAGGTGTACGCTCGCATAAATGCGTGGTTCTTCTTCGAGAGCCGATTTAACAGCTTGGCTAGCTACCGCGCGTCGAAGTCTTTTTATTATAAGACGGCCATAATTGTTTCATTGAACCACCCGGTCTATTATTCACACATTCAATCCAATCAAACAGCTCCAAACAATTATAATAAATCACACTGTGTATTTATAAATATTATATCATCCTATGCTAATTTATGGAGAATATTTTTAGTAATACATGTTGGGTCGATGCATGTAACTGTTATTGTAAAAAATATTTTTTTAACACAAAAAAAATGTACGCTTGTACGATTTGCCAATATTTTTATAGCACGAATTGATAACGTTTGGATAATAATGTCCCGATTTGTACTAGCATGTCGACATTCATACGGCAAATATTTTTTTTATCTACGTAAAAATATTTAGATTGGACTGGCCGTCTTCATTTTTGCGATGTACCGATATACACGCAGTAGTACTTTATTCTTGATATTTGCAAACTGTAAAGCGATAGACAAAGATGATATATCAATACTGGCGTATGCGCTTTTGAGTGTTTGGACACCCAAAGTGTTGAGTATTGAAAAATTGTCCGGCAGAAATCAAGATTGATTACCGACATTATCGAGAATACTTCACATGACACATGAGATAATCAATGAATGACTAAATCGAATTAAGACTTATTGAAAAATGAAATTGTATGATATGAAAAATGCACAATCATTTACCTTGCCGGATGATAGCAATATTTATGGATAGTTGTCATTTTGGATAGTTCTTACAAGCATACTATATTCGAGGTATCACTTTGATATCACCTCGATACAGTGCTTCTCAATATTTTTAATCCATCACCAATCAATTTGAATATGTACAAAAGTACAAAAGAAATTATATGAATACACAAAATTTTCTGTGTCATAAGGCCCACGCCAGACCAAGTGTTACCAATGCCAAATGATTGCTAAAAGTTGCTAGGTTTAAATAACGACCTAAATGTATCCTTGCTTTTATATTATTATAAAATGATCTAAATTATCAATGGTTTTCTTCATTGATCAAAGATAGAATATATGTTTTTCGCAAATCACTTGCTTGTAAATACCTTTTGATTAAGACGAAAATATTCAGATGAAACCCCATTTACGTGTTTGAGTGTTTTTTTTTTTTCTTTCATCCATATAATATTTTATTATATTTCTCAGGGGGATAAGCATTTTTACCTATGTAATAAGAAATCCTTTCGCATCATATGTTTGGAAAAACTTATATTTAGTATGATGTTTTTCTTATACCTGTGCTACTGAAAATGTTTGTAAAAACAAGATGGTGGATCTGTGATTCAGGAAATAGATATCCTTGTAAAACGTATCACGTATACTAGGAAATAATAAGGAAGGCAGAGAGCAGTCAACTTAGGCAAAAAGGTGCTACTGGAATTAACTGGCAAGTATAAAAGATGTGGGAGGATGGTTATTGCTGACAATTATTTTACAACTTTTTATGGCGTAGAAAATCTTCAGCAGGCATTGCTTTTGTTGAGATTATCCGACGGATTAAATTATGTATTCCGAAATAAATATTGCCAAAATGTCGTCGTCCAATATATTCATCCGTGTTCGGATTTACAGACAATGTTTATAGTTGTTTCATATGTTTAGTAAAAATCAAAACGCTGTTATCCCATTGTTAACTGTCCATTACGATTCAGAAGTTGTTGGAGAAGCCCAAAAGTCACAGGTAAAGTTATTTTACAACCAGATGCTTGGGGAGTATATATATACAAATGGCAAACTAATGCCCGGTGCACACGAGGCTAATTTTCAAGCTAGTAGAGCAAGCAAGTGCTAATTAACTGGGAAGGTGGTATTTCTAGTTCCGTTTTTGAATTAAAATATCACTTTAAAACGAAGTTAACTCTGTTTATAGAAAACTATAGTTGCTGGTTTGTTGGCACTAGCTTGATCTATTAATACTAGCTTGAAAACTGTTATTTTGTGTACTGGACATAAACGATGGCAGTTTTTTGTACGATTTGCTGAATATTACAGCATTGGCATTATTCATAGTTTATAAGAATTTGCTGGTGAGAGGTAAAAGATCAGCTAGTGACACCAAATGTAAAAAAAAGACGAAGAAAATTAACATGGAAATAAATAGGTTCAAAGAACTCCGATTCATATGTAAGAAATTCAAAAAGCCAGAAGAAATTTTGATTTTTTTCATTAATTTCCATACCAAATATACGAGGGTCCAGCCAGACCACTTTCATTGACGGGAGGTAATAGAAACATTAATTGAGAGAAGGGTTAAATTCACATGCTTAAAAGATTACAACTAACCGAATGGGATTCGCTGGCCAAATATAAAACAATCAAATATGCTAATATCCTGCTTTCCTAGTTTTTATAGAACTTTTCAGCATACGGAAAAATATTTTAAATAATACAGCAATTAATTTATTGATAAATGAGTAACACTTGATCTGGCGAATCCAGCAATATATAATTTAAATTATGATTGCTTAAAAAAAATTGATGTACACTTTTGAATTAAAAATGCGTTCGGCACATAAGCACATTTTTTGCATGCCTCTTAAATATTTTCACGTACTATCTTTTGGCACTTGGTGTAATATTACAAAGATCGACGATAACTTGCGTTAATCATTTAATTTATGACAATCTGATAAGCTGTATAGTTTACAAATATTTTTGATTGGATGTTTGGTGCATATTAACATAGCCGATTTTACCGTAATATACATATTTAGAAAACACGAAGCTTTACGCTCATTAAGCTTTTGTCTTTTCATTGAGCATTCTGCATTTGGAGTGGGTGTACTTAATAGACAATGGCCAAAGTCAAATAGTTCGTGTAGCTAACTGTCTCGAGAGCTTAATGCGGACATTGTAAGCTCTCCGCGAGTACATCTAAAGCCTCCGAGATTTATACGGAAGTTTTCGGATTGAAAATATCGGGGGCTTTTGTTTACATAAAGGAGCGATTGTTACTTAGGACTTTACATGGCTTGAACTGAGTTTACAGCACTCGACATGACAATCGGTTATTTACACACTCGCCGTCTCACGTACACTGAAACAGGTCGAAAAAGGTCCTCACAAACAAAACAGGTGTTGATAACTTCCGTGGACAGGTTTTTTTTTGCTTCTCGTTTGGCCAGTTCTGGCAGTAGTGGACGATTTGGGATGATATAAATTGAAATCTAAACAACATTTTGCATCGCTATTAGTTTTCGGTTTATGCTTCTGCAGTCACGTATGAATGACGCGCGCCTCCGAATCGATTAGCGATTCAATCGGGACGATGACGATCGAAAATTTTAATGACTATTTAATTTTATGTAATTTTATTTCACATGCATAAAATGCGTGTAAGTGATCGTAAAAACGAACGTTACGAGTTCGGCTATGTGAGAGATTGAACGAACTACTTTGAAGTCTTGATAAGCAGGCCAGGTACGTTCATGAAGAATGCCAGTCGATTTGAAAGTGACTAAAGAAATGATTATTGTTTGTTTGAATGACTCAATTTATATATAAAGAACGAAAAGGTGGCTCAAGTCAAAACTAATCATTACTTTAATACAACAATATTTAATCTATAATTGCATATCTTAATATGCAAAATTAGATCGCCAGTTCCAAAATATCCGACTACATTGAATAATTTTATCCAATATCTTTTAATATCTCTTAACTTTAATCATTTTAGTTGATTATGTCATTTATTTATTTGGGGACAGTATCAGGTCAATCCTAAAGTTCGTGCGATTTTTTTTATATAGAGTAAATACAATTTAACATTAGATTTCGTAACTGTCGAAATTTTTCGTCAGTTTGTCACCAGTGTCACCAACTATCAGTGTAAGGACTGTCCAGAAATGGTTTAAAAAAATTAAAGTTAGAGAAGGCAGTATTTATGATGAATCCCGTTCAGGACGTCCTGTTAATTTTGATAACGATATTCTTAGAAATCTTATAGAGTCAGAGCCACAATTAACAGTAGATCAGATCGCAGAAAGTATGAATTCATCTTATGGAATCGTTTTTTGTCATTTAAATGAGATTGAGAAAGTATCCAAGCTGGAAAAGTGACCATTTGGTAACAGATAAAAAAAATGGATTATTTATTATAACATCACAAGAAAAAAATAGTGAACAGATAAAGAAGAGTAGCCAATTTTAACAGCAAATATGTATTTACATCCTAAAAAAATGTTTGGAGGGATATGTATGGTGTGATTTATTAGGTCTTTCACGTTTTTTTGACTCAAAACCAGTGTCTCTACGGCAATGGAATTAAAAAGCTACCTGTAAGATGGGGAGAAATTATAGATTGATTAAAATTTTCCAAAAATGCGCGCGAACTTTTGGACTGACCTGATACTTATTTAAAAATTAAATCCCACCGCATAAAAAGTGTATCCTTACGAAAATGAATTTTGATGTTATCAATACACTCTGCTTGTTTATTTGGACATTTAATATGCTCAGTATGACTTCATGAAATTTTTATCATCGTTAGCGAATTTTACTATCCCAAAACATATTAACAATTAATTAATTCTGTCGATAAAATCGATGATGATATCGATGATAAAACCAACGCAGAACATAAAAAAATGTTAAGCCATTACCATCTCATCGTCTGTCATGTGTACAAATTGAATCTTGGTAAATCGACCATCAAAATCTTGTCCATCGATAGATGATCTGATAATAAACTCGGAAGACACGTTTCTTCCCGATAAGCTCTCGCCCGAAGTTGGTTCAATATTAGATTTTTTTTTATTTGTCGAACTGTTTGCAGACATTAATTAAACGATTAAAATATAATTTATTATGATTTCGATACGAGCACTAAAATTATTGATTTGTCAATGACCGGTTCGTTTGGGTCGTAATCCGATGATTATGCATATTTACCGAATCTTCGAATTCCTGCGGGCTTTTTTTGTATTCATTGTAGATGACGGACGTAACCTCAATCAATCAATTGACAGATGGTTCCCAAATACGACATGATCATTTTTCGTGCCAATGCCACTTCGTCATTTTTGCTTATCTCTGTCGATGATTTTCGCAGAAGTGACAGATGCAAGACGTTGACTGATCTCATCATTGTCCTGCTTCTAGTTAAGGAAAGAACGAGCGATCTTGCATCGAGAGCAACGGTCATCTTAATGATTCCACGGGCGTTCTCTGAACAATGATTTATTGATGAAATGTTGAACTTGTCCATTGCACATCGACAACGTGATTGAAAGCGCTCTGCTTGAATGAATCATCGTGTCGGATGAAACATGGATTTTTTCACTCTGCTTCTAAGATTCTAATCATACAGTCATCTTTAAATTCATATAAACTAAATAAAAAGTTTCTGCTGCGTTACTGCTGATTCAGAACACGAAAATAATGACGTGTGATTCATTTGTATTACTTAGTAAGAGCAAAAATATTCACGACTTCTAATACGAATTTGAGATTATATTTTCATTTGGAATAAATATTATTTGATTCGTTTTTATTCATAGGCAAAAAACATTTTTCTTCAATTTTAACACTTAGTTTACCACACCCCCAAATTAGAAAGAATTTGAATTTTATGAGTAAAATTACAAAAACATTTACTGTTATTTCCTAGCAATTATTATATATGGAAGATATGAATATATACCCAAATGAATGTATCTCTCAGCTTTGTAATTCATTCAGAAGTTACGTATTAAATACAGCTATCCATACCAATATCCATCAAATTGACAGCTCGACTAACGTTATATTTCAACATAATAAGACGGTTTTATTCATAAAAATATTTCTCTGATAATAAATATAAACCTAATCATAATCTAAATAATTAATTAAAAGCATTATTCCGCGTAGATCTTCCCTCCACTGGGTCTAATTAAATATCAACACATCCCTTCGAATCCACTCTGATACAAATTCCGAAGACAACAAAGACGAACTGCATTAAAGCGAGCATGAAATTGAGATTCCTGAATTTGAAAATTTCCTGATTGAGGAATCTTTATACAGCAAAAAGCAACATTTCTAAAATGTATATCGTGTCAGAAAAAGGATGTATTTCGTTCAACAAATGAGTTGATCTTTTTTCTTCAAACGCATTGTCCTTATATCAGAATCACGACAAAATGTATAGACAACCAAGCGTATCATATGGAAATATTTCAATGAATGAATATGACAGACGATAGATAGCGACTACCCCGGACTGGCCACACAGACAGTGTCTTGCACTGGCGAGGTTTCCGCAGGAAGACCAGCTTCGGACTACGTGCACCCGAAGGTGCGATGGAGGAAGAAGGACAAAAGTTAAAGCTAAATTCAAGGGACACTATCGCGGGTTCACTGCCATCATGAGTCCAACCTCAGTTTGAAGAGGGTTGTAGCAGATGACGGACTGCAGGGGCTATCCCTTCATTTGTAGTACCTAATCGCGGAAATCTGTTATCCCTGTATGTCTAGGCTGAAAAGGATATTAGTGAGCCTTTGGCACAGTCTCCACCAACTACTGTAATCGGCTGTTCCACACACCCACTTTATGGGTGCTCAGCACAGGGTGACCTGCGCGCCCAACTCATCTTAGCTGGGCTACCCCAGCTGCGTTTGATGACCAAACCGACGAGGCTACTATCGCACACCTCTCCTCTACATCATTACCCCAGAGATTCAATCGTTGCCCACAGGCGTAGGGTTGGCTTCCTCCCCTCTCTGGGACTTTATGGAGGGCATTTGGAGTCACCCGGTCAATTAATGAATAGTTCATTCTTTCGATAGCTCGATTTCAATTTACACAATATATGCCAAATTTTAAATTTTAGATAACATAATGCCTAAAAACTAACGCATTCAAACTTCTACTTATGAAAATAAATGCAATATCTAATTTCTATCTTTCTACAAAAAAATTACATTCAGTTAATATGTTTATTACCATTTATTAACGGAATTCGTCAACTAAAAGATGAATATATGTTTGTGTAATATATAATAAATTAGGCTCGCTATTGGTCTAGTGGCTACGTATAGATACACAAACGCATAGCAGGACAGGCTTTGCGCATGCGCGTATATGTAAGCGACGGACACGGACACACTACAAACAGTTCTCCCTTTCTTTACGATCAACTTCCTATTGGAGGTTCATTTATCGTAACGTTCGAGATATTTTTCTCAACAGCGCTTATAGAAGTTACATTTCAAAAATATTCAAGACGCGTTCTTAACAGCATATCCATTAAAAATACATAATCGATAGTAATAATGGTTATCTTAAGATCCTGCATGTTTTTTTATTAATAAGTATGCTATCCATTGGAATTTAAATTTTATTATATGGATCAATATAATTCAAATCTGTCTATTTATAAATTCTTGGTCTTATATTCAGCACTGTACAATTTAAAGCAGTTTCTTGGCGCAAAATATTGATTATATTTTTTATTATACACAGGTATTTATTACGTTTGTAATATATTCCAAAGGGTTATTATTTTGTATAATTTATAATAAAGCCTTTGGTGCAGTGTTCCAGAATCAATGCATTCAAGGGATAGCTATAAAATTAATGCGATACAAAGATTCAACAGCAGCACTAGAACGACATAAAGCCTGAAGTTTATATATGAACTACATATGATTTGCTCTTCATACGTATGTTAAATACTTATTTATGGAGCGTTTCGGTGAGGTAATTAACATACCTCTTCATGTTTATTGAATCATCAGGTGCTTCTTGCCATCAGAGTAGATTGGACGTACTCTTGTTCCACAACTTCGCTAATTGCCGCCTGGCACGAATATATTTTTACATTGACCAACGAAGGGCCCCGGGGTCCCAGATCTGCCACGAGAGCATTCATTAGGTCTCCGGCTTGGCTACTGAAGGTCTGCAGACCAACATGTTAATTATAGAGTAATTATCGAGAGTGGTTGACGCTGTCCACTTAGCGAATGCGACTTTTTTTGTGGCATTTCGGTAATTGGGATTTCTGGCGATCGGGATGTCCGCATTCTTGTCTTCAGCCATGTCGAATGAATTTTTTAGATGTCACCTTGGCCAATATGCTCGGATGCAATTTTAAAAAAATTCGCCGCGTGTGTAACGAATGGCGAAGTCATAAATTTAAAAGCGTTCTTCAAAACGACGGTCTCAAAGAAGGGCCGTCAGGTATCTTAATTAAATCGTCGGGGGTGAGCTGTTTTATGACCAGCGTATAACCTGTTGAAATCATATTCGAAATGTCCGAGAAGAATTGCTTTGAGCAGCTTAAACGGTTTCGAAAGCTCGCTTCAATTGATCTCTTCCATAAAACAATACATCGAAGTT
This sequence comes from Stenopsyche tienmushanensis, assembly GCA_008973525.1. Lineage (NCBI taxonomy): Eukaryota > Metazoa > Arthropoda > Insecta > Trichoptera > Stenopsychidae > Stenopsyche > Stenopsyche tienmushanensis. The sequence goes on along the minus strand of WACJ01000255.1, from coordinate 158,933 downwards.
AAAAACGAGGGAAAACGATCATGCAATTCAATGGGTAATCTTAAACTACGCAAAAAATGATACAAGCTCAAATATTTTATATTTTATCTGTTGTCAAATGCAATTTTTATTATTAAAACACTTATAGATTAACGATCAATTTTCACATTATTAGATACAATTCATATTCAAAATAAATTATATTTAGGATCACACTGTCTATTTTCAAGTATATTATTGTCCTTTGATAAATATTATATCCTTAGGCTCGATTTTTTATCCATAAGCGTGATATTATTTAAATCCTTATAAATTATATTAATAAATCATATTTTAAAGCGCACATGTGGTATGTAATATATCAACCTTTTTGAATATTGAGACGTAATAAAAGAAGGACATAGATCGTTTTTTCATTCGACATGTCTGACAATATTGATGTCCTTACGAATTTATTGTCCATTGAAAAAAGTGTAATACTGACGGTGTGATTTTTTATTTGGCATTGTAAAAGGATATTTACAGCCTCGTCAAGTGCGAAAGCACAGAAAGCGTGAAATGTAAAATTGTTAAGTGCAATAATCGTTAAATTTAATATTGGACATCTCAATATATTCGGCCGGGGTTCGCACCATATTTTAAAGGACCTTAAATTTTGATTAGCTTCGTGTGCATAAAACGTATGAATAGTGGCGTCAGTTTGTACGGTCTGTGATGTCTGCATTGTAAAATCTTGAATGGAGGCCATATTTTACACCTGTAAATATGGAAGCTTAACTCGAAGATTTATTTGAGCCAGCATTCCTAGCAAAGAAACCTGAGTATTTATTGCACCAATTAAACGGATAAGTGTGCATTTAATGCTCAGGTTTGTGGACGGCGAAATCCCAATGGCATGATACTTTATAAATGCCCTATGAAATCAAAACGAGACTTAAAGCATGAGCAGGCAATCTTGAAAGCTTAGAGCAGCGATTCCATATCGAATAATTTTACTTATTTTTAATATTGCATACGAATTTAATGAAAGCTCATGCAAAGCGTCCTACAGCATGGATACAAGATCATCAACGAACTTTCGCCGTTTTAGATCCATTTTAATAACATAATCCAAATATTCCATGCAATAATATATACAATAACACTATTTCTATATACAATCGCTTTTTAAAATTATTTTCAATGTAATAATATCGAAAAATGTGTCGCCAATTGAAGAAGTGCTGGTATAAAGCTAGCGTACATGGCGTGCTCGTGTATCTACCAACGCATAATTTGAAGAATATTATACTCGAGTAATAAATCTCATAAGTGATAACATACAGAGGCAAAACGTTATAAAATTAATGTGATGACGATTTCGCATTTGTATAAGGGCACTGTGTTCCGTTGCAGGCTCACTGCAAATAAAAGCTCTCCGCGCAAAAAAGCTCCCTGAGAATTAATTTGGCGATCGCTTAATTCGTGTCCTCGTGGACGTTCTCCGGAATAAATTATCAAAGTATGGGAAAAATTTCGAATATCATCGTGATGCAAATTTTTATTATCCTCCTTATAATGTATGATGATATTGTTCCTAATTGCAGAATTTACATAATTTCGCCTCCTTTAAATATATATTTAAGGATGATGCCATAATAAATTTTTATCGATCATGTAAAAGAACATAATTTAAGATTAAATCTTCTGCTGCTATATAATAAAAAGAGCTTGATTGATTTTAAAAAATATATATATTAGATGAACACCTTTATCAATTTTCTTGGTTTTTAGAACCTTAATCATTATTTTTACATACTTGACAAGGAATTCTGGATTAATATAAAATTATAAATTCTATATATAATACTTAATGCAATAAAATACTCACTGCAATATCTTAAAAAAACGATAAATTAAAAAAACCCAAAATTATTCGCGAGTATTGCCCTAACATTACCTTATTTGTCAGTATTATGCACAGCCATGTCAATAAAGGTTTATATAAAAAGGATTTTATGTTTCCAATATCATCGAAAATATTATACAAGTAAGACATAAAAATAAAGTTGCATGAGAAAATTCTCATTTAAAGAGATACATACAGATATTTTCGATTGATCATTTGCATCCAGACTTGTCCTGCATTTGAAAAGTAACCTAAGTAAAGATTAATTAAGCAGAGTAAGGCTGTCTTTCCTCCTTTTACTTTCCTTTTTTACCAAGAAATTCCTATTAATTTAGCCATTTATGAACTACAATTGGAAATCGACATGATGAAATCCAATGAAATACAGAAATCACTCAAATTTAATATGAAAATGTTTAGATAAACCTTCAAGTAATAATAATACAAGTGTCTTTTAATAACAATTGTGAAATATATTTAAAAACCATAAAGCCATCATGAATCATTCACGTTGAGTAAATTTGTACTCTTCAATCGAGATTAGCTTTGTTCAATATTTCAGCTCAAGCTTTTACTGCGACACGTGTATACAAGTTATCCTTGATGCGTTTTCAATAATTTATTACCAACTTATTTACAAGCAATAAAGAATACACAAGAACGAGCTTTTTCAACATTTATCTGCTACATTAATGGTTCAGTATCAATTAAACATGCAAGAGCGAACATTAACAAATCCGCTCTCATCGAATTGGCTCAATCCAAAACCAAGCGCCATATTCAAACCATATAATTAATGGTGAAACGTATTTCGAGGGAATTTCAAATCGCATCTGCGAAATTGCTTGCATAATTACACACATCAAGTCTGAAGGAATCGCGATAAGTCTTCGATTCTTTTTTGGTAATAAGCTTCTCGCGGAGCTTTCTTAGTTCGCTGCGGGATTTCTAACTTAATTAAGCAGCTTTCGAATCTTTTACAATGCTTTTCAATTTTACCACTTTGAATAATTGTCCGGAATCAATTTAAAAGATCGCCTGAATTAATACATTACAGGGACCAATTGATTGCTTTATAGACCGACTCATAATTTCCACTCTCCGTTTGATAGGACGAAGCACGCATTGCGTGGGCCACGAATGTTTATCACCGCCTTTCATTTTGGTTATCATTTTAAAAGATTATTTAAATGGAGAAAAATACGAACAAATTGACACGAGAACTCGTTTCCGTACGTAAGTAATTGCTTGTTAAAAATACTCGCTTTAACATAGATTCGGACAGAATGCATATATTCAATTTTCGGGACTGCAATCTTTCAATCCGCTTTTGGCTCATAAAAAATCCCTAACAAATTCCTTCTTGTTCGATAAGATTTTATGGCGATACTATAAAATATAATCGATCACGGCGACATTTTATGTCTGCAGGATTTAATTTGGAGGATATCTTAATGGAAAATTGAACGACTCGGATTTGTGATTAGAGTAACACTTTTTGGGTCATCCGCAATATTCCATTTATCGGAGGGTCAGAAAGTGTGGACCACTAATTGAGAAACGTTGTAAACCAGGGAAACCTAGCACGTTCATATGCGCTATGAAAGCCATTAAGATAATATTTAAATAATTCGAAAATAACTGTATGTACTCGTATAAGTGATTCTATGTATGGAAATCCAACTAAATAAAATATTTAATTTGAAGTCTACATCAATGAAAAATGTAACTCTTTGATGGAATTAAGTCAATTTTATCCACAATTTTTATTAAATATACAATGATATATTAAAATAAGAACTTTATAACAATCAATTTTTAAAATTGAAGGATCCAAAATAATCTTCTTAATGGATCATCTCACTTTATAAGGTCAAAAAATTTTTAAATTTCCATTTTTCGAAAGTATATCTGTATGCTGTATTGAAAGAATTTTAAAAACCAAGGTACTGATTGGTTTGAAATTTTACAAGCTTATTTTACACATTAATGGCTATATTGCGAACTAGAATCTAAAAAAGTCGATTTTTTTAAACTTTCCTTCAAACCGGTGCCATTTTGGTACTTTTGAACAAAAATTATTAATCTTAGCTGTAACAACGATAAACTAAAAATATCATAACGATTTGTTTTGTATTATTAAATTCCTAATAAATCCCAAAAGGTTAATTTCATTATATGGTGTATTTACCGTGAAAAAATGTTAAAAGTTACTTTTGAATCGTTAAAGTGAGATGATTCCTTTCTTCTTATATCTTCTTCTAATACATAAAAATGAATTGGGTTTTGTTCGTTCGAAATGCGCTACCATATCGTTCATCGAGTTGTGACAAAATTTCATCCACTTATTGCAAATAATTTTGTGAGTAACATAGGTATAGTTTAATATATAAAAATCAATGTTTGTTTGTTCGTATTTAATGCGCTGCCATACCGCTCACCCGATTGCAATAAAACTTTGTTAACTTATTATTTACACTTGCAAAAATAACATAGGCATAATAAAAATATTTTTGTGCACGTAGTTTGTTATGCGAGACGATGCATTGCAACACATACCAGGTAATCACTAGTTGTATAATAAAAATATTAAGATTTATATGTGAGCGACTCTTTGATTTTATTTTAAGTAAACCCTCCACACATTTATTAACAGCATAGAAGAACTAATTTGATGATTTACATTTTTTATGGAAAATACAATAAAAATCCAATATTTCTAGATATTGCAAGTCTAGTCAAGTTATTTTTATAAAATTACAGAACATATAAAGATTATTTGGAATTTTTAACTCTTCGTATTTATTAGCAACCTCAAGTTCATCGAATTATTCGCCTGGTAAGCTTTCAATCATAAAAATGATCATTGGTTCGTGACTAGCCAGTGCAGTTAATAGATCATTGAATAAATTGAAGTCAAGTTTTTCTATAAGTGCTTTTTTGATTTGATCGACATGTTCAATGTCGTATAAAATGGCATTTGTTATTCCAAACCAACTGTTAGAATAGTGGGCTAGTTTCTGGACAATTACTATAGAATTCCGGGTTTAAATTCAAGTTATTAAAATAGTTTTCATCATATTATGCTAACAAATTTAAACCAAGTTTAGTCTGATTTCTTGGTTTTGAAAAAAATAAATACTGTGATTCTATGAGTGACTGGATTTGCAATAATAAAAATAGCTATAATTATGCTACTCATTTATAGATCTTATTCTGTATAAAAACTCCAGGGTTGAAGTATGTTTCTTACTAATGTTAAGGTTTATTATGAAGTGTGTTGATATAAGTAATCATAACATTTGATTAGATGCATTTTTTGCGTAATTATTCTATATAAATACGTATTATAATGAAAGACTAGTCATCTTCGAGCTCGTCATCATTGATTATAATATTGCCAGCGCATTATCGTATTTTTTCTCAGGACATTAAACATTTCAATGGAAATCATTTCAATCATGACTCGACACTTTTTGTTTATTTGATTTTGCATATTCGCATTATAAATCACCCGTAAATTACACTAAATCATAACTTGATCATCGAATTCAAGCAATGATGACCTCATTTCAAATGGAAGATCTTAATGGAATTTCCTCTCGACGAGGTAGGAAATGAAGATCTAAAAAAATACAAAATAATCAGCACGTTAATTTACGACGGAACGAGCGTTGGCTAGATGAGTTTCTCCGAATTTCCATCATTAAAAACAATGAAAGACACACCTCTACCTGCAGCTAAAACTCAATTATTCAGTGAATTATGAGGTGTTGTCCATGCGAGCCTCAACACCGCCCGCTGGCTCCCATTTAATTACTCAAATATTTGACCAAAATACGGCCATGTCTCGACCGTATATCATTATCGACGGAATTCTCGAAATCTATCCGGATATTCCTCCATATGTATCCATAGACATGACCAGTCTACTGTCTAATTTAAAATTTTGCAAAAAAAAAAGGTTCGCGATCGCTAAAGCTCAGGGCTGGCGCTGGTTTCCCTGCGGAGCGTTTGACATGTTGTTTACACACCGACACCCGCTGCCAACATATTAACATTTTTAACATTATCATATCGAAATCCCCTGTCATATTCGACAACGAAATAATACGACTCATCAAACTTGTAAAGGTATCAAATCGGAAAAAAATGTCCCATGCCGAACCGCTTTTTTATCTTTATAGGTCGATCGACTCAAAAAATCTTACACTTATTAGCATTCATAAATAAAATGACGCATAATTCATAACAATCCTATTCTATATCTACTTTAGAACTGACTGATTGGAGCTTTGGAAGAATTGTGAATCATATACTTGTCTATATAGCTTTTGCTTCCTCATCCAGGCTCCTCAAGAGCAAACAGAATAAATATTGACATAATTTGTTCGGGCGCCCATAATTAAGATTTGAGCTCAAATTGGGTCAGTGGAAATTAATTTCTTCGATCGATCCTCTCCAATTAGATTGAACATGATTTTCTAGCTTTGAACAATCGTATCATTGGATGATCAATCATGCTCAAGCTTTACCAATGGGTATCAAATTTGTAATAAACATAATCATTTTCATAATGATAATTAGATTACTATAAACCGCTCTAGGAATTTTAGTTAAGACAAATTTTAAAAGGCAGCGTAGCAGTGATCTTTTTGAAAGGAATGCATTTTAATAACAGAGAAATTATATTTAGATATGGTTTAAAGTCATTTAGCATTCTGTTACTAAACAACGATGAACCATTGTCATAGTATAAAAATAAAACGATTATATCATTGAAATTATGCTATTTATTAGTTAAGATATTTTTTACCAACATTGAAGATCATGATGAAGATAATTACACTTGGGTCTTTTTTATGCGATTTTAAAGTTATGCGGTTTTGAAAAATTATTGAACCTATCCCTCATTTTTCTATAGAGGACAAACCTTTTTTATGCGAATGCGCATTAAAAAAATCTAAAATCAACACTAGTGCAAATTTAAGTTATCTATATTTAGAACATCCAAATGTGAAAATAGTGCTTCTTCCACCCTGCAAAGAAACAGAAGACGATATCGAAGTGAAAGAAAAATCCTGCCCCCTTTATCGTAAAGATTATATACAAGAAGCTAGTCAACTTTGCAATGAATTATGAAATTTATTTATTGTACATGATTCAAATTCTGAACGAGTTTTCAAATTCCAACGTGAGATTAAGATTTGCATATCTCCATATCATGTGTAAAAAAAAATAATGATTAAATCATTGCAAATTTTTTAATGCGATTTTAGGTAAATTCTATCACATTGATTTGAAGTTATGCGGTTTTTAAAAATAACGGAACCTATCCCTCAATTTTCTATGTGGTTCTTTTTTATGCGAATTTCTTATATGCGACTCCCCGTGGATCGTATAAAAACAGACCCAAGTGTATTTAAAATGAAATATTACCAAATTTTAAAAATATATTGCTTGTTATAACCAAGTCCATATGATGCAAAATAATGTCAAAAATATCACATACAGATTATTTTGCATATGGACCGACAATTTTTTTCTTGGGGTTTAGGGGGGTCTTTTGCTACGTTTCACACGTAGTCCTAATGTCCGGCCAATTTAAACAAATTTGTTTTCTTTACCCTGACACTGGAAAACTGGTACCTCCTCAAGTTTAACGACTTATTGAATGATTTGTATAAGTTTTTTTGCTTAAAAACTTCAAACCGATTGCATTAAATAATAATTTATTTAAATCAAACATACATTGCAAAATACATGACGATTTAAAAGTGAAATTTTGGATATTTTTCAACAATTCTGACACTTAAGATATAGGGTCTATTTGTGAAAAGTAGCAGAAGACCGCCCTTATCCATAAAAAAATAGTATTTAATGCAAATAAATTAAAATTGTGTGATAATACATGTATTATATAACTATGAAAATCCTTTCCAGAAGCTATATTTTGTCATACAAAAATACATTATAACTATTCGGGAGTCATATATGTATATTTCATAGTATTATATCGTCATAATATATGTAATTTATACGATGATGAAATAAAATTACATTATAGTATCAATGGCTATGTAGAGAATTGATTTTTTTCTTGAATAAATCTTGCATAAAATTGTCAACACTTAGGTAGTATGAAACTTCTTAAGATAATGATTAATGGATATGCATTACTTTGAGTCATGTTTATTTTTTTAACATATTTTTTTATATTTCAACCACATGAGTTTATAGTACTTGTTTAAAAAATCTATCAAAAAACGTATTATGACGTACACTGTTTAATGAAACAGGTAATCCCCGCACAAGTTGATTTGGTTCAAACACGGCTTGAAAATTGGGGAAAACCCACTATAACATAGCTACGTTTATAACCAATTGTATATATATTGGATTTTGAATTAAGTCGATGTTGAATAATACGATTTGGAGTGATTAACCTCATAACTTCATTCAATATAGAACTAATCATATGGCCAGAATTAGTTAAATTTGTAAATCTATTCGATACAAATCAAAATAGAGCAAACATCGAAGATATTCTGAAATTTCAAATAGAAAATATCTTTCCAAAATTAATAATTAATAACAGATTTTTGGCAAAAAATGCAGCATAAATCTCAAGATGCTACTGCAGAAAAGAAAATGAATCAAATAGTCGTGTTTTATGGAGGTTGCTTGTATATCCCAAATAAAATGTATTAATATCATGTTTAGGTATTCTTCCAGTACATATATCGTATGGTGATATATCACACAGAGATATATTGTCACTATAAAAAAAATCCAGGCTGATCTAATCTTAATAAAACCCATTACGATTGTTGACATTGCTACATATTTTAATTGTCATTGCCAAGGAACGAATCCAAGTTTATTGCAGATGGATGTCGTAATAATAAATCCTAGCAATGCATCGATGAGCCTTAATCTCAGTCCATTTGACCAGGCGGTCTGAAATAATGTTGGATCTATAACGAAATAAATCCATGTTTATTTATTCGATAAGAGTTATATTCTTAATCGGTAGGACAGGTGAAAGGCAATTAAATTAATATGTTCCAAATGTATCGAGCGATTCGCCCACCGGCCCTTTTAATGACACTTCTTATCCGCTTAACATTCTTGATTGTCGAAAATGTTGATTTGTAAGAAACAAATGATAAATGTATGTTATTAAGGCTTTATGTGTACCGGACGCAAAGGGTTACAGAGGCCTTGTATGCGGCCGGGAGAAATTCGAGAAAGGCGATTTTACAGTAATAAAGCATACTTATAATTTTCTCGGATTAAATTACAGCAAGTATGATCTAAATTATGAAAAAGTGATTTAATACATAACGAATTCCTTTTAGACAGTCTAATGCCTTGTTTTCCCAACGGCAAGGGACTGAAGAGCATTATTTGCTAATCTGCTTATAAATCAAGCTTCCTGTCAACAATAAATTGAAATTGAGAAGCACATTTCTGAGACTAAAAATAAATTACAAAGCTATTTGAGCACGTTAAAGGTATCAAATGTTGTTTCAATTTAAATATCTCAATAGTTATATTCAAATTTAATTCTATGAAGCCCGTTCTTAGAATGTTCTCATAAATATCTCAATCAAATAACATTTAATTATAGCTCATTGATTCGCTTTAAGTTTAAGTTAAGCTCTTAAATATTTGTTATCATAGATTAAAATAATCGATGTGCAAAAATATATTAATAGTGTGTTGAATCTTGGATTCTAATTATTATAGTTCAGCTTCTTAGAATAATGTGCAACACAGCACGTTATTTAATATATAATATAGGGTCTTTCAATAAGGGCGCTCATAATTTGTTAGATTATAGCGGCCATATTATTAAAACAATATCTATCAAATTTATTGTAAATTGTTCAATAATATATGGCATATTATGATACAAAAGTTATAGCTTTGAACAAAGTGTGCAAATAATTAAATTTTATTTTCAAAATCGATCGCAAAAATTAAAAACACTATGTCGTGGTGACTGGACTGGATCAAATATGGTGAAGGACGAGAACGGAGTTTTGTTGGTCGGGATAAAGTTCTCGGGTGTTAGAGAAGATATTTTTAAAATCTTCTCGGCGGTGAGTCAGTGGTCCTAGGAAAATCACCTGAGGTCAACATAAATGATATTGAGATTACTCCTCCGACTTTAAGTGAGTTTGATGCCTGCTTACAGTGTCTTCAGTGGAGGGAAGGCTACGGGGGTGGACGGTATCCCGGCGGAGTTCTTGAAATGGGGGGGACGCCCTCTGCTCATGAGGTTATATGGCCTCGTTTTGGCAATATGGTAGAGCGAGGTCATGCCTTCTGAGTGGAGGACGGCTGAAATATGTCCCATCTATAAGGAGGGGAATATGCTGCTGTGCTCCAACTACAGGGGCATATCCCTTTTAAATATAGCATATAAATTGTTCCAAAGGACTCTCATTGGACGACTGTCGCCCATCATGGAGGAACTTATCGGAGAATACCAGTGTGGCCGAAGTAACATTAACATTAAACATTAATGTTTCGTCATTTACTCTGGATCTGATTTTGGAAGTCAGACAACTTGCTGCTGAAAATGCACGCTCAGCTTCCACACTCTTTGGAGGTATAGTCATCAGATATTTAAATGCTAGTTCGAGTTGATGACCGCGTGAGCCCTCATTTTCGTATAACACCATTAATGTGACTGATAAAATTCTTTTGTGCTGAGACACGGACTAAAAATCGCAAAATTCCCGATTTCCCGACAAATTATTTATTTCCGTCTCTGCAGATGAATACGTATATATTGTAATACTTTGATGTGATTCGTAATTATATTACGGAGGAATACAGAAATTCTGAACCCCGTATCTATTATATTTCATATCGCTATTCCCATTATTCGTCGAGGTGTAGTAAATACATCACCGGTAGGGAAAGGTTACTATAACAATTTGAAAAACATACATGTACGCTATATATGTATACATAGATTAGACAGTCACTGCTCCTATGCATCGCCTAAGTTCACCAATTAGTAATTACGCCACTGTTTTCCACGTCCAGATTTCGTCGGGAATGTCTCGATTTAGTAGCCTTCATCGTGTTGGTGAGGTGTACCATTTCTGTTAGATAAAAATTTCAATCCCGGGATTTTCGGGATTACGTTTTCTAATCCCGGGATTCTTAAGTACCTAATAACTGTCCGGGATCCCGGGATTGGATTCCCTACTTCAGACCCAGCAGGTCTACTGTGGACCAACTATTTACGATCAAACTATTCTCTCAAAAAATGTGGAAATAACAGGACGGCGCTTCGTGCCACACAGCGCATGCCACGATGAACATTCTGCACGAACGATTTCTGGGGCAAGATTAACTCCTGCGGCGGCGAAGTGAACTGGCCATCAAAATCATGCGATTTAGACTTCTTCCTTTGAGTCTATCTTAAATCGCATGTTTCTGCGTATAAATCACAAACAATTGATACCCTCAAAGTTAATACAACGAACGCCATCCAGCAAATTCAACCAGATTTATGCGACAAAATCATCGAAAATTGGATCTCCCGAATACGCGCCACCGAGCAAATCTGACAGACATTTGAATGACGTTATATTTCATATTTAATGCCTATAAAATATTCTTTTAAATAAAAATAAAATTGAGTGACTATTTTACACATATCTTGTTTTAAACACATTTAAAAGTCGAGCGTCCTTATTGAGAAATATATCAATTCTTATTGAGAATCAAATAATATTAGACATTGATCATGATAATGATGCATGTAGTTTTTATTCTAATAAGTAATTTAATATGCTGGGAATAAAGTCACGTTTGAATAAACATTTGGGGTTGAATATGTTCATTTTAATTGGTACAATGAATGGAAAAATGTTCCTCAAAATGTTTAATGAATGAAATTTATCTAAGAAACTATCTGCTCCCATTCATTAAGAGGTTATCAATTATCATTACAGGTAGTAATTTTTACGATCTGAGTTAATTACTGTAAAAAATCTCCTTATCTCCATCGACAACCGGACACACGAACAAATGTTGATCAAATGCACTCGTAAATCTTGTTTAAGTCGATAGTGTCAACCGATGCCAAAATTGTGTCTAGGCCAGTTTTATTAATTACTAACGTCCCAAGACCAAAAAAAAGAATAAGATTGATACTTGTTAACAGTTAGTGACAGTCTCGATAAAGCTTACACATCGCATTGGACAGGGGCAGTCAAATTTATAGCTGAAAATCCTCGTCGACTTCTCAAGCTTTTTTTTGTCTGTCATTCATATTGAAAGTCATTCTTCGATCAGGTAGATGATATCATACATCATGCATTCATTTTTCAATCCAATATCATTTTTTTTGCCTTGACGAATGCTATAATTGTGGACAGCGTTCGCCAATATAAAGACAAATGGCAATATGTTTTTTTTTTTAATGAAACGTTATGTAAATATAATAGAACAATCGATGATCTAAAAATGATGACAGTAAATCATTTCAATCGGAAATATAGATTGTCAATTGAAAGCAGCAACCGTGAAATTGATTCATCGTGAATCTGAGACAATCATATCTATAATCTCATGACGAAATAATGGCTATGCTTGACAATGGCGATTGTAGAAAAACTCTGTCATTATGCAAGTATTCAATCATCCATACAGATTAAAATCAATGCAATCAAATACATCTTATCAATCTTTTTATTGCATGATAATGCACCATTATGCAAATACGACAAACTTTTTTTCTTCAGTCGATATAACAAGAACGTTGACCCGTCAAGAGATGCACATTATTGTGTGATATCATATTTTTGAAATGCTTTGGGTTCCAAAATCAGAATGTGTTGCTTTTTATCCATCCACGAGCATATATTACCTGCGCATTTCACCCCTTACCTTTATGGGGTTGTAAAGATATCATCGCTCCCTCAAAAAAAAAAGCGCTTCTCCGTAACATCTCAATTTTATTGCCATACCCATGGCCGTTGACAGACGCTTAGGTTCCAATTAAAAATAAAAACTTTTTGACACACTGACCGTCGTTCCCATCTTAAAACGCACCACTTCACGAATGCACATATTCGTTATTGGACCGAAGAAAGTCTCGAATTTATTCGGACAGCGTCGACTTGTTAACCTTTTATTGCTCTTTGAACTTACAAGCGAACGTCTTCGATATCGTGAGATTGTTTATACAACTCTAAAATCGTAACTTTACGAGCGATTATCGTAAAATGGTCACAATTCAACCCTCGATAATGACCGCCGGCCATTATCTTACTTATTTATTGGCATAAGAAATTGACCATGGATGCCAACATTGTTTAGAATGCGGACGCAAGACAGCGATTTATAGCCCTTAAATTCAGACAGTCTTATAACTCGGAATCCGTGGACAAACTCACGATGATAAAATGTGTATCTTATTAGAGAAACCATGTGCATAGTTTTGTAATCGGTCGTCTTCGAAACGCATTGAAGCTTCAGCATCTTGAATGCTTTCTTAACCTTCTGATTTATTGTGATAACATTTCTGCAGAGTTAAATAAATTATGATTGAGCAGAGAGTTGTACTCGTTTCTCGACTGTTTGATACTCGACAATATCATGTATCAAGATATTGAAATAATATGAAAGCAAGAGTGCTTGTCTATATAAATAAATGCCTCGAGTCTAACATGTATCAAATAATGTAGGATTTAATACCAAGGATGTTTCGTATAAGTCTTACATATCTTTCCATATAATAAAATATTGCAATCAATTTATCGTTAATTAGAATCGCCAATTTATTTAAATAAAACATGCATATTTATTAATAAATAAACCTAAATTTGAGACTAAATATTTTCAATAATATAGCATGCTTTTTAAGAAAAAATAATTATCAGTAAGGGGTTGTAATTACTGCTATTCCCAATCCACAATATAGATCTTTTATCAATGAGTAGCACTTATATTTGTAAATCCGTCCCTACTTTTTCTTGTCAAATTGAGGCTTCACAAGCCTTCCCCTTTATTTCGATCATTTATCATGTCTAAATATGTTTCTCACGGTAAGACTTTTTATAGACAAATTCCTCCGAAAATTCTCAATGATTTTGATAATAACTTGACTTTATTACTTGTAAATCTATTTTAAAAAAACATTTATGACATTTTGTTAGAAAAGGATATTTCAGATAGGAAACGATCTATGATTGAATGGCGATATTATTTTGCCACAATTTAACACATTCCCATCGGGTTACGCATATATCTATATTTAAGGTGGCATCAGTATATGCATCTGTGCATCTTTAGCTATTATACAGTGCTTAAAGACATCGTTATATTCTATAATTTATTTTTTTTTAATTTTTTAAGTCATGCATATTATTCAAGTATAACTAATTTGTTGTATTAACACATTTCCATCAGGTTGCGAATAGTGTCTTTCGTCTATTATAGTATCATAAAAATCCTTTAGATCCTCTTTTTGTGCGTATTTTTTCAGTGCGATTTCAGAGTTATGCGATTTTTTTAATTTGTTAAAGAGCATGTATCGAAATATACTAACCGAAATTTGGAAAAAATTACAATTTTAAACAGATTGATAATGTTGGATCTGCTATCGCTGAATTACTGAATATAGATTTTTTTTAAATTGGTTATATTTGTTTTGCATTTTTTCAAAGTATAGACTTTTAAAAACATATCTTCCAAAGAAATTTTAAAAAATTCAAAATTATAATAACTTACGGAGTTATATCTATTTTAATCGTGCGACAACTAAGCCGGTCCTACAAGAATAAAATATTTAAACGCATTTTTCTACTTTATTAAAAACTTACACTATTTTTTTTCAACACGGTTGACATGATATCTCAAGTTTTAATTAACTGATTTACTTCAAATTAAATATAATTTTTTTCACAAAATTTCTATTGTTCCAACCAGATATATGTCAAAATTTAATTTTTAACTATTTAAAAAAAAATAAAACTAAACTGAAAAAATGATTTCTTATTAAAAAGTCGCCATTTTGTGAAAATGATTTTTTTTAGTATAGCGACATCTTTACTAATTATGAATTGAGAAAAAAAGAAAATCTACACAGAACAATGATGATAAAGACACCTCGTATACTATTTCTTCCGAAGAAGTAAGCGATTTTGAGTCATATTGAGGATATAGAAGTATTAAGGATGTCTGGCATTTTTTTTTATAATTGTTTCTATCCAATCCATAGAACATATCATCACTTTTTCAACTTCATTTATTATTTCAATGTTTAATATTATAGTTTAGTCTAAGTTCTTACTCATCAGACAAGAAATCAAGATAATCCTGGATCAAAACGATCGATTGAAAATAGTTTGTTTTGAGTCAAGGATTTCATTAATGATATTAAATAGCTTTCTTTTTATTAGAAAGCAGGGTTTTTGAGACTTTTGAGACGTGTATAGATATTATAGATTAATTAAAAGACTAGTGGGCTACCGATTAATATGCGATCTCTGCGAATAATTTTCAAAATATTTCATTAAAAAAATTATCCATTTATTTCAGAATCATACGAAGATGTACGTTGCTCAAAGTAAACACATGAGCAATGTGTTTGTTTCAGTAAATCGTGATATTAATTGGAATTTCATGCAGCATCCAAAGGCGGTCTCCGTTTAGGCGTGTTTACATAACATAATTTAAAATATGTGTACTGAATATCTTTAAAAGTATGTTCTTACCGGTGTGTATAGTTAAATATGCACATTTCCAATGAGAAAAATGAATTATGACATCTTGTCTTGATTTACGTGACACTCTGGAGGGGTTCGTTAAGGTGTTGTGTATAATTGAAAATTTCCCTATACGACAATTAGCCGAAGTGAAACACGAAAAGTGCCTTAAGGTGCTATTGTAAATAACAATTAAAATAAAATAAATACGGCCAACAAGCACAGATAAATATAAACAAACAAAACGAGCCTCGTAAATAAGACCCGTTCAAATATTTGAACTGTAAACATTTTTAACAGGACGCGCTCTTTCTCGCCTTAACATCCAACCAACATGTAATTGCCGTAGAAGCACTTTAAACTATTACATTCTCAAACGTTATGCTTTCGAAATAAATATTTCACGCGTGCTTTCAACAGATTTACAAGCTAATTTCACATCCAATAAAAATTATGCATGCACTACGTCCGATGGAATTTTACGAGTAAATTTAAATCCCGCATCCACTCATAAATATCCCGTAATTAAAAGTACAATGCATCTATTCCCACGGGCTTAAAGGGTTGATAAAAAATACGAGTTCATCTTTTCAGAATTTTTCTTAATGGCAACCCTCGACATAAATTAAATTGCGTTCGAGCATATCTCAGTCCACTTACATCCAACTCATTCTCGCATAAGGTTTACCATGTCGACGAGCGAGAAACAAATATCTTCATAATCGTCTCTAGAATTTTATTACTTCGCTAAGTTAAAACAAATAAGACTGACGATCATCAATCACAAGGGTTGGCAGTGATGGTAATCTAATCATCCGATTTTGCCGTAACAAATTACACGGGGAAGGGTCAAGCGTTCCCTAAAAACCATATATTCCATAACCCGAAGACGTACGTATTTCAAGAAATATATAAACGAATTTATTACCTCATTCAATTAAGGAAATTTGTTTTACGTCCTCTTATGGTAATTTCAACCCGCTAAGTCCCGTCTGCGCTGCATACGGAAAGCCCGTAAAGACGTATTAAATTATGATTTATTTTATTGCCATGCAAGCCTAATAAAGCGCCAATAAAGATTTGATAATCGAACTAAAAACAATACTTTAATGGCGACATTAAATAGATAATTTTAATGCCGTTGGTTCTCGGCGTTTAACTGTACACGATTAAAAACCACATAAGTGGGTATAGAATGCTTGTAAAAGCAGTATTTATTAATTTAACACAATGATATTAAAAACATCCAATGTTAGATTATTTTGAATTTATAATACATACAGAGTGCGGCGGGAAAACTACCTTATTTAAAAAAAAAATAACGCAAGTAGTATAGGAGATATCAGTTTAATTATTGTTTTCATGTTACAAAGAGACATTTTAAATTTTGTATTTATTATCTTATAAAAATTATATCACTGAAATGTGCTTTGTTATGATCAATTTATTGAGATCAATGCACTAGAGTGCAGCAAGGAAACTACCTTATTTGAAATGCGCACCCTGAAGCAACAATTATTTCAAGAAGGGTGGAATGGCACTCATTTGAAAGAGCAGAAACTAATATAAGATGGTTTTGTATGCATTGTCCAAAATAGGTATTATTGAACCATGATATTTTTGAAGAAAACAGTAATGACAGACAACAGACAGCGACCGATTAGATTGGAGGATCATTTAATATCGATCCTATTTCCTACGCAGCTGTATGATCTGTTCTGGGTTACCCCGGATTAGCCACACAGACAGTGTCTTCCACTGGCGAAGTTTCCGCAGGAAGACCAGCTTCAGACTACGTGCACCCGAAGATGCGATGGAGGAGGAAGGACAAAGGTTAAAGCTAAATTCAAGGGACACTATCGCGAGTTCACTGCCATCATGAGTCCAACCTCAGTTTGAAGAGGGTTGTAGCAGATGACGGACTGCAAGGGCTATCCCTTAATTTGTAGTACCTTTATGGGTACGCAGCACAGGGTGACCTGCGTACCCAACTCAAGTTAGCTGGGCTACTCCATCTACGAATTATATTCAAGCTATTATCGACAACATACTCGTCGATTCGCTGGAAATAGTGGAGAGAAGCTTCAAAACTCGACTAATTCAATGCATTGACCAGAACGCGACAAAAATAACTAATCGCTGATATCTTCTACATTGTTTGCGTTATTCATTTTTAAAATAAGGTAGTTTCCCTGCCGCACCCTGTACATTTCTTAAAAATGACAATATTTGCTATAGTTGAAATCAATCACTTTACTTTTAAACACGGTATTTATCAGGCTCTTTCGTGTACTTAATGATATAGACCTGATTTTCAAAAAACCTATCTTATCTGTTATCATTTGCAATTCTACTTAGATAAGACTTTCATACATTTATAAAAATATATCGTACTGTATAAAAAATAACTAAAAATCTGATTGTCAAGAACCCATCAATGCTCTTGTAGGAACATTTTGTCTTTATTTTTTAAGACAATATTGAAAAAAAAACGTCTAATTTTGGATTCATAAATCGCAATTAAAATTAAAACCAATCGTTACTAATGCAATCGAATTTTTTTCGGATCATAAGCGGTTTTCGTGGACATAAAATGGCCTTATCTTGGTAAAGTTTAGTTGAAATAAATAAATGGTTATTCCTGGTAGCCAACCCCTTATGACTGTATGTAAATAGGTGGTTGGAATGATATATTATCGCCCTTTATAAAGTTGAAAGATCTTTTTAAGTCGTGCATTGTATGACATGTAACTATTTATTACAAGGAACATAATAAATTAAATTTGATTAAAAATGCGTGAAAATAATCAGTTTTAATAGCTTTAATTATCTTCATCCCTAATAAAGGATTACTATATGATATTACGATAATTTATTGAGTTTTCAACAATTTTTCAACAAAAAAATACTAATTAATTACACAATATCATTTTTAAACAACGATAATTTAATCCTCTAGTCATAAGTATTCCTCTACTCAAAAATGTTCATTTAATATAAATTTCCATTTGTATTTTGAGAAGTTTTCTATTACCGAAGAAAATTGCTCAGACTTAGAAAAACTAAAATATAACTAGGAGATCATGCTACCTTTAATATCGTTATAAATAGATAGGGTTGCTCTATAATATAGCAATTATTGATTAAATGTGCAGCAATATTTTTGCATTAGGTTATACTAATGGTGTATTAAATCCAGATGGCAGAAAATATTTTTATCATCCCAACAAATTTGAGAGATCAGATGAATTGATATATCCGATTGATCATCTCAATCTAAGTATAGCCTATTTTATTTTTGATCTAAAAAAGTTAAAATTAAGATGATCAATAAAATCGAACTGGGTTGTGTATAATAGATTGATTTGCAAAAGTTTTAGTCCAATTTAATCATATGTAAAAATAACGAAAAATCACTGTATAAATCATCTTTTATCCCTAAAAAAAAATCTATTATGGAGATCTCCTAATGCTGATAACGGATATGGCACTTCAAGAAGAATTCGAAATCATGTACATCTTGACAGCTTTCTGCCTGTTAACTCATGGGTACAGTTAAATCACATAATTCTTAAATAATCAACACAACCGTAAATCTAAAAAGCAATAATACATCATCAACACAATCAACTCGTTTTTACGCAATGGTTAACAGCCAAAAAAGGTCGAAAGATCGAACATCATAATACGCGCTGCGTCGACGACAATAGACACATCAACGAAATACGATTCTTTTATACGCGGCCACTTCCCGGTAAGGAATCATTAAGAGACTTCACCATTAGTACTAATGCCAACATTAGGCACAATTATTGTTTACTTTCATTTTTTACCAAGCACCAAAAGCGTAGAGCCAATCGTTTTGAATATGTAACAAGTATTCATTAACCTGATTTATCTACGGGCCGTCGGGTCAAAATCTATTCCCTCTAATTACACCAATCACATTCAGCTGTCGGATTTATATGAAAAAAACTTGAAAAATGAGTCTCGAGTCACGCCTCTCGCGCCACACGGACACACATTTGTGTTTGAACTCGAAACATGCGAGTATTTATTCATTAACGAGTATTTACGCTCAGACCAAATCTGCGCCTTGAGAAATGCCCCGATCTGAGCTTCTCCCAGATCTATTCGATCTGTGACCAAAGGTACTTTCGATCGCCAAAAATGCGTATAAACCCCCACAAAAACGCCATGCATTTAAACGTTTCATTGTTTGATATGTAAATATTATTGTTATGCAACGAGCAGATTTGACCGCAAGCCTTGAGAAGACTCACTTATGAAATAGTTTCTGCTGTGGTTGAAAATAACATTTGTATGAAGACGTAAACCTTTGAAATACCTTCCTCAATAATGATATAAATCTTTTGTGGTCTAGGGAAACAATGCTCGTTTTAATAGTGGCATTAATATTTTAAAGCCTCCACACAAATGGTATTACATCATATTGTGTATTTAATGAATATTTTTTTCAGTACATATTTAGTCGGTTGGCGTTTCGTGTTTCGTTCTTATCCGCTCGTTGATGTCTTTATATTCAATATCTATATTTTATATGAAAATTCGCTCATAAGTTTATCATAAAATCAAATAATATACTTAATAAATAAAATAAAATAGATTTAACACTTAACAGTCCGTTTCCTCGTTTATGGGTAATCAAAACCTAACCATTCTGTCAATTAAATGGTTTAATGTTCTCCCGTTAATTAAATAGGTGAACAAACTATCGTGCGAAATATACTAATCTGATTTTTACAAATATATGATTCGAAAACATTTTCCGTAGAATAGGTAAAAAAACATAGGTTTTTCCAAACATATGATGCAAAAAGGATTTCTTCAAAAACAGGTAAAAAGGAAGATCAGCATAAGAAATATCATAAATTATT
Organism: Stenopsyche tienmushanensis; assembly: GCA_008973525.1. Classification (NCBI taxonomy): domain Eukaryota; kingdom Metazoa; phylum Arthropoda; class Insecta; order Trichoptera; family Stenopsychidae; genus Stenopsyche; species Stenopsyche tienmushanensis. The sequence goes on along the minus strand of WACJ01000255.1, from coordinate 138,429 downwards.
TTATGAAGCAAATGGATTAAAATTTCTTTGTAGGGATGACAGTGATGATATATCAATATTTTAGCCTTTTGAGGAGTGAGCAAATTTAAAATCGATAAAGTCGTTGATGCCATAATCGCTTTACACCGATTACTTTCTGTCAGCTCCTATCAGCGTAAGACAATCTTCAATTCGAGACAGAGTCAATTGTAAATAAGCATTGCTAATAGCATACAAGACCACGTCATTTTTTTACATAAACAATCACACAAGAAATCGATTCATTTGCTTCTTCTTTAGAAGAAGAATAGTGAACTCAGTGACTCATTCAACAAGCAGCGACGAACAGGAAGCAATTAAATAAATAAACACTGTCGATAGCACACAATATTCCGTCATTTCTTTGCGCAAACAACAAACTTGAAATCGATCTATTCAATCGTGCGATGTATGCGGGCAAGCTCTCCGTCTCTGTCTCCCGAACTGCGCTTCGCTCTCTGTCTTTGTCTGTCTCCGAACTCAATGTACAAGAGTGCTCTTTCTGAATAGTGGAGGGGGGGACCCAAGCCCTGGGATAGTACTCCTTTATGGGTTAATAGTATAAAAAATATACAAATCTCATCCCTCGACAAAATATAGCAAACTGTATGTATGTAATTTTTTTTACAAATACGTACTTAAATACGCTCAAATACATCGTTCATATGTCATATTTTTTTATATATTATAGAAAGATGAACTGATTAAATGTCGTCCTTAAATTCTGTTCGTGTATTTGGGTATCATTTGATCAATCCATTCGTGCAATTCAAGATAAACGTGTCACTGTTTGCATTTTATCACCCTTATACACGCATTGCATAATGAAAACCACTACAATATTTAAATATATCGATGCAGTAAACTTTTTTGGAGGTACCACTAAAATTTCATTTCAATTTATTGGCTGGTTTAAGATTTATATCAATTTTACGAAAGAAGCACTTTTTATGAATTCCAAGCAAGGTTTAACGCGAAACACCCGGACTGTAAAGTGTTAAAATGAATGAGAGTTGTTTGAAAAATATAAATACACCCATCCCTCGCTTAACACAGTACTCGTTTAACACGGTTTCGGTTTAACACGGTTTCAGTTTTGGTGAAAAAATATATGTTTCCACATTTCGTAGATGTGCACACAGCTGTGCGAAATTCCAAGAATAGCGGTAAGGGGATAGAGGAATAGAACTGCGCATTTCAAACAACAAATAGTACCTAGAATATATAGAAAGTACATCAGACGTTTAGCCTCGCTTAACACGATTTCGCTTAACACGGCGATTTGGCGGAACCTATCTACCGTGTTAAGCGAGGGATGGGTGTATTATATTATTGTGCATTTTTCTTTGGCTTTTATAATATTCGATTGCACAATGATTTATCTTGAAATTATATGTGATAATGATGTCTAGGAATCATCAGCGCATTAACAGATAAAATCATTTTATTCAATTGTAGAAGAAGTTCATCAATACTTTGGATCAGCGCCTGACTGCGAGAAAATCATGATTTGCTCAGATCATGACGTAGGCCAAAATAAGTCTCGTGAGTTGTGTGATCAAATATGCGGGATAATGGCTTATCCCTTCATCTATAATCGCGAGATGATAATCATTAAAAACATCGGAACCATGATCTTTCTTCCCAGTAGGCGTAGAAAGCTTAGAAGGGGCGGGTTTCATACCCAATGCCTTTAGGAACAACATGAAAAGCTGTAAACCTTATTTGATTGATAACCCTATAGAAGTCTTGCAGCTGAGTCTTTTTTTTTTTTTGAGAACACACAAAAATAAAGCACATCTTGAACTAAAACAGCTATTTTTTGCGTTTGTTAATAATCTCATCCACATTTCGTCACCTCTTCGGTATGGTAGTTGAAAGAACTACGTAGGCTATCTTAATCAAAGTATTATCGGATCAAGGCGAATGAGGAATCATATAACATAAAAAAGGAGGGACATCATATGAAAAAATCTGTTTGCAGATTTTTGATATTCAATTAAGAATTTTCATCTTTATTAAGCTTGGATTAATTAAATTCTTTCTGAAATTAGGCTATATAGATTGATAACACTTAATCTGACAAATTCCATGGTTATTTATCGTCATACACGAGACCAAATATTTTCGAGTTATTTAAATCTGAAGAATGCAAAAAAACTATAAATCGAGACCAAACAAACATAAAAAATGCTGTAAACAAATTTAAAGCGGGTCGCACATTTTATCCAAAATTTATTTTTACGCGTGCAATTATGAAACCTCAAGGGTTTTGCACAAACCCAACATTAAAAATTATTAACTGGTTCAATCTGTTCCTCATAATAACTGGAAGGCCCAAAATTAAATATGGGATCGTAATGGAAGCCTTTGTGATAAAAAAAATAAACAAAGACTGAGCCCCGTTTTCTGAAAAGCGAGTCGGGCTACTTGCCCACCCACAAATAAAGGATAATTACACATTTATAAACATTTCAATAGGGGTCCTTCATACCTGACTTGAAAGCAGTAGACAATTGACAGGAAGAGAAATATACAGCGGGTGGGATGCAAACTGGGGGTCCTGGGACTCCGCCCCAATCCTCGGGAAGCCCCCGAAATAATGGGCCGCCGACAGAGACTCAGTAGCATTCTGCACTCACATCTTCACTTCACATTTCACATCACTTAATAACACCATCAATTTGATCCTAATTAAAATGCAGCAATTTTAATTGGATGCACTTAAATATTGAGCCAATAAGATCTCATCGAAGCACTGTACAATTTGCACTCATTTATTATCAACGTATCCTGCAAATAAAAATATATTTAAATACATTATAAACTGTTATGTCGAACGCGATAGAAATCTTCCCCCAAAAAAATGAGCTTCGGTCTCGATGTCATTTTATCTGTACTATTTGTTTGAAAGCTCAACGAGTATCTAAGATCTAACATTCAGATGGACAGGTCAAAACACTCCTGATACATTTCCGAGATAATAAACTACCTACGGTACCTCGATCGTATCTGTGAACTGATCTAATTATACTTCTGACATTACTATCGTGTTACATTAGATCTTTAAAGTAACACTCGACCATCTGCACGCTTATAAAAATATATATACTGACCGTCACGTGTATCGAAAGGATATTGATTAAATTAAAAATTCAGTCCTGAGAACAGTAAAAAATATGCATAAAAAGCCTGATACGAAGATAAAGACTTGGCTGAAAATTAGCATAACGACCTTTTCCTTATATGGACATAAGCTTTTAACATAAATTTTGTCTGGTTTACACGCCAAATATTATCAGGAATGTTTATATATTAATTAATTATAATACAAATCAACCTGCGAGACACATTAACAGTCGTAAGAAAACGATAGTCAGAGGCTCATGAAATACACATTATGTGATAGTTGCGATACTTATGCGAATTTTTCGACGGGCGTAAAGAAATGATGATCGTCTCGATGATGAATAAATAAATAGTAATTTAAATTGGCACATAGATCTTTGCTAACTATTGTATTTAGTTAAGGTATTTAATATTTTAAAATATTTTTGTAATGAAACTTTAAATATGAATTGTAAACGAAACGAAATCCAGAAGCTAAAATAAACGATTTTTGTATTTTTATGAACTTCAAGACTTATTGATGTTTGCAAAATACATCTGCGAGACTTGGAACAAATTAAATAAATCGAGTGCGACCTCCGATCATCTCCAACTGAGCTTTATCTCGTTTCTTCTTCTTCAAGATTGATAAATTCTTTTAACATATGATTTCTAGGCAGAACTTATGGATGAATTTATAATGAAATGTGAGAATAAGGAACTATGGCGATACTTGAACTAGAAGATGGTAGCTAAAGGATTACACAATAAAAACATTTAATATCATTATTGTCCAGGTCGAGGAATAATATTGATGTCAAACATGTTAGTGAATTTAAGCGAATATTTTTTAAGGATATGGATTATATATATTATATACTGTCTTTCAAATAAAGCTGCGTAATCTCTTACTTATTGAGAAAACCGCAAAAGTGCCCTTCTAAACTAAGGTGAATATATGTAATTCCCATGAAAGGATTTTAAAATATTGGATTATGATAATGATACAGGGTGTTTTGCACATGAATCGACATATTTTTTTGGAGGTTAGGGCGGTCTTAAGCCACATTTCACACATAGGCCCTATGTCAGGATTGTCGAAATAGAACCCAAAATTTCTCCTTTAAACCATCATAATTATTTTATCTGTGGTTGTAATGGCAAGAAATAACTGTTTTGTACTTTTTCAATGTATTTTTGATCATTATTTAATGCAATTATTTTAAAGAAAATTAGTTCTAAGCTTCCAAAGTCGCAAAAAATGTGTTTACATACATTTTGATGACCCAATAATTATCATAGCTTGAAAATCTCGACTAAAAATTAATTATCTGTCAATTGATGCTGTTATCATAAGACATATTTACAGGTAGTTTTCAAAAAAATATTAATCCGCATGTATTGGATCCCGATGAGCAAATTTTCTATTTATCCGTTCTTGGAATTCGCTTTTAATTTTTTTCCATATGAAAATATCAAATATGATCTATAAGAAGCTTTTGCATCGAATATTTTCTTTTGATAAATCAATATTGATATGGGAAAGACCAAAATATCGAAAAATTCAAAAAAAATAAAAAGAACAAATATTTATATTTGTAAATATAATACAAGCATCAACATCAAATACAACCTCATCATAATACCATGATAATGAAATTCATTTATGAAAATGTCGTATGTTGAATGTACGATTTTACCAAAGCAAGGACACTTATATATAGGAGTTTTGTATGCAATTTAAATTATAAATTCAAAAATAAATAATAAGATGTATTGCAGTTCGATTTAAATAATTTTAGGATTTATCTTAAGCTTAAATCAACTTTGATAATTTGGTTAGCAAATTATGGCGCTTTTTATTGAATTTTATCCTTATTCATTGAGGATGACCCACTATTTTGGATTTAATTGTACAAATATTCGCACATTTTGATTTCAAATTTATCACTGATATAGACATCATATTATTAGCATCATTTTGTCACATACTTTTCCTCGTTTTATTCAAATAAAACATACAGCATATTTCCTTTTCTTCTTTTGGCTATAGAATGAATCACCTGTTGGGTTGAAGTCGAAGCCAACAGTAAGCACCCCCGCCGTTTTTAAACACGAGAAATTAACTCTGCCAAATATGCTGCGGATGACTTCAACTTCTTGTTGAAACACCATCGTTCGTTGCGGAAAAATGTCTCGTGACAAATGAGATATTGTCGTCGTAATAGTAAATATTCGCTCTAACAGCTTGGGTCAACAAATGCGACATTTTTGTGTTGACAGGAGGCCAATTCACACATTAACCGTCAAAGGATTAGCGACTCCAATTGGCCTCAGTGATAATTGCCCTTAATGCCTCGTTTGTATATAAATAAACACGTCGTTATGTTATACGTCTGCAATCTCAAATTGCTTGTAAGAATTGACCCATCGCGAAATTTCAATCGTTTTTCGCCTTATGAAACGAGTGAAAAACGTTCTGCACGTCGTGAAAGCTGAACAAAAGCACATGAATCCGCCTTTCGAAACTATTGTTTACAGCCTATCAATAATGTCGATAATTTATCACCGGCCACAGCGCGTCTTCGCTGCTTTAACTCAATTATCGGTCATATACATTCAGTGTCTCTAAATGCAAATGTTTACATGTCCACGGTATATATTAAAATATTTTAATAGAGTTGGAAATGTCTGCAAGAAACATGTTATCTGAACATTAACCTACAAAAAAGAACAAAACGATTTTATTGACCATCAATGTAATAAGCACATTATGCCATCTATTCGGGTGCAGAATGTTGTTGTCTAAGCAGGTGGTGAAATTATACAAGAAATGATCATAAATCAAAAACATGTGACAGGACATTAAACTTTCTCTTATTGCTTTTAACTTAAAATCACAGTTAGTAGTATTGCTCATGGTAAAATGTGCTATTGATTAGCAAAATACGTCGATAAATCGATCAACAAGAAGGTGATCTACAACTGAAATACATTTTAAATGCATATTTACATAATTACTTTAATGTATAACATTAGAATATTTAATTGATGAGCCCAATCAAATTGGATTTAAATGCTTAATGTTACAAGTTTTATTGAATATTTCATTCATAATCAACCCTCATAAGACATTAATTAATTACATGCATGTTTCGGCACTCTTTCCCTTAATAACACTTTACAGTCCGTGCACGCGTTAATGCGTGTTGAGAATAACGTAACTTTAAATCGAAAGAAATGTCGTTCAAACTTGATATAAATTTAAATTTCTTTCTAAATATAGTAGTATATACATGTATCAATATTTTAAGCGAATAAAATACATATAAACGTTACTCCATCGACAAAATATAGCAAATTTATAATAAAATGTATTGCTAACAAGGCGAGAAAATTGATTGAGTTCTACACGTTATTTGTGAATATTTTTGGCAGTGTCCTTTTTTAATTCTATTTATTTATAGCTAAAATGATTAGCTAAACATTTATTTTATGATTCATGTACAGCGGAACAACCGTTCATATAATTAATATCATTAAATATCACTTTTTGCAATATATCACGCTAGCATGCGCGCCACTGGTTGAAAACCACTATTATATTTATATATATCAATACAATCAACTATCTTAAAAACAACAATGAATTTTTGATTTAGTCTATTGGCTGGTTTAAGAATTATATCAATTCTACTAAAATGATAGCGTGTTTATCCATTTTGTGCAAATCTCGCCCGGATTCCAGGTGAAATTCGGTGTGGAACACCCGGACTGTAAGGTGTTTTAAGATTTAATTTCAATAGTGAATTCTTAAACAACATAATGTATATTGAAATTAAATTATAAATATAATAAAATATTGCCATTTTTTACTTTAAACATTTTTTTTCTACATTTATGATCGTTTTTTTCGCAATCTCATCCAAAAAAATCCTACGAACTTATTGAGTGATGTGTTATATATATTTGTCTATAAAAAGGATGGACAATCTGCATCCCTCTGTAATATTATATTTGCAAAATATTGATATTATTTTTTTATGTGCAAAATCAATATCAGGTATGATATATGTATTTATGTGCACATTAGCAAGTGGTATATGGGTTTTAAAAATAAATATGCTAAGCTAATGGGATTTTATTTAATGAATGTCCCTAATATGTCTCAGATCCTGGTCACTATATTCAAAGATCTAATCTTCTCTCATGCTCAACTATATGTTACTTTGTCACGCACAAGAATTCATATCACGACCGTGCCGAGGATCATTATTAAAGGATGATGATAGGATTTTAGACCCAACATGATATTTTATTACGCGCCATAAAACCCGCAGTTTTATTGGCTTAAAAATATGAGCGTCTACTCCTGATTTGTCAAATCTCTTATTTTGTTGATATTTTTGAAATGGTCTGACTGATGGCCCTCTTCGCTGAAAAACGTATGCAAATTTCAACATTTTTGATCGGGCATGCTCGGAATACATAATGGACAAGTGGGTCCATTTTCAACGTTTCCCAAAATACAACATCACCCTTGACGCCCGAATTTAATTAAGCGCACATTTTTGTTTACGAAAAAAGTCGATCTGACAGGTCAATTGTGAAAAGGTTACAATTTATTCACATATAACGACCATCAAGAAATTGGAGGGGTAATAAATTACCCCGTGGATGTTTTATCCGACGATGTGGCCGGGCCGTACACTGTCGTATGATTTACTGCCGATTATCCGCTCCACTACCTGTTTTGGTCCGCTTCTGCCCATTTCCATTTTAATCTTTTACTTCGATTATGCACGGCTATTTTTTTGAATACGGGATTGGGCCAAATAGGCTCCGAGAGCTATTAACCCTTTCGGGGCGGCGCTCTCCGTTCGAAATTGCATAGACAAAATGTATACATCTTCAGAAACCTCTCATCGAATATACGCACGTCAACGTGAATTATTTTTAAAAAAATGAGAATTATTTATTCTATATATCGTTTTACGATTGAAGAGCTCAAGTGCTCTTATAAAGACATATTGATTAGCTAAAAAGACATTTAGTACACAGGTCATTCACCACAAAAGAGCCAAAATATTTTATCAACACACTTGTAATTCTTTTGGCATATTTATTGTTGCTATAAGAAGCATGATTTGACATTAATTAATATTAATACAGTGTTTCCATTTTTTGCATATAAATTCATGAATCAAAGTATTGTAATAAATTATGAAACATTATATGCGAAATGGCTTTTGAATTCAGTGAATTTCCATTATTATGAAATATAATTTAAAATACTAGAATTTATTTAATTATCAACTACTATAACATGTTTTTCACAAAATATATATGATCTAAAAAATGTTTAAATTACAAATACAACGGCTATTTCAAGCTTAAACCTAAATGGGAATTTCAATGCAATTGCCAATTATATTGATTGGTTTTGTTTTGTATCTTATGTTTTTATAAAAACTAGAGATTATTTTGGGAAAATGAAATAATTATGTTGTGTTTTCTTGTTGTTTTCTACGCATGATATCACTTGGATTTGATATCAGAACTAAGAAACTAGATAAATAAGGTTCGAAATGATGTATTGATGTTTAAATCATTTCTACAGTCAGAATTTGTATCAAAGCCTTGCCAATAAGAACACAATGCTATTTTAAGTCATTATTGGATTAAAATAATAATTTTATTAAAGTGGTAAAATAATAAGTAATCATATTTTTAAATGTCTGATTTGCACGGTAATATATTAAAAAATAAAACGCAGAATTCGCCTGACCAAGTGTAATGTGCCATTTTAATTATTATAACACTGAAAACAGACAATGTCATAGATCAGAAAAAATCATAATCCAAATGTATTAACAGATTTTTTTTTTTTGATCAGCGAGTGGTAATGCAAGAGCAAGTATCCGCTCAGCTCATAACATAATTATTTGCACGTGTATTTTGATCGAAGCATACATATAAAAATATTCACTCCTGACAAGGTCAATTGTCAATTCATTGCTAAATATTAGGAATCATGCTTTTAAATTGAGATGAAATGTAAATTAAGTACAGACACAGAGAATTTATCAAGAAACCTTATAAAAATAGTGTTACGCCTGTCATAAGGCCAAATAAAATATCTTAATTAAAAATGAAATACGGTGGACTATGGACTTATGATGGCATCCTACCATTTGGTATGATGCTACAAATTTGTGTATAATTATAATCATGTAATTAAATCGTTCAACTCCCTGAATAATATTACAAAAAATATATGAGAATTCAATTCAAAAATGAACCTAATTCAATGAAATATAAATATTGATTTTGAATACGGAAGTTCTAAAAATGACACAGTTTTTAAAGGGTTGTTTGCTGAACTTGCGTTTGAATATGCTGATTTATATTTTATCATTATGCAAAGAAGCATTTTTATTGTCTGAATGGCGATTGTATCGATGATAAAGGCACTTTGCGGAATTAATTCAATCGATAGCTATCAATGACAGTTGAAATGTTTTCATCGGTATTAAACTCTGCCACTGTCAATACAAGAGATTTCAGCCAGGTTCCATAGACTCGATTTGTTATATTCTGTCTAGGAAATTCCGACCAGCCTTAAAATCACGACCCGCCACTGAATGGATAAATGGCCAGAGTAGGCACGCTTTACATAAACCACGCCAAGTGTATAGAAGAGCTTTATTCAAGATCATCATCCTCAAACGGACAGCCTTCACTCGATGATTTATCGATGATCTAATAAAAATGTACGTCGTGATTTCATCGTCATGTAAGTACGTGATGTAACTCATCTGGCAATATTACAGAGCGAGATGAGGATCATTACACGAGATCGATTTATCGATCCCCCGAGTGCTACAGAACTAGAACAATGCTGCTCGTGGCATTCGAACATCGCCGGCGCCGAAGAGCATTCAATGATTTAACACAATCACCGGAGCACATCTCATCACAACTTGCAGAACTGTCCAACTCGCCAACTGTCTGCCGTTTCGTGATATCCATAGTCGACTGTTGAAATGAACAATTATTCGCTCGATAAAGCCTGCAATCGATCAAACATAAATTGTGCCTCATTGACATATTGCCCTATAAAGCGGCACTATTATTTCTTATCATGAACTTTCACGCTTTGTAAGAATAGTGCGTAGGAAAACGCTGCAAGAACAATGAGGCATTAGGTCATCATCATCGATCAAATGAACAATTCTTGGAAATATTTACGAACGGATGACTTTCTAAAAACTTATTTTATATTAGACATCTATGAGTTCTGAGATAGTCTTAAATTTTTCAAATCTGCAAATTCATCAAAAAAAAAGCTATCAAGATTTTAAAGACTTGAAACATAAAATTCAGCACGGAAAATGATAAACTATAATTAATAATTTTCAAGATCAAATAAATAAAAAATCATAGTTAAGGAAAAAATTGCATTCTCTAATATGCGAATCAAGAAAACAAGTCCACATATCGCATACAAAGTTGTCTTTAATAGTAATTATATTTAAATATCATCAGAGTCGTACATATCAAGTATCATTAGTTTCAGTGCACTTATTTTTAATTAAACATCAGTTTATTACGTTGCTATTGCAGTTCTAATCTAATCATAGCCATGGTTGAAGAAAGCCCGCAATACACTGTTCGCGAAATAGCTAAACATCTGACGAAATTGGGCTACATCAATCGGTCAAATGTGTGGCTTCCTCGTGAACTGATTGACTCAAATAAACTTCAGCGTATTTCAACATGCGATCTTCTTCTCAAATGACATAATAGCCAAACCTTTTTTTGAAAAGATAAAAGTTGGATACTCTATGAGAATATCCAACGTAAACGATCTTGGAACAAAGATACAGAAGCTCTAACTGTAGCCAAACCTGGCCTATATCCAAAAAAAGTTTTACTATGCATTTGGTGGGACTGTAAGGGGGTAGTTTATTATGAGCTAATTCAGCAAGGTGAAATGATCAATTCAACAAAATATTGTTTCCGACTAGACAATCTAAAGGATGCAATTGCCAGAAAACGGCCAAAATTAGCGAACAGACGAGGCGTTATTTTTCATCACGATAACGCCAGGCCTCATGTGTCTTTGCTCGTCAGAAATAAATTATTATCATTTAACTGGGATGTTTTACCTCATCCTCCATACTCTCCGGACATTGCCCCTTCAGATTATTATTTATTTCTTTACGTGATAAAAATTTTAATTCAAAAAATGATATAAAAATGTACCTTGATCAATATTTTGCCAACAAACCTGGGAAATTTTGGCAAGAAGGCATTATGAGGCTTCCGGAGAGATGGAGAAAGGTAATAGAACAGAATGGATCATATATTATTCAATTAATTTTGATGTAATACAAATTATTGTTGATTTTTTTTCTTTATATGAAAACGAAAGAAACTTATGGTACACCCTAATATATTCAGATTTAGTATAATATAATTAATTAAGTCCTAATATATTTTAGATTTTTCAATTGTGAGTTAATATATATACGAGTATTTTGATGCTATTTTTTAAATCATATTCACATATCACGATCTGTACTAACAATTTTCGTTTTTCATACGTGACATCTATCTTTAAAGTCCTTAGACGTCCATCAAAGCATGAATATTGATGTGTCATATCCGATGTCGGATATAGGGGATCTCCATAGGGGATCTCACTAGGAAAAGAATTTAATGTGGTGTGTTCCCATTGCCTTCCACATGGGGTAAAGTAAGGATAGGATTATTTGGAAAGGTGAGAGAGTAGAGAATCTATGAGTGAGTAGCGAAATTATCATTATAAATGATAAGTTAATTATTGTTGCAAATTCAACCACTCGCTCATTGGCGTTCCTGCACGACTTTATTAATCGCCTCAGCATTTACTTTTTCAAATCCAGAAAATCAGGGTAAACCTGGATTGAGATGATCGATCAGAAATATTAATATTTTCGATCTCCAAAATTTGTTACGGTGAACATTTTTTCCAAAATACGAGTTCAGGATCTAAGCCACTATACCAACACTTGGTACGTGGCATCTAAAAAGTTAAAAAAAACATTGTAGATCTTAAACATTTGATCATAAGTGCAAGAAAGTCATTTTGCTACTAATAAAAAGTTTCATTTCTATATAATAATGACCTCAATTCTCATCAATCGCAATATGAAACAGTCTGTAACATATTAAAATTCATTACATCTGAGCTGGTGAAACCTGTAAAATTTTGAATTATGTCAATCGGAACTTGGTCAATGTTTCCATGAAATCCATGAAAATCGTCATTTTAAAACATGTTTCCTAACAAATAGATGGAATTATCAGTAGTTCGTTTCAATTTCTAAATGCATTGCTTCCTCTAAATTTTCCTATGCAATCAATGTCCTATGCAATCAATATAAATTTAAATGACAAATCTGAATCAGATATCGATGTAATAAATTCTATGATTGCTATAAAAATTGTAAATGGCAATAAATCCGATAGATTATTTTAATGCTAAATAAAACTACTGATCCTACAGCATGGTTTCGCTCTATAGCATCCCATAAAACAGGAAGTCTAATTGAGTCATCTGAATACAGAATGAATGCAATTGTAGAACATCCTAAACATATAAAAGATGATGGCTTTGACGATATAAAGAGCGAGGATATTCTAAAATTACTAGTGGAAGAAGAGATTGATGAAGCAAATTTGATGGAGATTAAACTTTATAAATATTAAGCACCTTGCAACAAAAATTATAAAGATTGCTAAGTTCTGCAGTCAAAATTAATCATGTTTATAAATCTTGAAAATATTGAATGTAGTCATTATAAATTATGTATCTATATAACTTTAATAGAAGACTGTTTTGAGGATAAAAATCTTGATCTTAACAATTTCCTCAATTATTGAAGAAAATACATAAGTTGTGGTCCACTCCAAAATAAATTTGGTTACATCACCATCATTTTTACAACCCCACCTCATTATTTTATTATGCAATAATGTATTGATAGCTGGTGATTCGATTGTGAACAACTTCTGATCTTCTGTATGAATATTTATTAATATCAAAGGATAATGCAATATATTTTTCATTTTCCTCATATAACTATCGTTTGTCTCAGAACTTGATGCAAATATCGATTATTGTATTTATATATTTTTTTAAATCTTTTAATAAATCTCTATTGAAATTATGCAGTAGCTTTCATGAAATATTGTAATTCGAATAATATATCATTGAAATCTATGATAAAATTAAGTTGAGGGTAAATCATCCCTGTTTTTATCTCATGCTTGAAATGATTCATAAAATGTATTTTAAAAAATAATTGGTAATTTATTAATGACACGTTTATTGAATGAATTACAAATAAATCTATAAAAGCTTTAAAATATTAAAAAAATTAAATCGTAAGTCTTATAGTCAATGTAGAATGATACTAAATTATATCGATTCTGTCAATTGTAGTAATCGTGACTGATTTTGTGTACAACGGGTTAACTCGAATATGGATTTTTAATTAAATTTATTCGTACTGCAAATTTTAAATCGTATACAAATGCTTGTGACTATATTAAATAAATCAGCAATTGATTGACATATATTGCTCTGTTTGAGGCAAATGGCTTTAAGAATGCCAAATTTGGTTTCCAAATGTATTCAATACATCGTAGAAAAATTGATTTATTTAAAATAATTTAAAGTGGAATGGGCTTAAAAGGGTTACAAATTGGCATTTTTTGCAGCATTACAAGCAAAACGAAATTCGGGAAATCCGAGACCAAAATGAATGGCACTAGAATCGGACTTCGCTTTCAGCACTAATTACATGGAAGCGTCATCCATGGAAAATATCTGCATTGGTTCGGATATCACAATGATTGCCACATGACGCAACCATTACATGGAAACAAAAAGAAGAATGAGTCAAAGCGGAAGTGCATGACAAAAGGTAACAACATCCGTAATAACCAATTATTGCATTTTCGTTGGCCGAGAAGAATGGTCCAGCCAACATATTATCATGCAGACATCCATTCGAATAAGCATAATGTCCGAGATCGTTTTGACAACCATCAATTAGGTCCCATATTGACGTGGATGCTTCCGATCATATCAGCGATCCTTAAAGCGTGGCACGCGTTAAAATATCGCCAAACAAATCATAAATATTTAGACGCCAATTTATGACCAGGTAAAAGGATAATGAAAGCTTTTAAAACATCCAATGACAAACAACACAGCATCAACGCCTTTTATATCTCAGAAGCGCTCAATAAATCTGCCCGTTTATCCTCAAACGCAGTTTTCCAGTTTTTCTAATTGCAAGGACGATCGACGAAATTCCAGCGAAACCTTTTATCATTTTTCTTTGTTCTTGGAAATCTGCAAAAAATGCTAATATGTGCATAGCAGACGTATCATTATGTATACCTCGTTTAAAGGATGTATTAATAATAAACCCATGGGCATTAATCACGAAATGGCATTTGATAAAAAGCTTTTTTTTCCCACCGGCGCAGATTCCAAAACTTTTTTAGCGTTGGATTTAATTTGATTGATCAAACGTGTATGACACGATTTCACATTGCGTTCGAATTATTGGAACACGATCTGTTAGATATTTCGTGCTGTCCAATTAATATTTATTGGAATCTCACAAGGAAAAATCATCGTCCTTCGAGCAAAAAATATATTATTTAACGTAATATGATGATTGAATTCCCTAGAAACTATTACATTTCGTAATCGCTTCTTCAGAAGCGTGATGGTAATTACCTGTTTGGATAAGCTACCGTATACTTTTTCTCCTGCATTTACAGATTAATTGTTTCCAGAAAGACGTGGATATAGAACGAGGTGTTGAGAAATAAATGCCGGCAACTTCCATATAATACGTTATTCATACACCACAGTTTCATTCTATAATAAAGCTTCAATAATAGCAACGTTTAAATTTAATTTCATCGGATTTTGAATAATATTGACTTCATAAGTTCATCCATCAAAGAAATAAGATCGTCAATTTGGTAACATTATAAAAGTGAAAATCATTAATGATAGGAATGTCGAGGATATTCAATAATTACTAGTAGAAAAAGATATTGATGAATCAATTTTTGATAGAAACGATATGAAGACTAATCAAAAAATTAGAGAAAGATGCTATAGATGAAAACGTTAAATAGGTTAAACATTTTACCCTAAAAAGCATAAAGGCAAGAAAATTTTTGCATTGAAAGAAGCAAAAAAATTAAGTTAAAGTTTCATGAGTGTTAAGCTCCATACAATAAATTTTATGACAAAGTTTCTTTTATCAAAGAATAAAACCAGAGCTTCGAACTGTTAAAAATAAAGGTTTTTAATAATTTAGAACCCTTTTATTTCCTTCTTATTTTTCGACTAATTTATCATCTTTAATTATTTATGAATCGTAAGTTAACGTATTAATTTCCATATCTGTTTCTGCGTAGGGGGCTATGAATTCAAAATGTTTTTCAAGAAAATGTCTATAATTTTAGAGCTTCATATAAGTGATAAATATAATCTAAATAATTGATTAAAGGTATAATAACTAGGACTAGAAGTAGAAAATAATATTATTTCTTAAACGAAAGGATATTGACTTGATGCTTATTGGCTGAAAGTTTGGAAATCCCAGCTTAGAATAGAAAATGCTAAGAAACAAATTGAAATCTGGTAGTCCCAGACTGGATATATAGCAAAATTGTAGGGAGAGAAAAACTTAACAAAATACATAATAATAATTTAAGATTACCAGCTGAAATTTGGGTTGGCAGTGGAATTGTTTTTAAATCTGGCAATTCTTCTCAAAAGCTCACGAATTGTATGTCTCCATAGTTGAATCGTCGCAAAGTTTAACCCATTGAGTAGTGAGCCAATTTAAAATCATGATATACTTAGATGCTATATTTGTATGTCTGCCACTTAATTAAAACAATTTATCTGTCAAGACCGTCGCAGCGTGTATGATGCTTGTACATAAATAAATAAACACTATCGATAGAACACAATATTCGGTAATTTCTTTACGTAAACATAACCAATACACTTAAAATCGATTCATTATGTCATTAACATATCATTATTATTCGATAAATTTGGGTTAACGATCTATACAATCGCATGATGTACGCAAGATACTCTCTCCGTCTCTGTTTCTTCACAAGCTCAACGTGGAAGATACTCTCCGTCTCTGTCTGTCTCCGAGCTCAACGTGTAAAAATGAATCACTGGAATTCGAACACAACATTATGTCTTACCTCTTTAAGGGGTTAACCAGCGATTACATTATAAAAAAGAATATTTCAACATAGTAGGATGACGAATAAATGTATGCTGCCTGATAACGATAATTTGTACGATTATTTAGTAAAATCTGTCAAGACTGGAGTCATTTTGGAGTTCAAGTCTTTTTTTATGCGATTTTTTTATATGCGAATAGACACAAATTTTTATCTATAATATTATAGATTAGGAATCATCACTAAATTAGTCTTCGGCCAATTTCTCTTCGAAGAAAGCTCTATAGATGGAAATATTTTTCCAATGCCTTCGCATAATAGAAACCTGGCGACCCAAAACATTTATCCTTATAATTCCGGGAGACTCCACAATATTTAATTTGATGCCATTTTGGATCAATTAATATAAGAATAATCGACAAGAATCCATGACAAATAAAAAATATTTGACAAATTTGATTACAATATTGAATCTGTCAGCCAAACGTAATTTATTTTGTACGCGGCTATTTTAATGCCGATAATATCTTTAATATTGCTAAATTATTCAATCATATATTTTATAAAATATCATTGTATTATCCAAAATCCATTATATGCAATCCTTTATTTTTATGCCATCATGACACAATTTCGCTGCTAGCTCTTGCTATATGCATGCGAATATATTTATGGTGTTATTTATAAGATTTATTATTTAAATTAATCAATCAATAATTTTCAATTGATTTAGTGATTGCAAATTGATGACTTATTGGATACTTTTGACTAGTCGTATAATCGCGTCGTTGCAATTATAATGAATTCGGACGGTAATATATTTTCTATTGACATGCTTAAAATGTATATTAAATTTTTATAAAATCAAGTCGTTATGCAAGTCTTCGTGTGTTCGATATTAATCTTTGTATAAGGGAGACCCATAAGTAATCAATTATTTCGAATTAAAACGAAAAAAAATTGTTACGATTTTATTTTAATTATTCAATCAATTATATAATTTCCATTATTATTTACAACTCTTTGTCATCTTTCAGACAAAGTTTCATTCTCCCTTTTATTAAAAAAAAGGCTGACTTTGACGAAAAATGGTTATTTAGGTGAATTTCAACTTCATTTACATTTCAAAACGTCTTTTTTTCAATGGAGTGCCTAGAACTTTGATTAAATAATAATCAGATGGCGCAATATCTGGCGAATATGGCGGATGAGATAGTAGTTCCCTAATTCTTTCAGTTCCTTATTTTTTTCCTGGGTTACTTTAGCTGCATGGGGTCTGGCCTTATCATGATGCAATCAAACCTTCTTAGTTGACGAAATTTGTAGGGGCACTCGTTAAGATATCTAGTTAGAAGTGATGTGCAGCAACTTCGTCGTTGATCCCTGTTTGTGTCGGACAATTGGTGATGAATCCAAACGCCCTCTCTGTAACTTGCCAATCTCGTGCAAGTGTCTTTGCACTGTTGACCAAGTAACCCTGAGTCTTGACATTATTTCTGTCAGAATTACCTTTCGATCTTAATCTACTAGCGATTTCAGCAGCTCGGTATCGAATTCAGTAGATCTCCCACTTCGTTGGTCATCAACTAGGTTAAAATTGTTACTTGAGAATCTTCGAAACTATCGTTGACACTTGTTGACACCACAAATTTTCTTAGATATCTGTGTTGCGTTACAACCCATTTTAAAGTGGAAAAGCATAAGATGACGAATATGTTCTTCTGATGGCTATGTGCCTGGCATGGTGTAGATAACGAGTTTACTTTTATCTGTTGGTGAATAAATGAGATTTAGAATCTACTCAATAAGATACATCCGAATGCAAAACCTCTCTAATCGACGCGTCAGCGATAACTGACATGTAACGACACGCTCTCAAAATAATTGATTACTTATGGGTCCCCCTAATATATGAGCGCTCCCCGGAGGGCCAACCAAGGGAACCGTATCGAAGCACATTTTAATTTCTTCGTCCTTGTTGCATAATAACAAATATGTATTTTAAAATGTTTTCTAGATATCCGCTATGATGTATCTGTTTTCATCGAAGATGTCTGATTCTTCAAGCACCATCAATTAAATATAATATATTAAAAATAATTATATAATGCAGCTTAATATAAACAAATTTGTAGTATGGTATTATGCAATTTATTTCTGGACTATGGTTTTACTGGCGCTCTATTGCTAAGTCTGATTTACCACCATGCTACATCCATGAGATAGAACAAAGATAATATATTACGGCTTAAGATGATTTATTTACTGCAAAAAATATATAATATCGACGCTAATTTTGAGATCACGATGGACTAATTTTCATAAGTTACAAGGCTCGCCCAAAGCTGTTATAAGTGCTCTCCATAAGAAACGCTTCCTCGCCATCTCCTCGCGATCAATGAATATTAAACTGTTTGATCACTCAATTTTTCGCGCGTAATTACTGCGTTAATTTATCGTTTTTTCTCGCTTATTCAACAAGTTTTTTTTAGCGCCGTTTAGAGCAACGTGTTTTTCGCAATCTCCATTCAAGGATCACTAATAATAAATTCAACTTTATTATGACATACCCGAGACGTCCGCAAATTGATAAATAATAAACGGTCCACTCCGATGCAATCTCGTGATTCATCACGAATTAACCGATTTTTCGCACAAAAGATCGTGGTCTTCGGCTCATTCATGACCGATTTGCGAATAATTTATCGGAATAACCTGACCAATAAATAACGATTAATTTTCGACAAAAAATCGAAGCCTGCGTGACTCAGTTGCGAGCGTTTTTTGTTTGGACAATGCGATGTAGCCTCCGTAGCGCTTTAACTCGAAACTATGAATAAGTTCGGAGAACGGAACGTATGAACTATTGCGCAAGAGATTTTAATATTGTTCCAGTGAATACGCCTAAATTCGTCATACCTGTGCAAATACAAATCAGCATTTGCTACAATAGACGATAAGGCGCCTTTCAAATCTAAAACAATCACATTTTATTTACTTTTACGATCTACCTTAAATTTCAAAGGAATCTTCCATCGGTTATCTTATTAACGTCATACAAAATTCTAATATTGATGGATTGCATTCATATGTATCAAAACATGTTGAGTATTTCTGGAGTCAAGATAAAATCACAGTGCTCAGGACGTTATACACGGAAAAATATTTATAACAAATTTTGCTTTTAATTATATATATTTTTTAACTGACTTTTATGTTCTTTCCTGTAGAATCTACCATTTTGACATGGTTGGTTTTCTTAGGAGTTTCTTATAGAAATCTACAGGAGATATGATACAAACCGACTCAAAATTTTTGAACTACAAGCCCAATTGTAAAATTAAAGAACAATCTACAAATCAATTTAAATTTAGCATGAATTCTGATTTTAAGTGCAATATTATTGTATTTGATCAACAGCTTAAATACTATTATCAATAATATTTATTTGAACTCTAGTAGCTTATTTATAATCAACCCCATTTATTACTGAGGGTAGTGTAATTACTGAGGGAATTACGATGTTTCATATATATAACATGAATTTCATTTTGGCAATCTAAATTTAAACTCAAGCAATTTCAATGAGTTTCTAGAAATATCATAAAGCCAATTCTCGATACATTTGTATAAATATAAGATTGATCATTATTTCATATTTTTTTAGCAAATAGTACCACAATCAGTATTCCAAAATGGGTTTAAGATCATTGATCATTCGCCATTTAAGTTAAACCAGTAAATAAATTTGAAATAAGATCATAGATGCAATGAAAGAAATTATTAAAAAATATGAATGAATGTGAGTTAAAATTAAGACTTTTTAGAATCTATTAGATTCAATTAAGACGAATTTAAATCATATTATCCATCATCCCTTCTTATTTGGGTCTTCTTGATTTTTTCAATAGAAGTCAATTACATTTTGGATATAACTAATTTGAAAGATGATGTTAACATCCAAAAAAATTATAGATGATGATAATAAGCATCAATGATGCTATGAGATTTATTAAAAAATTCTTTTAACAATTCTCAGATTTATATGGTACTTTCGCAAATCGACAATACAATCGTTTACCTACATTAATTTCAAAGAAACAATCGTAGCCATGTGTCCACTAAAAGATAAACCTTAATATATTGCCATACAATTCAATACGTATTCGAAAGCAAAACAATGGCGGGTTCTTCGAACGGATTTATATTTCATATGCAGTTAGTTTAACTATAAGAAAATTGATCATATTTCAATAATCTTCGACTGAAATTGAATTCGAACATGATTTAATGAATATCTATGAAATCATGATTTGTATGGGTTTTTTGTGCTTATTGTTTTTGTCGATATTTAAAATGATTTCCGATTGATGTTTAGAGCACTACTGGGTGTTTAAAATAGCAACAAAAAGCATATAAAGACTGGGTGCGTGTATAGAATGAATTGTATAATCATAGTGATTTAATTTGGCTAACTACGAATAATTGATAAACAAGTTTGTTAGATTTGCAGTATGTGGCGAATATGAACAGCGTTCATGTCACTTCGAAATCAAAGCAAAATTAAAAAATTATAATGGATAAAATCAAAATAAATGTACCTTATTATAAAAGCGATTCAATCCCAATTAGAATGATTTTTTCTATCGATTATTTTGGATGTTCTGTATATATTTTTTTTTTAATTAATTCGCTCAAGCATTTATATTGTATTATTTTTATAGCAAATTATTTTAAATGACACTGTCGTTTGAATGTTAAATCATAGTAATAGTTGGATGCAAGAGATGAGACCAAATTCGATAAACCGAGGTCAGTATATCAATTAAATACGCGATTTATAACAGCGTAAATGCTGCAAATATTATTATTTTTATAAATACAATTTTTTCGATTTCACTTTTGACAGCCGAAGCCCAAAATCTTGTCAAATCGCCTGATTAAAATTTATGAAGTTGCTCATTTTTTTAATTTTATTCGATCGATTTCTTACTATTTCACTGTAAGGATTTAACTATGTCACTCTGTGTACAAATGCACTTGGGATGTAATACTTTTTTGGATGCTCGCGCAGGACCTCGTCTCGGAAATTTAAGGATATTCCCGTGAGAGCACAGATTGCGATTAAAAGATGTTGATGGTTCGAGAGTCGGACCGATACTGTCGAGCATTCGACAAACAAGCATCACGACACCTGACTAACCTGTGGACATACCATTTGCAGACATTTTTTCCAAATGTATCAAATACATCCCATTGATTGAGAGCAAATATTTATAGAATTCTCAATGTTCTTTTTGCTATTAATTGATCAAACATATAAAAAAAATTGACAAAAAAATGCAAGGGGGGACCCTTGATGAAATATTTAACATATATCACACAATCACACTTTTATCAAAAAATAAATAACAATAAGCATTTAATAGCAAAATTTAAATTTAATAATCCGCAAACATGATCTATTATAAATATAAACAAAATTTAAAAATATTTATTCAATATAAGATGATGATTAATGACTGCATATATTTCAATAAAATTAAAACACAAATTTTCATAAAATATTAACCCTCTATTAACACAGTTTTGATATAATTAATTTATTTTAAATTAACGAATAAAATAATATTTTTATTTATATAAATCATGAAAATTTTTTGAAAGTGGCTATTGTTCGAAGGATATGAAGAATGTGTCCCATGCAACATACAAAAAATGACTGCAATTGCGGACGTGTCCAAGAACGCGTTAAGAAGAGATACTTTTGAATTGTTATTGATTATTATCAGTGTCAGCATTATTGATCAATTTCTTTGAAATTCAACAACGAATATTACAATAATAAATATTCTGTATGAAATACAGGCCCGTAACAAGGGCTTGGTAAAGCAGGCGCTCGCCACGGGCGCAACTGGGCTTGGGGCGCAAAACGCAGAATACCGATCCGGTCGAGAGTTGCGCATGGTTTTTATTTTACTCAACTATTCTACTTTACATGAACCACCACTGATTGACTATTTTCTTCATTATCGTTATGTTCAAGTATGGCATCCGATCGCAAGCCGCTCATTCGTCATATCAACGGTCCGAAAAGCGGACCGATTGAGCATACTAACCATTATGGCAACTCCGTCCTCTTTTAGGGCTTTTTGCGGCATTTTCTATTATCTGTACGATCACGGAAGCAACGTAGCGTCTAGACACTTTCTATCATAGTATTTTTTTTACAACAGTAACCGCTATCTATATCTATATAAGGAGTCGATCGATAGAGTAAAATCTATCTTATTATCTACTTATTTCGTGCTTTACTAGGGAAAAATTTAAATTCTAAACAGGATGTACAACATGAACTTTCAAGTTTTTTTTAAATTAAATGCAGTGTGTTTCTACAGCAATGGAATTAAAAAACTATCTGTAAGATGGCGAGAAATTGTATATAGTAATTAGACCGAAATATGAATTAGACCAGGTTTAGTGGGTTAGTTCCTGGACTTTTATTATAGAGAAAAAAATCATTATGCTAATAAATTTGAAAGATCGAAAGTATTAACAATTCCGATTGATTGTCTCGATCCAAATCTATCCTAATTTACTACATCTTAATAATGTTTACTCTGATGATTAATAAAATATATATGTAGAAGCCATGGAAAATTATCACATAAAAAAATATCCATCAGTCTCATATGGGAATGGCTTAAGTTCAATAATTGATATTAAAGCTTAAGAAGTTGGATATTAATTATGTCTGGAAGATTATGGTTTTCATTCTGTAGTGTCTTAAGAGTAAATATATCTTAAATTTGCTCTAGAGTCGACGATTTCTTATCGCAGAACCACTTTACTCAGACTTTAAAGGAGATACAAAAAAAAATACAATTAGCCAGAGAAAATGCTTTATGACAATAATATGCAATCGAGCAAGTTTTGCATACTATGATCCCCATAAACGCTTTAAATCTTTCCGCGAACAAGATTCATACTTCGTTTTTATCGAAAGGATAATTTATGCTTATCAATATTTAAGCTTTTCAGCAAAACGAGCCTCACAAAAAGGCTAATGATTCACCGTAGCGTTGCAATCTGCATTTTTGCGTCCCCGATAAATGACGCTTAGGATTTTTTTTATCGGCCATGAAAGGTCGTGTTTTTTCCGCATAAATTTATTTATTCATTGCATATGTAAAATGTTAAACCCGAATGTATATGGAACATCGGCGTTAAGTTACTATAAATAAGGGTCTTCCCGAACGGGACTACATTAACCGTGGGCAATAAACCCTCATTCAGTAGTTACTTTATAAAATATTACCACTCTAATTTTCTAAATAACCGGACCCTTGAAGAGTTTCACTCAGATTAAGAGCATGATTGTAGCATAAATTTAATCAACACATTTTTAATCTGAAAATATTACGGGAGCGCCAGATTAAGTGTTACCAATTTATCAATTTTGAATATTTCATTTGCCAAAAAATCATGAAATATTAGAATATATATATTTTGCTAATACAATCCTATTATTTGGAATATTAAAATTTAAATTATTATTACTATACCAACACTAGATATCTCGTATCGGGTTCTAGTCTGATGAATATGAATATTCATCATGTTGTGTACTCAAGCTGGGACTCCCAAATGTCCAGCCAATAAGCACCATGTATCTATATTTTCGGTTAATAATTTATATTTATATTATAGTTCAAATTATTATACCTTTAATCCGTTATTTATATTATATTTATCACCTATATGATAGCTCTAAAATTATAGAAATTTTCTAGTGAGAAATTGTAAATTCATAACCCCTACGTAGAAGCAGAAGTGGAAAAAATACTTTAACTTTACAATAATTTAAGTATAAAAATATGTTTTCAATACAAATAAAAACAATTCAAAAATGAATCATCCGAAGCTGAATCGAAAACAGAAAACAGTTTCCTAACCGATATAAATGTCTGGAACTAAACCGAAATGAAAAACATAACGGTTCGAAGCCCTAATTAACCATTCCTTCACCATGATGTATTTACTACAACTCGACTCTAATAATAGGAATATCGATATGAAATATAAAAGACACAGGGTTCACAATTTTTCAGAATTTCATATGGTGTAGCAAATACATATCAGCGTGCGCGGGTGTTTTTTAGTACGATAAGGGAAAGGTTAAAAGGGAGTATGGTCAATAGCACTTGATCTAGCCAACCATATTATTAGGAATCAAATAGATGCAATAAATCTTTTTATCACATAAAAAATACTTTATCAATTTCTTAGAAATGTCAAAGCACCAAGATTTTCAATGACACAAACAAATCATCGATTTTAAAACGTTGGACAAATTGAATACTAATTCGACAGAATTCGACATAAAAACCTCCTAAAAACTTTACGATATGATCTAAGCTATAGATTAACAATTGTTTTAGTATTTTTATCTTTATGAAATAAAAACCGTAAAATTAACTGATAATATGTTTATTTTGTGCACTTAAAAAATATCAATTCAATGCGTTCTTCCATCACATACGCATCTAATCACATTTGTATGTAATTCCTCTTGATTTTTCGAATGCAAAATTCATAATTTCATCATTATCATTATGATTTGAATGGAAAAATAAAACATGAGCAAATATGAAAATATATATTGATATCAAGAATCTTTCCAGTATTAAATAAAATTGAATTGTATAGATTGAAGTACTATCTTTAGAAAGCATTTATATTTTGATTTCCATTTTATTCATGGATTTTCTAGAACTAGACCTTATAAGGCTAGTTCGACTTTATATAGCCTTGTCTTATTCCAAAATGGTCATCTGTGGAATTTTGCCTTGATCCATTTAAAAATACTCAATATGAGAAACAAAAATATAAATCGGATGGATTCGATCAAGAGTTAATACTAAAATAAATCAATCACATTTAATTCTGTCGAATATGAACTCAAAATGAATGGGCATTTACAAATACAACACACCATTTATCTTCTTTTTTTTCAGCACTAGCCATTTTTATCGAGGAGAGGGTTAATAGATTCGAAAACAGAATTCGGCCAGAAAGACAGAATCGAGATGTTAAATGCATTATTCAAGATGAAGATTCGCAACCATAGAAATGTAAAATGTATCAGGACTCAATGATCATCAATGCTTTGCAATGTTTACTTAAATGAAAACTGATTTTCTGGAATTTATAAAAATACAAAGTGATATAAAGTGTCCGAGTTTCATTTTGACATGTGTAATTATAAAAAATGAAAAAAAAAGTATTAAATATAGAATTTTGATATTTAGTACTAACTGGGCGATCTTTATTGATTATAAAAATATTTTTTAAAGTTTGACAAAGTAAGATAATGGGAGTGGGGGGAGCCACGTTTGTCGGTGCGCGAGCGATGACATTCTTCACCATGGAAGTCCTAAGTTCTAAACAAATGATTTGCAGCAAAAAAATTAAACACATTTTTACTTTGTATAATATTGTCTATAGCTTAGACTATAATTACACATAAATATTGAAAAATAAAAAAATAGTGAGTGATCGAAGAAAAGTTTGTGTTTTTACCAACATTTTTTATAGTTTTTTGTTGATCAAATAAACACTTTTGAATATTTTTAGATAACTGTAGTCTATACTATGAAGACATTTATTATACACACGTCTACCAAATTTTATAAAGAATGCTTACATAGGGCATGGGGGAACACTTCCATAAGCTTGGAAAAAGTAATCTCGAGAAAAACGCGTTTAAAGTTTCACCTCTCCTCAGCTTCTCCTTATCGGCCTATAACTTTGCGAATTTCACTTATATCAACTTGAAATTTACTGAACGTATTCTTAAACATTTATTCTTTCATATATACGAAGAAAAAATTTTTTTTGAACCAACACAAGGTAGAAACGTTTCTTAAAACATTGATTGTTTTTATCACCAAGACGATGATTAAAATACATTTTTTAAAATGTTAATAATTTTTGATGATGGATATAAAGAAAGAATGAAGAAATCGTCATTCGTTATAAAATAAATGTAATGTGCTTTCTCAAAAGACAGCCGTCCGAGTTTCATTTTGACGTCATTGTTCATATTCGCATTAAAATAATTTCGTTTTGTTTGATTTTTTAGTAATCGTAGACGTTTTACATTGTCAACCATATTGCTATGCTATAAACGTATTGTTAGCTAAAATAGTGGATAATAAAAATGGATTTTTAAATGACTTTTAGCGAAGGCTTAGCAGAGTAAATTTGCATTTATTTTTGCAAATTGCACTTTATGTTTCAACAATTTTTTCGCTAATCTGACAATCCCCCGCCTGTTAGAGCGAATCGTATATTTTTACAAGCGATCTTTTATGGAATAAGATAGCCAGTTCAAAGATGATTAAGCATCATTAAATAACGTTTTATGTGTTTTATATATTCCCCATCGCGTCCATAAATCTTATTTTTTGGACGTCCTTTAATACAAGCTGTACGTTTGTATCGTTTATTTTTCCAAATGCTCGGTCGATTCGGCTGCATCCGATCGAAGATGTAAGAGATGTTTTTGCGGATTCGTGGGATTATTTTGTTTTGTTTGAGCGCATTTTTATCGCATCAGAGTATGGATTTGAACAAAGGACGGTGTATCGTTTTGGAATATTCCCTTTTCCTGTGAAATCCAGCGAAAGTCTGCCGAAGTTTTTGCCTCATTAAGGTGAACAACGGAATGTTAGAGGCGGACCGAAAAATCCTTTTGTTTTCTGTGTCTGCAGGCATTCTGCGCTTTACATGGCATCATTAGCGATTATAATAGACTCCAGAGTTACTCGAACAACCCTACAGGACGACTTTGAAATATTATATGGATGTATCCACATACTCATCCGTTGATGTGTGTACCTGTATACGGTATAATATTGACTCATGTCTTCTGCTTATGCCTTTTCAGCTCGATGTTGCTCCTTCAAAGCCCCTTGAGCATTTTTGCTTCATTTAAATATTATACATAATACGGGATTTATCAAATCAAAAGTTAACATTTTTAGTCCATTGTGACTGTCAAACCGATGATAACAGCGCGTTCATTTCATGTTGAACATAAATCATAACTTATAAATTTACTCTTCTTTTTATGACACCATATCCACCATCAGATGTGTGCGATCTCCATGTGATTTTTCTAGGGAAAGGATTTTTCATGTGGTAGTTTTTCATTTACCTTCCAAATGTGGTAAAATTAGAATATGATTCACTTTGGTTAACAATCAATAAATTTGACCGACAAGTCATAAACAACAAAATTAGAACTTGACAAAAAAAGCTTTACAATTACGACAAACGGCTGTGTAATTGAATGGAAGGGCCTCAGAATAAGCGTATGTTATATTTGTACGTATGTAAGTCCTAATCAGACAATGTTCACAAAATCAAGTATTTGAACTTAATGTCTAAGTGTCTTACCATTTAACGTTTCAATGGTACTTGCAACATCGTGTAATGCAGCAATATCGACCCAAAACGACCACTAACTACCCCTAAATAATTCGAAAGATGATCACCCAATTTAACAGGCATCTTAAGCAGAGAGTAGATTAAAAAAATCCGGAAAGCTGTGATTATGAAGGGATATATTCCAGAGTTTCAGAACTAAATACCATCATCCAAATCAAATGCATGGATTTATATCAATAACATTTGCCCTGATTAATCTTATATAAGGTACAATAGGTATAAGATTTCTCATATTTGAAATCATAATGATATTGTCAACTTGCTATAAAAAGTGCATGGAAGACATTGTTGCCATAATTTTTAGATGATTCATAAAATGTATATATAATTGAATTAAACATATTATTTAAGATATAGTAAATATCATAGAATTCGATTGGGTTTATCATAGAATTTAATAATAAAACATATGATAGAATTTATTGACCAAATGTTGGTATAGTAGTTTAGATTCTGGACTCTACTATAAAGCTTTGAATTCAAATACAAATTGTGGAAAAAAAATTCAATGTATCAAACAAATCTGGGGCATCAGAAATATTAATATTTTCATTTTTGATTGATCGTCTCGATCCAGGTTTACCCTGATTTTCTGGATTTATAAAAATAAAAATAATAAAATTCTGTCCCACATGAATTATAATTCCTATCCTTACTTTACCACATGTGGAAGGCAAATAGGAAACCACCACATGAAAAATCCTTTCCTTAATAGTCTCTCATGAAGATTGCCTACATCTGATATTAGATATGGCATATTAAATCAATCAATAGAATTATTATATCAAAAAAGTTATGGAAATTTATAACAAAGCCATTAAAATCACTGAAGGATATTCCAGCTTCCTATGCAAAATCAACGATGATGTTGCATATAAATAATTATATGAAGAATGAAAATAGCAGCAAAATAATCAAATATTATCACATATTACAAACTCAAAAAATGTGAAGACTCAAAATGATTCGAAATAAATTCATATTACCCATATTTTTGTTTGTATAATTCAGTGTAATTGACTTTATAAATACAAATTAAAAGTCAATTGGAAAGAAATAAAAATTAACAGTAATTACTGCAACTCTGCCTTCACATATATAGATTTGCATCATATTAAGTGTTGTATATTATTGTTCAATAAATCTAAAAAAAAGAGCAATTTGAACTCTCATCATATTGCTTTATATTGTATTAAATTTGAAGTAATGTGACGTAATTTTCTGCTAATATAATAGAATAAAAAATGAATGATGGTCAAAACTGTAAACTATTGAACACTTATAGGAATTGTTGCAATGAAGTAATATTATGTATGCCCGTCAAAAATAAAAGAAGAAACTATACAACCATTTCATGAATTATTGATAGTATAATAAATGCTCAGAATACATAATCTAAATGACATCAATATTATTATTAAGCATATTTTTTATTACAGAGATAAGTGTATAAATATTGAATGAATAATTTAATCAGCATTTCATTTCTTCAACAATGGAACCAATTTTATAATGTTGCTTTGAGAATCGGTATGCAATGTTAGACCCATTTCCTGCAAGACTTCATTATCAACCGGCTCCTGGAGCGTCATGGAAGCGATAACAGCCTGTAATCAATATTAAATTAAAAATAAACAATAACAAATTCTAAAACTCAATTGAATCAAATGAGACCAAAGCGTACCTGATTTTCTGGACAATTTTCACAAAAATTTCTAACAGCCAAAATAACCCATTGCATTATTACTATAAAACAATTAATTAAGAAAAATATTTTCAATTTAATCATAAATATTTGAACAAATGCCTAAAATTGACGTCATTCATCCATTGTTTCTGCCAAACCTCTAAACAAACAAAGAGTATCCTCCTTTTTAACTCTTTTATGTCGGGAGAAGACGAGAATTGGAGATCATCCAGAAGGAATGTGTCTAAAGCAACATTTTCAATACAAATCGGTAAACTATTTGCGAATCTATATGGGGCCACACTCAGCTGTAGCTGCAAGTCCAGGGGTAGAGTTTAGTAGCAAGACAACAAAATCCAAAAGTGCAACCAATCTCCAAACAAGCAACGACAATGCACGTCTCAACATCGCGCACTGGCAGCACTGGATGGAGGATGGAACAAAAAGCATCACCAAGGCGATGGTAAGTATTTCAATTCTATGAATCCAACAGAAGACTTAAAATACTAGAAAGATATAGATTTGAATTTTTAATATACCTCTTAAATAATTAATAAATGTGATTGTATACCAGTTTTTTATATAAAAGCACAAACACTTTGTGCTTGCTAGTAATACATAAAAAGGATACATGGATTTCTTGCATCGATATTACAACAATCCATTATTACAGGAATGACATCAAGTTCACGCACCTAAAAAAATATAGTACAGTAAAATATTTTGATATAAACAATTAAAATTATATTTTTATAAAATCACCTGTCGCTTATTGATTTGATTTTTCCAACACAAATTACCCAATGTTCTGATCAATGTTGCTTTAAATCCGAATGCAACGTGCTGTTCTACACTCTCGACAATCGAAGATAATTTTTTTGGCCCAGTGTGTTCAAAATTACCAAGTTTGCTCTTCTGATTATTTTCAGGTGAATCAATCTTTACGTTAGGAACCTTCATTTGAATTTTAGGTTTCTGAATGGTATCGACATTTTGGGGCACACTCGGTAAAGGTGATGCGAGATATGCTTGTGGTACGGATGATGGTGGATCGGGAAGTTTGACCGCAGGAGGTGGTACACTATGAGATTCCTTGGAACTGTCGGAGCTTTCAGTTCTGATTGCTTTATCGGCCGATATTCCCAAAATCTTTTGTAGCTGTTCACTTAAATCAAATTCTGATGAAACATTTTGGGTCTTCTTCACGGGGATGGGCTCTGAAGTTTTGGGTTGGGCTGGTTCAATATTTTGAGGGACGCTCTGATATTCCACAGGGAGAGTTTGTGTAGGTTCAATATTTTTCGACGTATTTATTGGTTGAGGCAAACCTGATGTCATTTCTCTTATGGCTACTTCGGATGCTTCTATTCCGCGTTCAACGCTTTGTTGTCTGCTCATTGGATGAGAATGCATGTCTCTAGCAGGAAGACTTGCAGGGATATATGGCTGCATTCCGATACTATCTTTTCTACCAATATTTATGTCAAGACTTACTTTTCTGGTCATAGTAATTGTGCTCGGTTTATTTTCAATTTGAGTTACTTCTTCCGGAGAATCAGTTATTAAAGGAGGTTCCATATCATCCTGAACATCTACTTTGTTTTCTAGACTAACTTTTCTGGCTGCACTAGAATCTCTAGATTTTGATTTTGATTTAGATTTAGCCACTGGAGTATTTGAGAGTTGATCTGAAATTACTGGAGCAACATCTTGTCTAATATTTTTAGCAAAAGCAACTTTAATGAAATTTTCATCGATTTTACAAGAATCTGTTAATTTCCTTTCAATATTATTATGTCTAGGGAATGATATATTCGATATTTTTTCAGGCAAAACAGTCGGAATATTGTTTACATTAGTTTCCAACTGTTTATTTTCTGGTACAATTTGTGGCAATGGTACATTTTCAATAACAGTTTGAGGCTCTAATTTTTCAGGACAAGGTAGTTGTTCATTACATTCATAATATTGTTCACTGCTTTCTGATTCAGTGCATTCAGAAACTGTTTCGTGGCCTTGTAACATATCAGTAGAATCACATTTCTTTATTGTTTCTAAAAGATATATTCATAAAATTATTTTAATAAAATCATCATAGTATACTCAATAGTACAAATATATTTTCACTTACCTTGAGGCTCATTAGCTACTGTTTTATCAATATTTATAGGAGCATCTGCTAGCTCAGGATTTGGTACATCAGCTATGTTTACAGGAACAGTTTTACCAGCTGCGTTGTACAATTTATGAATAGAAGAGAAGAAATTGTCTTCCTGTTTACCCAATTTATGAATACTTCGAAGCAAAACTAAAAAGCAAAATAATGCACTGTTAAATACATAATCCATATATTTAATACAGCTATTTCAATTTTTAAATACTTACATGCACAATTGATAAAAAGTGATATATCACTTTGTAAGCACTCCATATAAGCATCCATACTTGAAGCCGTAGCAAGAATATCAAGCAAAAAGACAACTTCTTGTGGTTCAATTGAATTGACATATTTATCCACCGTCTTTAATATACAATCAGATTTGATTTTGAATTCATGAGATATGAATTTTATAAAATTAACTGAAACGTTTATATCTTGAGTTTCAACGCACGTTAATATATTATAAGCCAAATTTAATATCAACAATCTAGTATCGGGCTCAAGACGGTTGTATAGTTTTTCAATATAACTGTTTTCTACTCCAATCAGATATTCAATGATCAAATGTGGAAATTCAGAATTTCCCTCGGCATACATATATGCCAAAGCGTTTAGCAATAAAACGTCATCTGGTAATACATTTGGTTGTCCGAGTAAGATATTGTATACTATCATAGCAGCACAGGATGCAATCTTTTCATTTTGTCCTAGAAGAGCATTCAAAATATTCGGTCCTAGTTTTTCCCAAATAATTGTTTGGTTGAACGGATTATTGACAACCAAATTTCCGAGACTCTGCGTCAATGCTACCATACAGGAGTCGAATTTTTTTGATACTTCAGGTGAGATGACAATCTCTTCGTTTGAATGTTGGTAATCAGTAAATATAGCCAACATATCATCTAATATGTTGAGATCTTTACAAATGTATGTTTGCATTTTCATTCCGAATGCAGCACAGCTTCTTATTAATCGTAGACATTGTTCAGCAACAGCCAATGACGATATGTTATTAGGCGCTTGTTGAAGTTCAATCCTCATAAAATGTAAAACTTCAGCTATCAATCTCAATGTATACTCGGTGGCTTTTTTTCTAGAAACATTTTAATAAACATGGAGTAAATGAGCATGCAAACATAAGCGAAATATTTTTAATAGTGTAAAAATAGCATTTAAATCACAAGAGTATATCCCTTCTAAGCTCTAGCTAAGGAGTACCAATGTGGTTTCAGACTGAGCAGGTCTACTGTGGACCAACTTTTTAACGTAAGATTATTCTCACAAAAAATGTGGGAGTACAATGTTAAATTCCACCACATATTTATAGATTTCTGCAAGGCTTATTACAGCATCAGCAGGGAAAATCTCTGGATGACCATGTTGGAGATGGGAATCCCAGGTAAGCTGGTGAAGCTGTTGAGGATGTACATGTCCAGATCTGTTAGTATAGTACACTCCCTTCAGAGTGCCTGAGTACACCATTGAGCTCGTCAGCGATTACTTCAAAGACCGGCGTGTCCACCACAATGAGACTAACACAACGAAGAAGCTGGAGATGAGCATTCCACAGGAATCTGTGCTGGGACCCACCCTGCGGTATGCCCTCTACAACAGCCCGCTCGAAACAAAGACGCTAGAAGGAGCAGAACTCATTGCCTTCGTGGACGATGTTGTACTGCTGGTGATAGCTCGGTATCCATTGGAAATGGAGGTGACGGGGAACGAAGCCCTTGCCAGAATCAACGGAATGGAATCCCCCCCCCCCCAGCTGGACCTCTAAATCGCAGGAAACATGACCAAAAACTGAGGAAAATCTGACAAAAAAGATAGGATCAATCCAGCAAGGGAAGATGGACTCTCCGACTTATCCTGGTCGTAAACTGGTGGAGGACCCGAAAACATGGATAAATGACCTACCGATTGACGCAAGTGCTCACAGGACATGGATGTTTCGGTGCATACTTGAAGTGGATCGGCAAGGAAGTATCCACGATGTGCCACCACTGTCAAGCAGAGATTGATGATGCGAAACACACCATCAATGATTGTGAGGCTTGGACACCCTAGAGAAATACATTGAAACAAGTACTCAGAGTAGCTCAACGTCGAGAACATGGCCCACAGCATGATGGTGAACAAGAAAAACTGGGATCTTTGGCGATATACGTTGAAGAAATCATGAGCACCAAAGAAGGCAGTGAGAGAGACGCAGAATGGCTCTCCAATTCTAAAATAGGGTCAAACATATGAGCAGGCTAATGTGATAAATAATACCGGGGGGAGACAGAGAAGGGCAAGGGAGGGGTTTAGTCAGTAAGAATCTGACACTACCCTGGGATTAAGCCTCAAGGTGTTTTATACAAGATTCCCCTACCACAGGAAAAAAAAAGAAAAAGTGTAGTACACTCCAATGGTACCCTATCGGAGCCTTTCGAGGTTAAAGAATTGGAGGCAATTTTGTGGGAGGCTGGCTGATTAAGACACGCAGATTCCATGGAATGACAATAAAATGAATCTAGTCTTTGCGGATGATATCAATGTTGTATCTGAATTGAGATTGGAAGCTTTGACGACATTTACATCTATCGACGGAGCTGCTGCTAATTCAGTATGAAAATTAACTATGAGAAAAAAAATATATGGTGATATCAAGGAAGAATGCTGGAGGTTACATCTTCATAAGTGTCAACAATAAAAAATTTGAAAGGGTCCAACAGTTTAAATACCTTGAAGCCATCCCCACGAAGAAAACAACGAATAACGAAATAATCTTCAGCAATCAATACGGTAATCGGTGCTAACATGGTCTGAAAACTGTATTATGGAATAAATCACTATCAGTGAAAACAAAGATTAAAATTTATAAAACACTAATAATGCCGGTAGTGGTTTACAGGGACGAAACATGGACCATGATCATTCGTAGCGCAATGTACCTTGAGAGGATCGAAAGAATTTTAAGAAAAAGTTTTGGACCCCTCCGGTCCAATCGAAGGCGAAGCATCGATCACAAGCTCAAGCTATATTAGATTCAGGATCGAATGGCAGTAGTCCCGTCGGAAGACCTCGCCTACACTGGGCCGATCAGGTAGAAAAAGACACCACATGTTTGGCTCTGGGCAATTGGAGGTAAAAGGCTCAGGACAGACGAAAATGGCGAAATGCGCTGTCAATAGCTGGGGCTCTATTATAGGGCTATATAAGCCACCTTAGGTAAGTAAATAATTAAAAATAGTATTAACGGTCTTAGTCTTCCTGTTTCTGGATCACGAGAAAGATGTGCCTCTGCCCGTAGCATTTCTTCGACAGCAGTCCATTCTCCTATTTCCAATTTGCGATTAATTAATTCAGCATCAACCACAATCTCTTCAGCATTCCATATACTCTTGTCACGAGACATTTTCAAAGTTGTCAAATTTTATCTTTGCTCATAATACATAATAAACTGAAATCTCTGTCGGTAACCGATCAATGCATTACGCTGTCATCTGTCACTTTTTAAGGTTAAGATACAAATGTGAACATCATATTTGCCATATTAAAAAATCGATGCGAATAAACTTTAATCAATGATTAAATATTTAAATAGTCATAAAAAAAAGCTTTACATTTTAGTGTAACAACTTATTTATTTACTTATATAAATATTTATTTTTTAATAATATTTAAAATGTAAAATATTTATTGTGCTAAAATTTCATAATAAATTTATAATTTCGACATTCAAAAATATAAATTCTAAAGACACATCAAATGTATCTATTTTCTATCGACATATATTCAACTTTAATATGAACGTTAACCGTGTCATAACGTCACAATTTATGGTCGATATTTTTGCGGTTAGTGTCTAAATCTTACTGCGATGCAATGTAAATACTGGCAGTATTTAGTATCCGACCTTTGCACATAATGCTTGCGTTTTTCAAAAAACTTTCGCTGGATTCCCCGACGTCACAACCAATCGGCTCAGGCGGTTCGTCTCCGATTAAATATGCACCATCATTGATAGCTTATAATAAATCTGCTACGATAAATCAACTAGGCTACAAAGATGACAACGACCTCAAGGAGACAATTTATGGTATGATTTCTCAATTTTTAATTAAACCATATTCTGCGTAATTTGTATGGAAATAGAACATTTCAAGCCCGTTTGTATTTTTTTTAAAGCATGCTATTTGTAGCCGACGACAGTCAAAATGTATTATTCAATATTGTTATGATAATATTTGAATTCACATGCTGCAATAAATTCCATCCAATTAATATTGGAAATGTACTGTGACGTATTATGTAAATTTTATTACGTGTTAAAATGATTTTAAAAAAAAATACATCTCAATATTTTGTACATTTGACCTCCTTATTTATTGGCAATCACTTCTGACATGACAGACGTTTAAATAAAATTTGATTTGCAACTTTTATAGAATATATATTTATTCATCATTCACGCTCTATTAAACTTATTGTATAACTGCACGCGTACTCACCAGACCAGATCAACGACTCATTTTTATCCATTGTTTAAAAGTATTTTAGTCGCTTTGTAGTCTTAAGTGTTAAATATTTTATGAAGTAAATAAATTCAGATGAAAATTGAC
The DNA here is from genome assembly GCA_008973525.1 of Stenopsyche tienmushanensis. Classification (NCBI taxonomy): domain Eukaryota; kingdom Metazoa; phylum Arthropoda; class Insecta; order Trichoptera; family Stenopsychidae; genus Stenopsyche; species Stenopsyche tienmushanensis. The sequence goes on along the minus strand of WACJ01000255.1, from coordinate 102,044 downwards.
ATTGAACAATTTAAACAGTCAATGTAGTAGATATGAATCACTGTAAATTATCGCTACAGAGATAAAATTACAATTGATTAAAATATTTCGTTTAAATTATATCTAGTTCTAATTTAACTTCGTCTTATCATTTTGGTTATTGATATCATTTTTGCAGATTTTCTCCGTACTATTCGTGATCCTGAAAAACCAGCCACGCTAGAAGATTTAAATGTCGTATACATCGATGGAATTTTTGTCAAGCCTCCTACTGCCGATAATGTTCAAGTCGTACGAGTCGAATTCAATCCTACCGTACCACATTGCTCCCTAGCAACTCTCATAGGTTTATGTCTCCGAATAAAAATAGAAAGATCTATAAATCATCTTATAAAATTAGATATTTACATTAAAAAAGGAGCGCATACGACGGAGGAAGAAAGTAAGTCAAAATCAATTATATAATACGTTTCTAATACATATTTCTGCTAATCATTTATTTTAAATGTTTTAGTTAACAAACAAATTAACGATAAAGAGCGTATAGCAGCCGCCATGGAAAATCCCAATTTAAGAGACTTAGTAGAAAAATGTATAAAAGATGAAGAATAAATTCGACGATTTACGGATGTAACGATGCGAATTTAAGATATGGTTCTCTGTACAAATTGACGAATAAACTATCTCGAATCAATCGTCTATTTACGGTCAAATCAATTATGTAATAAGTCATTTGTAAATATCCATTAAGTGACAATTTTCGCATATGTAATAAAGAAAAATAAATTTATATTTTGATCATAGTATAATTATATTTATTATGTCGTTATTATTTATTCTAGTTCAAATTACGCGCATTAGTAAATATAGAATGCCGTTATTTACCCTTGGGAGCAAGATTCGATATAAATTTGTTTACATTAATGAGATATGATGATTTATATTGCGTTACAAACAGTGCATACTGATATTGAATAATGATTTGTAAAATATGTATTTAATATTATTTTTTACCTGTAGGTAGTCCGGCAATCGACCCTTTGCACTATAATCTTAAGTGATGCTTGACAAAATTTAACATCTCTCTTTACGGTGAATATTATAATGAAAGTCATGGCTAATGTCTACCTGATGTGAACAAAAGTATGACATTCCGGGGTTCGTGCACCAAAATAAAAACAGTAGAGAACGCATCTTGCTTTCATCAATGCCTCACTTCCGACTGCATTTTTGTGTTCATCATTTTGAGCATCATCCATGATTAGTTTTGTCTTACATCTATATCATCATAGTGCAGTCATAAACAGTCGACTGCAGAACTATGAGCCTCTTCGATATCCATTCATAGGAAGGGGTTACATCCATCTCGTCTGTATCATGCATTCACCTCCTCATTCGCTCATGTTTCATTTAGAACGCTCACCCAGAGTGAACGAACGTATCAACAGATGCTTTCGCGACCGTCTCGATAGGGAGTGTGGGAGGTTTGTAAAGATTGAGCAGTTTTCCTCAGGAGACAGTGAAAAACTACTCTAGGCGACCTTTTTGATTTTACTGGAAAGGGCTTTCTGAAATGCAAAGTATCCAGTCCATCTTCCTCACGATACCTCGGGATCATCATGGACTGCAAGCTGTCTTTTAGGAAACATATAGAAGTAGTTGCGCAGAAGGTAGCCAGTGAAATTGGACAGCTCATGCCCAATATCGGAGGGCCGAAGCCGTGCAAAAGAAGAATTATAAATTAAGTCATATACTCAATCCTTCTGTATGGAGCCCCTATATGGTACGAGGCGCTCAGATATGAAAGCAACAGGAATAAGCTGACAAGGGTACAGCGACAGGGGGTGCTGCGAGTCACCGTGGTGTACAAAACAATATCTGAAGACGCAGTACTCATGACTGGAATCCCCCCGATAGACCTTCAGGCAAAGAAAAGGGTCTTGGACTTTGAAGTTCCTAAACACATGCAGAAAATGAGGGAAGCTTAGCAACAGAGATGGGATCAGTCTAGGCGACCTTGTTGATTTTACTAGAAAAGCTTTCTGAAGTACAGAATACAGTCCTCGCAAGAGCGTTACATTGCTGGACTAGGGTGAAGTAAATCATTTTTAAATTTTGCGCCTTAGCTAATTCTTTTTAATTTTATTTATTTAATAATTAGACAAGCTTTAAATTGTATACATTAACCTAAAATAAGTAGTAGTTTTGATTGCTATCGATTTTGCCTTATGTAAAAATAAAGCTAACTGAATCTACTACTTAAGGCGGCTATAGTTTAGTGAACGTTGTGAATTTAACTACGGCATATAGAAAGACACCTGGATGAATAGAACGTCGTGCCTCTCCATAGATGAATATAACTACTGCATATAGAATAACAAAGACTACGCTTCATCCAGGAATACCTCCTACCAGATTACTACCTTAAATCAGCAGCCATCTGCAACTTAACTCCCCAGCCGGGATGCAAAAATATTTCTTATGCGCTGTAAATATATTGAACTTGCATTGTAAATAAGTTTCGCCATTATATGTAATAAATGTAGATATGCCGGAAAAGGAATACTAAATTTCTTTAACAATGCAGAACCAGGTGATTAATTAATATTCTCTTGTCGATCGCAATCCTCTGTTAAGCACAACCTCTGGGGCAGAATTAACTGAAATAATATTACACTGGTAAATGAGATAAATAACTGCTGTGTGAAGGGATAACACTCGGAAGGATGGCAATTAATTTGATTAATATGAAAAAAAAAACAAAATTAATAAATTCAAGCGTACAGCGAAATGAAATGTATTTTGCAGTCCTAGAACATTTGGAGCACAACTAATTTACAGATAATTAACGTGATGCGGAGAAAGCGATGGGCCATTATCCCTCGCTTTTGAATTAAAACAAAACAGATTGGAACGTACAGCCTAACGGCTATTGGTGAGAAAAGTTGCGCAACAGGGGAACTAACACATCTTGAATTATACAGAAACCATTAAGATTCTTGAATCGGTATTGTTCTGGCTAAAATAACTGTTTTTGTTCTGTGAATTTTGACGGACTATTTGACTCGACTTGATTCATGCTTAAGATTGAGGTTACAGCATTCTTTGACAACAGTCATCAGGATTCTTTATTAACTTTCTTGGAATTTTTAACATCAACTTTATTGTTAATTCATAACACATGTTCCAGGAATGGACTGCATTTAATAACTATTGATTTTAAACTTACACATTATTCTGTTATGTGATTTTATTCTGTGTACATCTGTGGATTTGAGCAATGACTGTTGTGAAATTATTATTAATAAAATTTCCTGTGAAAATCATGTTAGAAGTTCAAAGGCAGAAAAGGTTGGGTATACTTGATTCAAAGTATGGATAATAGGAATAAAAACTACCCCTGAACTACACAGTATTCACATCAGCTTCAACGACAAATACTTTTAAAATCACAAGTGTTTATAATAATAAGACATGATTTTTACTTAATTTTTATTAGAGATCTGAACATAGTATGAAATTAAATATATGTACAGCTCATGTTACAACTAACTAAATTAGAGGTAAAGTTAATAGGTACACATGGTTGAATTATAATATTATGCAGGAATCACAAATGAAAAAAATCAATTAGTCAGATGAATAATAATGAACTTTCAATCAGAATACCACATTTACTTTATATAAAGAGGAATCTAAAATAAAAATATCAACAAGACCTCTAAATTATTATTAATGATTAGAATAATCACAAGAAATGATAGCCGGTACCATCAGAACGATAAAATCTTGGCACCGAGTAAAAGCAATTATCATATTAAAACTTGAATTTATATTAATAAAATTATAGCAAAAATATTTTAATGTTATGGGTATTATATGACCGGTTCCCATTTGAAAAGCAAATATTGAGTAACTATACATTATAGACATGTTTTATAAGCTTAAAGAGTGCATGTACACGTGGGGCGTGTACGTAAAATATTAATTCTGATCATATAAAAAGTGAAAATGTCTTATGAACATTTATTACTACATAAATTATATTATGGGCAAATCAAACAGTCATCATTGATTTCACCATTCGAATTTTACACCTATCGATTATTAAATGTTTAGAATAAATATTTAATTGTATGACATATCTGTGACATCTTCCAAGTATAATTAGAAACGGTTCGTATAAAAATTAACTACAATATAGGACTGCAAACTCTAGGATGTCTTCTAGTATGAAAATTATAATAGGTTGATTTTAAAAAATTAAAGCAAAAAACCACGTATAACGATTTTGATATTCTGAATATAAACTGTGTCCTTATAGATCCGACTACGTAATCTTAGGAAGAAAATACAACAGTAAGCGTTATCCTTTTGTTAGTATGCAATTTGGATCATAGGGCATATAAAATCGGACAAATAATTATAACTAAACAAGCGGAGACAACATTAAACCTGATAATGTAACATTTGTATATAAATATGTAAAAATTATTTGCTTACAGAAGATTTAAAAAGATAAAAACATTGCTGTTAATCATTTAAATGTAACATTTATAAAACGCATCATAAAAACCTTGTGACACTAAGGCACCTCGCTTCAAGACTATCTATCCTGAAACGAAAATGAAAATCACCATTCCATTGTTGGACTGCTGATTTCCACACACTGAGAATAAAAAAGCACACTCTCAATGAATATATAATTTGCAGTTATTAACTATTATCTTCTATTAAAATGTATGTCAATATAAAATCTGTGGATATTGCTAGCGTAAAGCACTGGGGTGGGGGCAGGGGGAAATGTTAAATAACACTCCATAACAATATTAAAATGGAATGAAACTTGAATAATATGACAATTTTATTATTATATTGCATCAGATATAGTATCAAACTAAGATACAGTCAACCAGGTTACAGAAATGTCATAAAATAAAATTACACATTGTACGATTACTTCCATCGAATGCATACCACAACAGTAAATAAAAGAAGGGATATAAATTAAATGCAAACACTAGAATCATGTAATAAGATTACACTGCAACATGTTATACATGTTACCAACAAGAAATAAAAACATATAATAAAATTATTATGATTGCACGGTTTACAGTCAAAATACAAAGTACGATAACTTGAACATGTAGCGTACGGATTGAATCAGAATAACAATAGACAAAAAGAACTACTATTGAAAATAATTTTACAAAATGTTACATTATATTTTGTTTCAACTACTCGTGATAAGAAAAAATGTTTCAGCGTTAAACTGTTATTAATGTAAAAATGAATCGATGATGATTTTAACAATAACTTGCTTTGCAAGATATTATTTATATACTTGATAAAATAGAAAAAACTTTTGGCACTCAATTGGCTGCAGTCACTTGAGAACGTCCATTAGCACTGGCTGGATTCATAGCACCTTTCTCTGATTCTGCTATTAAAAAAAAAAATATATTATTACATAATCTGAACCATATTAACATGCTCGTCATCCAGTGTGAATCGATGAAGTTTCTAGCAGGACTCCTATAGTCTGAGCATAAATCAATTAGCCGGAATAGCGATACAATATTCTAATATAGGATTTAAATGTAAATTTTTCAAAGTTTATTTTGATTTATTTTATATCTCGTATTAAAAAAGTAGTATCATTTTGTCGAGGAAAACACTTACAGAAATTGTTGCCTGGCTGCGCTGGATGGTTTTTCCATAAGAGAAATTACAAATAGTGATTCAATTCGTGAATATATTACACTAAAAGGACTTTCATTGCCAAAAAATCAACCCGACATAATGAGATTGATCTCAAAATTTTACGAAGAAAAAATAAGTGAAGAAATTTCCAATATAAAAAGGGCTTAAAAGTGAATGCTCACTTTAGCCTGAAAATGGATGAGTGGACGAGCATAAAAAAAAGAAGATATTTTAATATAATACATTCTGAAAACGATATATTTAACCTATTGAGGAGCGAGCAAATTTAAAATCGATGAAGTCGTTGATGTCATAATCGCTTTACGCCGATTACTTTCTGTCAGCTCCTAATCAGCGTAAGACAATCTTCAATTGTAAATGAACACTTGATAGTGAATACAAGACCACGTCATTTCTTTACATAAACAATGCACAAAAAATCGATTCATTTGCTCCTCCTTTAGAAGGAAATGATAATTGAACAAAGACTCATTCAACACACAGAGAAGAACGCAAGCAGTTCAATAAACAAACACTCTCGATAACACACAATATTTGGTCGTTTCTTTGCGTAAACAAATAACACACTTGAAATCGAAATCATTATAAGTCGATAAATTTGGGCTTAACAATCTATACAATCATGCGATGCATATGAGGAAGCTATCCGTCTCAGTCTCCCGAACTGCGCTAAGTTCTCTCTTTCTCTGTCTGTCTCCGAGCTTCAATGTGCAAGAGTGCTCTTTTTGGGACATGAGAATTCGGACATACATGTCGATGCTCCCCAACAGCTTAATCTAGGACTTGTTTACATTTCAGTAAAATGTGATTCTTTTGAAATTCATAAAATTGTTGAAAGTCAGTTGAGTGAATTTGGAATTGTTTTTGAATGTGAAATAGTAGTAACGACTGATGATGCTAATGTGATGAAAAAGTTTGGGCATGAAAGTCCCGTCGTCAATGAACTTTGCATAAATCATGCTATACATCTAGCTGTAATTGAAACATTGTACCAGAAAACTTATTAAAAAGAAACAGAAGAAGATTTAGATTATTCCAATGAAGATGAACAAAACACTGAAGAAAGTGACTCCGAAAATAATAATTCAGAAAGATAGAACAAGATGGTTCTTTTAACTTACACATACATACATATGTAACACATAAATATTTACTTTAAAAAAATAAGTCTCGAGTCCCGGGACTTTGAAAATGCCGAGACTTCAAAATCTCTAGTATTTATCAGATCGATGAAAGCTTGGCCGATTGCTCTGATTGACCAAGTTAACAAAAACATAGGGAATAAGGTAGATAGGAATCTGCAAACAGACAATGGTAAAAATGCAGATTTCGAGGCAATTCTCGAAATATTTGTAGTAGTAGACTTTTGGAACTTCTAATTAGAGAATGGTTGTATTCGTAAAAGCTAGGCCCTTCAATGAAAACAAAAAAGGCTTCTCATCATTTAGAAGTTCATAAATATCTGTAGATCAGAAGAGGAGACAAATTCTCGAACACCAAACAATGTAAAAAAGACCAACATATTATCCTAATTGTCAAAAAATACCTTAAATGTGTTTAAACTGTTTTAGTGAATACCATGCTATGTGTCAACTTTGTGTCCGGCCACTCCTTTCTCTTTTAGGGCTTTTTGAGCATGTTATGAGGAGAAATGCATTCCTGGGGGGCTTTCAATGATTTCTATGCTCGCATAAGCCCCCACAGCAGCTAGTACTTACTTAAAATTACCCTTCTCCATAATAAAAATACAAAATACAGACGAGATGGATGTAACCCCTTCTTATGAATGGATATTGAAGAGACCCCATAACTCTGCAGTGGACTTTTTGTGGCCGCACTATGATGATGATGACTTAAATCATTTATTATCTAATTTTCATTTAAAATACATATCTTGAGCTAGTATAAGTATAATTTTTACTAAACGTAGATACTCCCGCACCCAGAGCATAAAATGGCTACTCGAAATTGAGAATGGACGTGTTCTCACAGACATGGAAATTAAATTCATATGTATCTGTATGACAAGACAGCGTACGCGTTAAAATCAATATTACAAATTGACAAACTACCTTTTACGGGAGATCCTGAGCTGACAGTGTCAGGAGATGTTGTTCCACTGTTGATGGTTTCAGCTGGTATATTGCCACCATCCGAATTTGCATTTTTGTTCTGCACGCCATTCTTTAATTGAATAAAATCCATAAATTCAAATACATATATATATATACATTTAATTTATAAACATAAAAACTACAAACTTTGTTAATTCTAGCTGCTTTTGGTTTAAATCCTTTCGATTGCTTGTCAGGATCAAAATGGCAATCGAGTATTTCTATTAATTCTTTAAGTTGTTCTTCGTTAGCTTTTGAGCTCAAGCAGGCAAGTTCAGTCTTCAAGCCTGAAAAAATAAATTTAATAAACACCACAGAAAAAAATCAAATGCATCAATACGAATTTCAAATGTATACCGTCTACGTGATCGTTGTTCCACACTTCTTGCAGTTTTTGATAGTCAAAATCTGCTTCGACCAATAGCCTCCTTAATGTTGAGGCTCTCATTCTATCATCGCGGGATGTTACAAGTGAACTAAAGAGAGGTGCAAACACAGGCCTGCAACAAATAAAAATCTTAAATAAACGAACAATTTATAGCGTTGAATGTTGAACAATTTAAATATTTGTATAAAATACCTGAAAGTGTTTTGTCTGCTAAGCAAAGATTTAAGTTTTGATAGTTCTGATAGTTCCTTTTCTGTAGACCGAGTATAAGCACGAACTACTTCTACCATATTCTTATATGACGCTGCATCATCTTTGCCAGTGGACAACTCTTGTTGCTCACCTATTAATAAATACACAAACCATAAACAAAATTAAATAATAAAAGATGTACATAAATACTCAGATTGCTATGGTTTAAATATAAAGACTGAAATAATTGCTAATTGAGTAATTGCAATTTATTTTCCATCATTATGCCTATAAATATTTTCTGACTGTTAAAACTTCGAACCATAACATCGAACATTTTATAAAAGATAAATTAAAAAATAACTCCCTGCTATCAAACAATATAAAAGATAAGGTGGGGAAAAATGTGAAGTAAACAAGTCTAAAATATATTGATAAAAAATAATGTATTTACATGAATTTAAATATATAATATATGCAAGAAACAAGCAAGTTATAATTAACATTCAATATCAGGAATTGTAAAAAATCAGCAACTTATTGATTATATTAAACTTCAAATTAATCGTTTTATGACACTAACATGAAAATTACGTATGTATTAATTAAGTTGAAAATAGAGTGCTGAAAACGAATGTTCACATAAAACAAGCTTAAATTACTTTTGTCCAAATGACATACTGTACAGTCACAATCTAAATTTAAGCTCGTGAATAGGAATGGTATGATGCTATACATTTTCTGCGATCCTATTTATGGGAATAGCTCGGACGAACGATTGACGCTCGGCATTTTTATTGGAAAATTTGATCTATAGGACGATAAAAATTAATTGGACACGGAGCAAACAAATAAACGGATCATTCACATTAAATAAAGTATTGTGAAAGCAATTAAATATTTCATTCACATTATGGCGCTATCAAAATAAGCCATTTCTCATTATTAAATTGAGGCAAATTACAACAATAATTAATGTCCATAAATATCTAAAGACATTTGAATCTGTATTATATTAGAAAGCACAATGCACATGATGAGAAAATTAATCGTTGAGATAAAGGATAATCCAACCAAATTTAATCAATCAGAATCAGTTTTCTAAGGCAATACATTCAAATAGAGTTTTATATTTTACATTACGAGATTTATGTTAAAAATCTTTCTATTTTGTGACTTCGGTTATATCAAACGTAAATAAGAAATTGTCATCAAATAATTTTTTTTAGGGTGATTTCATTCATCATAGTCATAGTGCAGCCACAAATAGTCCACTGCAGAGCTATGGGCCTCTTCAATATCCATTCACAGGAAGGGCTTACATCCATCACGTCTGTATCATACATTCACCTCCTCATTCGCTCAAATCTCGATACCCAAGTGAATTCGAGACTGATTGGTTTCCTACTTCAGGTTGACCGTCACAGTTCGGCAATTTCAAAACGATATAGAAGTTAACTAAAGACAATGCTATTAACGTTGTGAAGTTCTTCATATGCCTATCCTATTCATATATTTGGTGTTCTTTTTGTTCTGTTCATAAAGCCTCTTGGCTCCGAACCGGTAAGGTTCATCATGCTCCCTATTGTTGGGTAGGGTCGACTATGTAAGAGATAGCGAGTGACAAGCAAGTCATGATTTGTAAAAGTAGCAATGAATAGTAGATAAACTGAGTATCGGCTTGCTGTTAAAAGAGTATTTAAGTATTTAATCCGTAAATAAGTACTAGTCAAGTGGCCAATAGTTAAAATACATAAAATCGTATAAGCATAGTAGTTAGGAATAAACCCAAAGAATGCATACCCTGTGAGAGATGATGAGCGACTTGATAAGCAGCAGATGCGCGTTCTGCGGCCCTCTCAAGTTCAACTTTCAAATCGAGTAAAACATTAGCCATAATTCTCAAACCAAACGACTTGACAGAGGCCCGACATTTATCAGCGGCTAACGCTTGACCATCAGCGAAACCGATGACCAAACTTTTGAATCGATCCAGTAAATTATACCTAAAAATAAATACACATTTCACTAAATAGAGAAAAAAAAGCCAAATATCTTGAATCGAATCATTTCTGTTTTAAATGGTCACCTTTGCATGGCTTCCAAAAGCATCGGAGAAGCTATTCTTCGAGACTCGTGATAAATAAGAATAATGCCGTCTGATGAGCTTTCTTTTTGACTCGCCAACCAATCTAAAAATTCTGTTAATGCCGATATTTCAGATTTTGTTTTAAGAACCTATAAAAAGAAACATTGTATAAATTCGATATCAATGAACATATATCAAATGTGTGCCAAATTCTTCGCAAACAAAATTATAAACCAAGTAATGAATATTACGAGGGACCACTCGACACCACTGAAGTAGTCATTTTTAAAACAGTTATCAGATTAGATAAGATTATTGATTTTATCAATATGGAATAACTACCGAAATAGTCGAAATAAAATGTACACCATGGATTTATCACAAACTTTGATTCGACTATTTAAGAACTAAATTTATTCACCTTATTAGTAACATTATCTTTTAACATTCTATAGCGCCCAATTGTTACAATCCGAATATTATGTCGACATCTAGCCCCGGGATTCATGTTACTATGAGGCATTATATACTGCGAAAACTGTGATGTTGCTGTATAACCGGCTATTTGACAAATCTGAAAAAAGACGATCACATAAATAACGTTGAAATGCATTGACACAATATCAAAATATTGGCATTAAATAGAATTACATCGTCAATCAATCGTCGGCCCGTAGTATCTATATCCCAACCGACAATAGTGTAATTGCCTGGCGGTAGTCCCTCGGGGGCATCTGAAGCAGGGGTGCTGCCATTCACAGCCGTTGAAACCATTCTGAAATATTGAAAAATAATCATTTGAATAGCATTCTTTTAATGTTGACTATATGAAAATATACGTTATTAATTCATACGTAAATGTTAAGACGGAAGCCATTAATGAGCAAAGAGGCCATATATGCTTATTACACCTAAATTTATGATACGCATAATGATAGTTTTGTTATGATGTTCATAATCTATTCAAATGTATTAACAATGAATACAAACACTATATACTTGTATTGTACTTAACGCATTTTTTTAACGACGCTATACAAATGTTTTAAAGAAACGCGGAATCGTGAATATAATCACATTTAATTTGAGATTTATACAATTACACTAATTTTCTGGGTGGGTACATATTATTTATAGATTGGTCAAGTCATCTGCTAATAAACTGCATTTATGAACGTTAAATTGACCTTAAATATACATTTTATAGTGGCACATTCCGATTACAGACTACACTAACAATCCACTGCAGAACTATGGGCTTCTTCAATATCCATTCATAGGAAGGGGTTACATCCATCTCGTCTGTATCATACATTCACCTCCTCATTCGCTCGATATTGAAGGCAAGATGGAGTGCAAGGAGTCCAGTCCCCCCTTTCCTCGCTTGGGTGTTGTCGGGGTAGAGTGAAGACATACGTGATGCTTAAATGCATCTCAGATACTACACCAACTGAGGGTGTTTCCCCGTCACCATACAAATTACCCGAGCGGCGATTATTCATTTGCAGAAAAATTACCGGCATTCATAATTAATTCCTTTTATAAATTATAAAATATGCGAATAATGTGCAAGCAACCATATGCTGGTCTTTTTTAGCTGAAAATATAATTTATCACTCGGGCTGTAATAATACACAAATGATATCATGCAGTTGAATCACGTTTCAGATGTAAATCTTGTCTTAATCGTTCTTCCGTGACAAAAAATTTAAGATGACTATTTTTAAATGTTTTAGTAGGGCAAAATAATACTGTTGCGTTGTTGGATTGCTCGGGACGATCCGATCTTAAGTCGGGAGGAGTGTTGCGTGGAGGGTTAACACTCGGCGGATGGTAATTGAATTAAAAATATAAAATCATTGTGCTAGCGGCGAACTACAGTATTACGCAGCCCAAAAACATTTGGGACCGACGGTTGAAGGGGCTAGCCACGAGGATTGCTACGAAAAGATAAGGAATCCTAGCCAAGACATCTGATTGGTGCATTTTTGGATGCCGAAGCATTAGCTGTCCTCAGGAGTTCGCTACCAGGTCTATTAAACCTTCATTCAACCTCTCTTTGTGGACTAGATCCTCTCGACTTTCATCTCGAAGGTTTTCTTCGATCCGCTCTTTGAGCTTCTACAGGTAATATTGGGACTTGCTATGCAAAGAGCCTCCTCTAGGTCTATGCTACAAATACATTTATTTTTAAATTAACATTTTACAGTCCAGATATTCCACACTAAACTTTGCCCAAAGTCCGGGTAATTTTGCAAGAAATTCATGAAACTCTTTCGTAGAATTGAGATAATTCTTAAGTCGGCCTAATAGATTGAAATGAAATTTCAGTGGTGCCTACGAAAAAGTTAACAGCATCGATATATTTAAACAAAACACTGATTTTCAATCTGCGGTGCGTGTTCCATGATAAAATTACTTGAATTGAATGAACGGTCATATATTATATTGCATGTAAACGCGCAAACAAAACTTTAATGTAAATATGAGCACAGACTGTAAAATGTTAATACAATAAACAATTGTGTCAATTTTAAAAATAATCTGTGTTCTGTTTATCCATTGGATGAAATCACAATCAAATCATTATACTTAAGTAAAACGTTTTTATTAGTTTGGCTTATCGTGAAAATCAGATAACATCAATCAATTGAAATATTGGTGTTTCCCCGAATCTTCTATTAAAATATTTTTAAAGTGAAACTTGTATAGCCGCAGTAGGACAATATTAAATTGAACGACACACGATAAAACTCCGAGCTCTCCATCTACGTCGCATACTTCATAAACAGTAGCGCGCCTATTTTATTATATATTACACAAACTCAGCTTAATCTTTAAGCTAACAATTTCCATTTAAATTCAACTTTTCTCAGGAGCAAGTCAATTAAATACTGATTATAATTTATAAAGAAAAAAAGCATTTAACGGAATTCTTTTTATGGGACCATTGCCAAACATTTTGACGTGGTTTTTAATAGCGTATTTTTAAAAATGTGCTCGTCAGCCACACATCCTATATATTTGAACCCGAGACGATAGAGTTAGTCGACATTTTAATTGTAGCCGCTACACAAAATGATATAAATGGGTGAATTAGTCATGCTTAAAGACTGCAAATCTGGATTATTCTGTGCCGCTACACGCATTCAAAATTGAATCTAACGTTCGTTAATAACTGGGTGCTTTTTAATGACGTGCGTATGTTTTAGCTTCCCTTTTTAAAGGCACGAAAGTAGTTTTAGTACATAAATAAAATGCATCAACTATTGATCGATAGATTCCGAAGCGCTTTGTATACAAAACATAAACAATTAATATTGGTGCGGCGTTTATTTTTAATTGCCAGAATTTTCTTTGTATCAGAAGTTATTTTTAAGCGTGCATTTTTTGTAAGCAATATCTTTTGTTTTAATATTATTTTAAAAAGCGAACAAAATATGAAATAGTTATGATATTAAATATAAATTAATGCTCATTCAAAGTTCATTGAACCCAAAAATTTAAAAATATTTTTTAATTTAATTTAAATATTTGCTATGGATATTATTGTGTGGATTATTTATTAATTTAAAAAATGTTATTTTTTTAATGTCTAAATAAAATTCAATGAGAACAGTATTCTGGCAATATTTTATAAAAATTGTTTCAACATACATAATAAATGTGACGTTTCTTCGATAGAATATATCAGGTACCGATCCGCCGGTTACCAACTTTAATAATGAAATGTTTATCTGACGATCTTCGATGAAGACAGGAAGTAGCCGGGGGTTCGATTGACAAATACTGAATCGTTCGCAGGCTGAAAGAACGAGGTTTTCAACCCTGATATAGTAAAAAAAAAGGTGGGTCGGTTGCGGTCGGCGCAAACCTCGTGGTGGGTGGTGACACGTGGCGGGGTGCAGACTAACCTGGAGCAGTGCGGGGGAGGCGGGAAGAGGTGGGCGCAGGCGCGGGTCAAAGGCTCTACTGGTAGACAGTGGCGACACGTGCGCCGCCGGCAAAGAGGCCCTTTTGGTATGGACACAACCTCGCCCTGTAAGACGCTCGCGAACACGCAAACCGGCGAACGCGCGCTCGCGAATCCTGTCGCTGTCACGGACAACGAGTTCGCGAACACCGGATTAAACAAGCTTATTTCAAATATATTTTATTTATAAAAGCAATTTAAACTACAAATACACACAAAAAATAATCCGCAATATTTTTACATTGTAAAATATAATTTATTTTATTAAAATATTAATAAAAAAATGAAAATAATTTTATAAATTAAAATCATGTGCATAAATTTATTAAGCCTTTTTATAATCATGAAGAATTAAATATTGCACAATTAATTGATGAAGCAGTCGAAAAAATCGATTGTATTAATAAAAATATTTTTAACACATCACATGCGGGGAAATTCACATGTATCATCCTGATGCAAGCAATCTTTCAACGTCGCTCGTAAAATATGTGTGTTTACATAAAATGCCATTACTTTTAAAATAACCCATATTATTAAATATTTATCAGCATAGATATCTAAAATTGATTTTAAATTACGCCTTACAAATACATATTTTAGCCAAAATGTTTAAACATATTTTAGAAGGGATTTAAATTGGACTACTCATTTTTATAAAGCATTTCAATGATCTGCATTATTTTTTATACTCTTTTGCTACGTTATTAATGGCCCATAAACGTTTACGTGACTTTATATGAGTCAGGGCTGTTTCCAAAATACCACTCTTGAGACATTTTGTTGTTTATAAATGCGCGTTAATAGAATCACAGAAGGAAACTTCTATAGCAGTAAGAAGAATGATATCAGAAAAAACATATTTCATAAAATTAAACACAGTTTTTGATCACTTTGTGTATTGGGAATGTGTTCCAATTTTTTTTTTATGTAATAACATTTTTGCCAACGTTCTTTTTTAAAATTATTTTTGTAATTAGTAAGAAATATTATTGGTCATCCATTTAAATTTAAGTTTCTGATATTAGACAGAGTTTTTAAATAAAGACGTTCGAGTTTTAAATATAAATAAAACTTTTTGGGGATGCATTAGGTGTTGATGTATCTCAAGTAGATATCGTATCAAATCCGACAACTTTGTTTATTCGCACATTCATTTATTCAAAAAGTTTATTTTTTGCCTCATTGCTAAAGTTAATTTTTGACGAAATTTGGGACAACTTTCAATTGTTCCAGAACCCAATCAGCGAACAAAAAAGCTGATAATTCACATTGTAATTTAATAATAAGATCACTGTGCATTAAAATCTCGGCTTACAAATTTTCCTGGTTACTAGTTTTTGGGGTTATGAGCCGAGACTCAATTTATTGCTCAAAAAGACCGTCTGACAATTCTATTTTGTACAAATGTGGGTGGCGACAAGACGATAAAGCCTCTTCTTATTTACTCTTCGGAGAACCCGTAAACGTTCAAGAAGTGCAAAGTGCGAGAGAACAGGCTGTCTGTTATATAGAGGTCAAACAGCGGGGCATGGACCGACTAAGAGTTGTTTACCGAATGGATAGACTCTGGTGCTGGTCCTGAGATAAAAAAATACCTGCTGGATAATAATCTTCCTCTGAAAGCTATGCTAATTATGAATAATGCTCCTGCCCACACTAAAAGAGTTCAGGATAATATTTTGGAGGAGTTTAGTTTTATAAAAAATGTCTTTCTTCCACCCAAAACAATTCCTATCCTACAGCTAACTTCAAGAAATTGTATATGAAGGGCTTTTTCAAGCTCTGCTTCGACGTCACTGAGGGCACGTAGCTGCTGCGTGCGTGCGTGAGAATTTTGGAAAAACCACATCGATATCGTAGGGTACCTGAAACTCGCAAGATGTCTCAAGAAGAACATTAAACTCTGCGTGGAGAAAGTTGTGATCTGAGGTGTTTTAGAACGAGACTTCAAGGGGTTTACGAGTGAGGAGGAGGTCGAAGAAACCGTGTCCCTGGGCAAATCTCTAGGCCACGAGGTACACGAATTTGACATCGAAGAACTCATTGCAGAACATAGCGAAGACCTCAGCGTCGACGAGTTGAAGCAGTTGCATGAACAACAACACCGTCAACTAAGAAGACTTTGTCGGGAGCGGAGGAAAAGAAGAGGAAAAAAATAAACTGTCAGTCAGATTAAAGTTACAAACATTCGTGGAAGAAAATGTGGATTTGTTTTCATAGTAATATTTTTGGAAGTCTGGAACGAATTAATTGCATTTCCATTATTTCTTATGGGAAAACTCGTTTCGGGTTACGAGTTTTTCGGAATGAAACGAATTAAATTCGTAGCCCGAGGTTCCACTGTATTCTAAATATCTTGTGATGGACAAAATCAATAAAATATATTGGATTGTTGAATTCTCTCATGATAATTTTGTTTTTATAATTTTAATTGGCTCCCCCTTTTTATCCACATCCTTTTTTTTAAATCGCTGATCAACGAATGGGATTTTTAATTTTTTCATTAATTACAAAAAAATGCATAGTTTTGCAAGAATTTCGCTTTTATTTTGAACATAATTATATTTCAATTAAGAACGTGCGTTTGTATACGATATTAAAATGATGACTGCTTTATGGGCAAGACTGATGGTGGAAAGTATCGAAATAAAACGTGTTTTCGTGTTTTAGAACATCTCTAAATTTTATTCACTCTGATCACGCCTTATTGCTACACAAAATGAGCGTTACGCATAAATTAGTTTATTTTAAATCCAAGGTCTTTAGTCGTGCGATTCCCATTTTATGATGTAAATATTATTGAATTGAGGTTGAGTATTTTTTTTTTAAATAAATTTCGCAAAAATGTTGAGAATGACATAAAAAATATTATCACTGCTGCAATGAATAAAATCGTTGTAGATTTTGTTTTGAAATTAAGACAATTTACTGCCATCTATGTATCAGTTTTGAATAGTTTTATCTTTTTAATATTTAAATAAATTAGTCGTGTTTCATTTTGCATGCTTACAAAAATTATTCATAGATGTCTCTATAATTTTATATTTTGATATTATTCGCACGTATGAATTATATTTTTTGCTTATTTATGCATTAATAGTTATTCAGAATTATATAAAATACGTATTTTGCATCGACAATATTTTATTGCTTATTTTTAATTTAAAAATATCCACAAAAAAATTGGATTTGTAAGCATTTATTTTTATAAATTGGGAAATATCGTTTCGCTTATTAAAAAGTTAGTAGGTATTATTCTTTGTTCTCTCATACTTTGAGGAGGCCATATAAATAATACAGGAGAAATTGGAATAAAAAGAGCATCCCGAGAGAGCTCAACGGCTTATACAGGATTAAAGATTATGTCATATCTCATAAAAAAAAAAAAAATCGATCCCGTTATTTTTAGACGAATTTTTCGGGAAACGTGTATATAAATACGATTTTGTATATGAGCTTGAATGCGAATACTTAAACTGCTCAGTTTTCATATCGAACGCTTCTCAAACTTTAATATATTTAGTATTTATAATGTTTGTATGCAAATACAAAAATTGTATCAAAATCACACTTAATTTTTTTCCCAAAACACGAAATCGACAGATATTCGTTTTCTATTTTCAGCCATGGCCAAATTTAATTTCTCACATAATAAATACATCAAAGATCTTTGCTAATGTAGTTGATTTCGGTCCGGATGAAAAAATTGATTTGGAGAGCAAAGCAACCGCCTCCAAAGGCAAATCACATTTACTAAGTTAGTCCTGTAAGGATATTAAAGAGTAGGACGAATGAAAGATAGACCTTCCTTCCCTTCAACCGAGCTATTTTCATTAGATTTTCTCGATTTTCCTTCATTCGGCGCCTATAACACGCTTAACTTCCTTTCCACTCCTTTACATCTTGAGCAGACAAATTCTAAATTGTTTATCTATATACAATGTGGTTCAATTTGTTGAGCGACAGAGAGCTAATTGTATTTATAAACCCTATGTGATATTAAAAAGAAAAAAAAACCTATCTCAAAACGAGGGTAAAAACATTCAATTGCTCTTCTAAAAGGTATTGATGTATAAAAATATATAATTAACCCTTTCAAACCGGAGAACGCTCTAATGTAAATCCGCTTTTCTGACAGCTCCACCACAGCGTGTAACAAGCTTGATAATTAACCTTTTTTTTCCTGTGAGAGGGGAATCTTACATAAGACACCCTGGGTTTGATCCCAGGGTAATATCAGATTCTTACTAACTAAGCCCCTTCTTTGTCCTTCTCTGCCCACCTGGTATTGTTTTCTACATTGCCTCAGGAGGACAGGCAGTCTGGCCTTATTGGCCCTATTTTAGTGTTGGAGAGCCGCTCTGCACTTCTTTCTCTCACTGTCCTCTTTGGCGCTCAGAATTTCTTTAACGTAATCGCGCCAAAGGTCCCAGTTCTCTTGCTTGCCATCATGCTGTGGACCACGTTGTCAACGTTGAGCTCGGCTTCCCCGAGTGCTTGTTTCAGCGTGTTTCTCTGGGGTGTCCAAGCCTCACAGCCAGTGATGGTGTGTTCGGCATCGTCGACCTCCGCTTGACAGTGGTGGCACGTCGCGGATGCTTCCTCGCCAATCCGCTTCAGGAACGCACCGAAACATCCATGTTCAGTGAGCACTTGCGTCAATCGATAGGTCATGTATCCATGTTTTCGGACCCTTCACTGATTTAAGACTGAAATAAATCGGTGGGTCCATCTTCCCTTGTTGGACTGATCTCATCTCTGTTGCCAAGCTTCCTTCAGTTTCTGATCGTGTGTGGTGCGGTTCTTAGGATCTTCGTAGTCCAAGGCCCTCTTCTTTGCCTAGAGCTCCAGCGGGGAGATTCCAGCTATCACGAGCACCGCTTCTTCAGCAGTCCTGTATGATGCGGTGACTTGGAGCGCTCCTTGCCGCTGGACTCCGGCCAGCTTCTTTCTGTAGCTTTCGTGTCTGAGTGACTCATGCCACTATCGGGGCTCCTTACAGAAGGATCGAGTGTATTACCTCGTTTATGGTACGTCTTTTGCATGGCTTTGGCCCTCCGATATTGGGTATGAGCCGTCCGAGCTCACTGGCCACCTTCTACGCCTTCTGCGCAGCTGCTTCAATATGATTTGCTGTATTTAACCTCGTGACCGTTCACAACAAGCCTTTTGACCCTCGGTCTTCTTCTACTGCAGATCATTGCCTCCGTTTTTTCTGCCACCAGCTGCCATGCGCATCATTTTTCCGCATCCATGCATTGATTCTGGCGAGGGCTTCATTGCTCGTCGCCTCCATTTCCCAAGGATGTTGAGCTGTTGAGAATTCTGCTCCGTGTGGCATCTTTATTATCAGCAGACTGTTGTAGAGGACGTTCCATAGAGTGGACCCCAAGACGGATCCCAGCGGAATGCCCATCTCTAGCTTCTTGGTCGTGCTCGTCTCATAATGATGGACACTTCGATCTTTAAAGTAGTCGCTGATGAGCTCGATTATGTATTCGGGAACTTCGAAGTTATCGATTAGCTCCCATTTGGCGCTATTAAATGCGATCTTAATGTCGAGCGTGACCATCATGACGTCTTTGCTCTGTTTGACCGAGCCTTTCCACGCCTTCTGGATCATTTCGATCGCCCTCTGCACTGCTCCGAGCGTGGATCGGCCCGGTCTGAAGCCGTACTGTCTGTCTGACAACTTATCCTTGATATTCGACTGTATCCTCTTGAGAAGCAGGGTCTCTAAGGTCCTTCCCTGTCTTCGTTTTTCTCCCTACTATAAGGAGCTCTTCTGCGATGAATGGGGTGGGCGGTGATAATGAACCAGACTCAATAAATGAACATTAACACTGATGGTAGCACACAATATTCGTTCGGAATATTTATTAATGTTCAACTTGTCTATTAATGTGTTGCGAAAATAAAAGGATAGGGATACTATGCAAGTCTGCCAGTTTACTTCTGAAGGAGTAGATTTTACAAAGGAGTAGTGATACTCGGCTAATAACGCCACTCCAGAACAATCAAGGAGAATAACAAAATTGCTCAATGATAAGAATGATGCGAGTATCTTAATTATCAAAACAAACGCCTGTTTTCAAGACAACACGAACGAAAGTCGTTTTATCTTTGTTGAAAGAGAATAGTTTACCCGACGATAGCGATTTCAGTTAATTATATTTAAATTTTATGACGGTTAAAAGATTCTTTAGAATACGATTTTTTGTTAAATAGTAAGTATGAATATTTACAAGCTTCTATAAAAAAAAAATGAAAATATATTGAGAATACTTAGACGTAGGTACCTTTATGGTACGATTTTGTCATCGATGCACGGGTGTATGATACCCGTCTTTGTCTCACGATTTCCGGTCCGAAAGTGTTAACTACTAGTAATGGATTAACTGCAATAATGGGGGCAAAATGGACCTCTTTCCGTTCCATCATTGGCATCTTGTCATTGGCAAAAAAAATATTTGATGACAGATTTAATAAAAACAGGCTATATTCTAGAAAAAGGGGATGAAAGATTATTGCAAAAAAAAAATATTTTTCAAAAAGTGTTATTTTTGTCATGGGTAAAGCGCTATAGTGATCAATCAGCTAATGAAATAGAATGAAAAACTTCAAGTAAAAGATTATTCGCTTACATTAAAACGCTCGGATACATCTTGAAATATAAATAGGAATATTTTAATTATGAAACCTAGTCATTGAACATGGTGCCAAGACCATCACTTCTTCAATTTCCTTCAAGAATGGTGAAGAAGATCGAAAGTGTATTGATTTTTTTAAATTGTTAATGCCTAAATCTGTTTTCATTAGTGGAATCCAAATGTATTTTGATGATCAAATTTCATTGTTATGGGAACATTTTCAAACAATTGATAAATGTGAAATTCAAAACGGAGTTTTAAATTTATTGAGGAACCGGCTCGCCGCGCCGGTTCGTACTGACCCAGTACGCGTTTCAAATTTGGATGAAATTCAATATAATTAAGTTCGATCGAGAAGCACAAATAACCCCAGACTCGAATTAATCAAATTAGGGAATATTTTTTATCACAGTTCGACGGAGTAATGAACATTCCGATAGTAAACAAAGATCCCATGGCAAAACTTAGCCCGATGGGGCTTCGAAGGCCTTGACCGGTAATATCGTCGAATTTTAAAAGACGAAGACGTCGAGCTCTCGAGATTGCCAAAGGAGTTTCCTATTTTCGAACTGAGGGCTCATTAGCATTCAAGACTGATTAAAGATTCCATCCCTTACAATGAGCCAGAGGGCTTAATACTTGTCGCTTCCAACATACCGTTGCTCTAGGGATTCGTTGCTCCAAATTGATTTTGTGTATGTCTATACGTAGACGAGGCTAGAAATAAATTAACGATGGATGATGAAGGCCTCGAGAAATTTTAATAAAATTTTCGAGAGGAAAACACACTTGAGGGGATTTTCTTTTCGGGGGTTCCGGCTTTAAAGCCGGAAAAATTCCAAAAAAATAAATATTCCGGGACAAATGCATGAAAAATAATCATTGGCATGTGATTGAGTTTCGATTTATACTAAATGTTTAAATTGCCCGTTAAATTAACACGAAGAACGAAGCGAAACATGCTGATTTATTTGCATGAGAATCCACAACGGACAAGAGTTCATCGCGAAACCCAAAATGAAGTGATTTATAAAGAGACTCGGAGATACCACGGGTGATGAATTGTTAAAAGGTTAGCTTGAATTGCCAATCTTAACCTGGAACGTCTACTATACCACAATATGTATATGGTGCAGTATTCCAACAGGGAACAAATTGGGGAAAAATAATCGTAAATCCAATACAGACAAAGCTCCCCAAAATTTGATGTTATTCAACTCCAATTTTATCCATTGTATGTCAAATATTTTGATTTAATTTTTCAATGATTACAAATTAAATAAGCTCTCAGCAAGTATTTTCATAGAAGTGATATCATAAATGGCAGGACCGTAACAAGGGCGTGGCAAAGGAAACGCCCGCCACGGGCACAATTGGACTTGGGGCGCAAAATGCAGTATATCGACCCGGTCGAGTGTTGCACATGGTTTTTATTTTACTCGACCATTTTACTTAAGCCCGCAATAAAATAAAGACAACAATAGTTTCAACTAATTGTAAAATTTAAGCAACCCAACCGATCAGTCTTCTTCAGACAACTTCGTTCATAATGAGAGTGTGTAGTCGTTCTGAAGACATATTCAGGTTTAGGCGCTCATTCGTCATATCAGCGGTTCGAAAAGCGGACCGGTTGGACCTTATGGCCACTCCGCCCTCTTTTAGGGCTTTTTGCGACATTTTCTATGATCTTTACAATCACAGAAACAACGTAGCGTCTAAACACTTTCTATCATAGTATTTTTTTAAAATAGTAACCGCTATTCATACGTTAGGTCGGGTACTTTTGGGACTATCTTTGTATATTATTTCAAAACATACATTATAATGGTATTAGACTTTATAAATCATCCCAGTATTTACATTTCTGAACCAGGAAATTAGGTTAGGCCTAAATCGAAACAATCAATTATAAATATGAATAGCTTAGATCTCCTGAATTTATTAATATTGTAAATTATTTTTTCCGTTGCGTTGCGGATATCAATAATCATTTTAGAAATCTGAATAACTGTATTTACCGGTATTAAATTGAAATTTACAAAGCTGATTTTTTTTCTACAAGCAGTTTATGCGAATTATCGTTAAATAAACGTCATCTACTTTCGATACAAGATGGCTCGGATTTCGGTAGACGTGGCCAAAATTATAGTGTGGGAACATGATTGAAGTATTGTAAATTTTTTAGGTACATATAATATTTATTTATACATATAAATGTCGGCAACAACATTGCAGTAGACTGCCGTTTTATTTACTTACAATATCAAAACAATGAAATGATAAAGAATCAGCTTTGTAGGAATAACTACACAAATAATGTAGCTGTCTTTCATATGATAAGAGTTTAAGATTTTATAACTTGGAGCCAATGTCTCGATGATCGATTTATAGTAAAATTAATTGACTATCATCATCAAATGTCAATGTTTTAATCCAACAGGTTTTTCCAGACTAAAGATTAAGAATTCAAATTCTCAAGTGGGGACAAGGAAATGATAGTTTATCAGCTATGACATCTTATCTTCTATTTTAATGTTTACAATGGTAACAAAAAAGACAATTAGTTGCACGCTACTTTGTTAGCACACATAATCGCTTCTGACATCCGTGTAGTATTATAAGCTACAAAAGATATCGTAAAGAAGTAATCAGATGGTTTTCTTCAAGTATTTTTATATGCTTGAACAAAATTACCACTCTAAAAAGGATCTTCAAGGATGGCTAATGAAATTTACCCTCGATACAATGCCTACAGTACTACAGTCTCATAACATGCTGCAAATATACGTTTTTTCATCGTTTGACTCATGAATAATTTATGAAGACCCAATTTCAGTTTCATGAAAACGTCCGAATTTCACTAACGTCGCATATCCTAATTTCCTTCCGCGCAGAATATTTTATCAAAGTTGTGCCTTTTTTGGATTTAATTTTCCTCCTCTGCGAACAAATAACAACATTCTATAAATAAGGCTATCTGTCTCAATACGATCCGTAATGGGCGATTGTTTGTATCGTTGAATGACACGTTTCTGATAGTAAAATGAGATGAAGAGGAACGGCGCCAGACAAGACACATTCAGACACAATGAAGCCATACACATGTGCCTTACATATTTTTATACTAAAAATATACCATGTAATCTTCTCTGTGTAATGTTAGACGTGTCTATAATTTTTTTTCCCTTCTGTTGCATCATCATATTACATGTTACAAAATCGTGCGCAATAGCCTCGCAAGCACTGCAGTAAAAAGTCCTGAAAGCCAGCGAAATGATCGCATAAACGTCGGATATGATTTTGGCTTATGGCGATAAAAAAATAAGCTGAAAGGATATGGACATTTGATAACCAAAGCAGACTTTTATGTGTCCTCAATGGGTTTGAATTGAAAGATAAATGGATTAATGCTGTCTGCGAATTGAAGAATTCCAAATACCGACGATAAGCTATCGTTTAAGTCCTAGGAATGTCATAATATTAAGAAGTGCTTTATTTATAAGTATATAGTTGCGAATAATCAAGCAACGAACGATATCTGAAGTGGTTTGAAAAGATTGAATGTAATTGTATCGAACTGATTGCTTTTAACGGTAGTGCCGGATGTACAATAATGATAGGATGTAAAATTATAGGATTTATCTATTAAAGTACAAAGATATGACTTTATTGTCATTTTAATTAATGACTTTCAGGCTACATTTGGATGTAATCGGTTTTCGAACTTGTCGAAAGATATTATATTGAAGTGATCTAAAGTAATGATAATCTATTGGAACCAAGTTCGATAATTAGGTTAATTGAGGCAAGCCTTTCCATCCAAAATCACATTTTTACAAACAAAATACAGCTTGAAATTATCATACATTATGATCTTTCATTCAACATATTCAAAATATGACCTCATTTCCTGAGGCTATCATTTCATTAACTGATCATTATAACCAACAACTTGCTTTAACCCTTCTGTCAATGAATGTTTCTATTACCTCCCGTCAATGAAAGTGGTTTGGCTCGATCTATATACAGTGGATTGATATTGTAGAAAAACGCTACAATATTTTATGCTCAGTACACAAAATTATAGTTTTCAAGCTAGTAGAGCAAGCTAGTGCCAACAAACCAGCAACTCTAGCTTTGTATAAACAGAGCTAGCTTCGTTTTTAAGCAATTTTTAGTTAAAAAACGGAACTAGAGATTAACTACTCTTCCAGCTTACTAGCACGTACTAGACAGTTGACAATGGGATAACAGCTTTTGATTTTTTTAGAACGTATAAAACAGCTGCAAAATTGTCTGTAAATCTGAACATGAATGAATATATTGGACCACATCGTTTTAGCAACATTTCTTTCGGAATACATTTTTTATTTCGGTGGATAGTCTCATCAAAAGCTAGCCCTGCCTGCTGTATTTTGTGCACGCTATTGAAAGTTATGAAATAGTTGTCAGCAATAACCGTCCACTCACTTCCTTTGTGCTTGTCAGTTAATTCCAGTAGCAATTTTTCACCTAAGTTGACTACTTTCTGGCCTTCTTCTTTTCCAGCATACAGGATGTCTTTATAAGGATATCCATTTCCTGAATCACAGACTCACCATCTGCTTTTTACAGATATATTCTGCAGCATACGCAAAAGAAAAATATCATACTAAATATTAGATAAAGCGGAAAGAAATGTCATTTTTTTTGGTTGCGTCTTTGCCGTCAGTTTGCCTCGGGTTGCTGTCGAGTGAATACGTTAAAGTTGGTGTCATTTTGAAGCTCTATTGTTTGTCTTACTTTTTCAAATATTTTTATATTTTTTTAGCCATAGTGAAAATGTCCAAGCCAGAAATTGATGAGACCCATTTGCGATCTTGTTTACTGTTTTTATTTAATAAAGGATTAAAATCAAAAGAAGCTACCCAGAGCATCTGTGATACATATGGCAACATATTGAATACTCGAAAATGCCATAGATGATTCAAAAAATTCAAAAGTGGCGACAGAGATTTGAAAAATAAGCCAAAATCAGGACAACCTCCAATAATCAATGATGACGCATTAAATTCTCTGGTAGAATCTGATCATCTAAAAACAATAAAGATATTATCGCTAGACATCTGCTGTCCTTGGTCGACAGTAAAAGACCATTTGAAAAGACTTGGGAAAAAACATGACTTGGGAATTTGGGTACTGCACGAGTTGTCATCAACGGTCTTGGAACAACGGATAAACATTTGTTCATCGATATTGTCCAGGTATGAAACCGATCCATTTTCAAAAAGGATCGTTACTAGGGATGAGAAGTGGGTCCTCTACAATAGTCCGAGAAGGAAAAACAGTGGCTTTCTTCAAATCAAGTACCTGTTTCTACCCCTCGA
Organism: Stenopsyche tienmushanensis; assembly: GCA_008973525.1. NCBI lineage: Eukaryota > Metazoa > Arthropoda > Insecta > Trichoptera > Stenopsychidae > Stenopsyche > Stenopsyche tienmushanensis. Next base: position 75,563 of record WACJ01000255.1, on the reverse strand, counting down.
CCGTCATTATCATTGAAAAAGGTCCTCCTTTATGTTTGGTGGGATTTTTTTGACGCAATTCACTACGAATTATTAAAACCTGGCCAAATTGTCACAATTCCTGACAATTTTCCTGACAATGCACCTTCAGACTATATTCAAGTCATTAGAACTTTCGCTTCGCGATAAAAAATTCACTTCTGTGGAACAAGTGAAAAATCATTTGGATTCTTACTTTAGTGGAAAACCGGCCGAATTTTACGAAAGAGGCATTAAAAAGCTACCTAATCTGTGGAGGGTGGTTATAAATAATAATGGAAATTATTTAATTGAGTAATATTGTATAGCTTTTATTAAAATAATTTTTTTCTCCAAATAACAAGAAAAATGACATTTATTTCCGCTTTACCTAATATATGATTTTTCCAAGCATGGTCTAGCCCAGGGGTCGGCAACCTTTTGAGTCGGAAGAGCCAAAAATTACAATTTACAAATTTCAAAATGTTTAAAGAGCCACAAAAAAATTTCTTGCCAACAATAAATAGTACTCGCATAAATAAAGTTTTTTGAAAAAAATAACTAATCTATTTATTCATATATAAGTAGTGTTTTTTAACAACAAATTAGATAATATATATGTGGTATTATTAGATAATCACTTAATTGCTGGACAGTCTTGGAAAACTCCTCGAAACAATGCTGTTGAAGAGAATCCAGCCAGGAATTGAACGAAAATTGTCAGACAGGCAGTATGGCTTTAGATCGGGGCGATCCACGCTTGGAGCAATAAAACGTGTAACTGATATCATCATAAAAGCGTGGAAAGGCCCGGTTAAACAAAGCAAGGACGATATGATGGTCACACTGGACATCAAAAACACTTTCAATAGCGCAAACTGGGAGCTAATCATGGGAGCCCTCAAGGAAAAATTTGAAGTTCCACAGTATGCAGTCGACCTCGTAAGCGATTATTTCAAAGACCGATATGTCCATCACAACGAAACGGACCTGACGAGAAGACTGGAGATGGGCGTCTCGCAGGGGTCCGTTTTGGGACCAACCCTCTGGAACGTACTCTACAACAGTGTCCTAAACATGGCACTACCTGCAGGAGCAGAACTCATTGCCTTTGCGGACGACGTCACGCTGCTGGTGAAGGCTCGACATCCATGGGAAATGGAGGCCCTCGCCAGAATTCGAGCGTGGATGCGGAATAATCGCCTGCAGTTGGCGGCCGAGAAAATGGAGGCAATGATATGCAGCAGACGGAGAAGACAGAGGGTCGAGCAGATTGTTATTGGAGGACACGAGGTGGAATACAGCAAAACGCTGAGATACCTCGGGATCCTCATGGATAACAAGCTGACTTTTAGCAAACACATAGAAGAAACTGCACAGAAGGCGCGGAAGGTGGCCAGCGAACTTGGACGGCTCATTCCCAACATTGGAGGGCCAAAGCCGTGTAGAAGACATACCATAAACGAGGTAATACACTCGATCCTTCTGTACGGAGCTCCGATATGACACTAGTCGCTCAGATGCGACACAAACAGAAAGAAGCTCGTCAGGGTCCAGCGACAGGTAGCGCTCCGAGTCACCGCAGCGTACAAGACAGTGTCCGAAAACGCCGTGCTGGTGAGCTCTGGAATACCCCCGCTGGACCTCCAAGCAAAGAAGAGGGCCTTGGACTACGAAAATCCCAAAAATCGCAACGAACATGACCAGAAACTGAGGGAAGCCTGGCAACGGAGATAGGATCAGTTCAGCAAGGGGAGATGGACCCATCGACTTATCCAGGTCATAAGTCGGTGGAGGGCCCAAGAACACGGTGAAACAACCTACCTCTTGACTCAGGTACTCACTGGGCATGGATGCTTCGGTGCGTACCTGAAGCGGACTGGCAAAGAACCATCTGCAACGTACCACCACTGCCAAGCGGAGGTCGACGACGTAGAGCACACCATCATTGGCTGTGAGGCTTGGGCACCCCAGAGAAAACTGCTGAAACAAGTACTCGGGGTAGCCGAGCTCAACGTCGACAACATGGTCCACAGCATGATAGGAAGCAAGAAGAACTGGAACCTTTGGCGCAACTACGTAGAAAAGATTCTGAGCGCCGAAGAGGGCAGTGAGAGAGAGCGCAGAGCGCCTCTTCGACAATAGAATAGGGCCAATCTAAGGCCAGACTACCTGACCTTCTGAAGCAATGCGTAAAACAATACCAGGGAGCCATAGAAGGACAAGGGAGGGGTTTAGTGGGTAGGAACGAGTTAATCATTAATCCCACACTACCCAGAATGGGTGTCTTGCGAAGATTCCCCTCCCACAGAAAAAAAGAAGAAGATAATCACTTATTATTTAAGTAAAAAATTGAAACAATTTAACATTTACTTACAACACTAATTTGTACTTCAATAACAAACAATTGAGCAAACAAATTCAATGGGAGCGATGTTTTTGCATGGTTATTCAAGTAGAAAATTCCGTTATTTGCGTATGGAACTAAAGAGCCGCAGCTTCACATCCAAAGAGCCGCATGTGGCTCGCGAGCCGCTGGTTGCCGACCCCTGGTCTAGCCAGATCATCTTATTGACAGAAGGATTAATGACATCTATTATTCGCTGGAAAAGAAATAAGACTGTGAAAAGATATTCGAAACGAAATACAGTAGTAAAAATAAAGAGTTGAGAGCTTATGCGTCTTAATTCATTGACTGTTAATAATTTTGTAAACGTTTTTCAATTGAATGATGATAAAAAATCCTTACGTATTGAAAACTTAATAAAACAGCAATGCCTCTCAAGTGCGACGTTCGATTTTATCCCACGTCACATAAATAGCATTGTGTTTAGATAATTTTTGCGCATGTATCTGATAAATTCATCTAATAATAATCTTCAAATTTATTAATTAATATCGACGACTCGTTGAAGTTTTTATAATTGTTGCAAATCAATCACTCATAGACGGCCTTGTCCGATTTTATAAATCATGTCAGTCATTATAAATCGAGTTTATGGACTTATCCACTATACAAATAACAAAAAAATAATACAATAAATCAATGATGGCTAACCCTCTTAATGCCGAACGTCGATATATCGTCGTTATTGATATAGGCGAAAAGTGCCAAAATGAAACTCGAACAATCAGAATTATTGTGTGATTCATTTTGATGATACAACGACGTGTTTCGTTGTTGATTTAAATGCGCAGGGAGACTGAAAAATCATGATGCCTCAGCGAAATGGTACAGATCATTTACGTGCTTTATTTTCGTAGCAAAATGGAATTGTTCGGTCCGCTTTTAAGCAATATGTATTTAATGTTATCGCAAGAACTACCTGAACCTGGCAAATGCGTGTTTTGTTCAAGTTGATATCGGTCATTCGCTCGTGATGCGACTAGATAAATCGTTACGATAGTGTGAATTCGCGGTCATAAAGAGGAATTCTTTAAATTTTGCAGCGATACAAAAATAGTTATTTGTTTTCTTGTTACAACTGTAACATAATTTTAGCCTACTGCGAACCCTCGCAGCGGAGTCTTGCAGGTCGCCAATGAGAGGTGGAATGAAGGCACTCGCCTCCTCAATAGCGTAGGGCTGCGCCCCTAGATTGTCTACAATAAACGACGATACTTTTTGCCTCCGAAAAGTGGGCGTCGTTCTTTTTCTAAGGGGAATTAAGGCGTCTTCTCACTTTACAAATTTAAAAAAATAGATTTTTATTTTATTTTAAATTTTGAAAGTACATATCTTCAAAAATGTTATATCGAAATTCATAAAGATCGGACGAGTCTAACTAAATTTTTGGGCGACCGTTAGGTGACTACCTGAGAGCACCCGGCTGCATACGTATTGTCCAGACTCATGGTGGAAGTACAAGAAAGTGGTGAAAAACAATCAGATAGAAACTTTTAAACATCCTTCTGCTCTAGCTGAGGATGTTCACGAGGTTTTGAAACCGATTTATGAAGATCTTCGAAGGAAATACCCAAAATAACAACGAGTGTTTCAACAGCTGTGTCTGGGCAATTTTTCTGCAACCAAAACTTAAAACGCGTTTATCTCAAAACAAGGTTTTCTGGTGGCTTGTTGATGAAATTTCGGAAACTATCCGGCCGATTGTCATGAAATTTGAATGACATATTCTTCATAGTTATGGCTATAGCGCAGATTTTTGAAATTTTGATTTTAAGTAAATTTTTTTTACAAAAAACTGCAAAAAAACGCGTTTTTTTTACTTTTTTGTGTGAAACAAACGTGCGCCATTTTGTTATTTTCGCAAATATCAAAAATCTGATGATATGCGCTATAGCCACTGATATATTGAATCTAAAACTGTTTTATTTTTTTGTTTCAAATGACCCATCTCGGAGATACCATCAACAAGTCACGAACATAACATTTCTACACGGGTTTTTCGATGCTACTGTTTTATTATAATAATTGTTCAAAAAAAGTTTTTTTTTTTTCATTTACTTGAAAGATGTGTTTATTACATAAGATCCATTTTTATCTCATAATTTTTAGCGAAAATCCTAAAAAAAAATCGTGAAAATAGCCTATTTTTGAGGCGCCTAAAGTGAGAAGACGCCTTAATTAAAGCATGGAATTATTTAATAGTTTAATTTATTTACCATTTTAATGATAACAGGGAAGATCACAGGGCGGTGGATTTAAATGTGATGTGAGGTGCAGTTTCGCAATTCAAAAATGATGGGCTTCCCATAATAATTTAAAATCATTAGAAAAAATGAGGATATGAATTTTATTTTTAACCGTATTTTGAGGCAAAAAATGATCGTTTAGTTATAGTTTGATATGGAATATGCAGCGAAAAAGATTTTGAAGATTTTGTAGTAAAAATAATGTTGAAATTAAATAATTTGACAAAACTAAATGATAGTTCCACGATGTGCAACAAGCGTTACCTGCTACTAAACAAGTGATTCGTTTTACATTCTAGTCTACTATTTTTTAGACTGTCTACTATTTTTAAGTACCGAAACAACCATTTCCCATCAGTATCTGGGTCAGGCAATAGGTGAGCTCTTTGTGTTTACATGAGGTCAATTTTTGTATGGCTGGGATCAGTTGGTACGTCAATCTTCCCTTGGTTCCGGTGTCCCAGAGATTCTATCATTATTGGATTGACTCTTCCCGGACTTCTTCTTTTCCTGTGTTTTTCTTATATTTGCTCTTCCTTTCCATGGCAAGGATGTCCATGGGAAGTGTGTCTGCTAGAACTTGTGGTGCGTTCAGTGAGATCGTTCTATAGGCTGATATTATCCGAATTGCGCTTATTCTTTGGGTTCTTAGCAGTTTATATCTATTTCCACCTTTCTGTGCCGTTTCAGCCCGGATCGGTGCACCGTAGAGGTGGTGAATAGGGCCTCTATTTCTTTTAGTGCCAAAGAGAGTTCATTTTTTCGACCGTAATGTCTCCGTCGCGGTGATATCCAATTTTTCAGTTATTTTCTCAACAGCCTAGGCATATAGGAGAGAAGGATTTTAGAAGAATGTTTGAACGGCGACTCGTCTCCGTGGCTAGGTACTACAAATGACCGAACCGATACGAGTACCATGGAGTAGGAGTAGCCTTTGAAGTCCGTCATCTGCGGCAGCCCTCTTCAAACCGAGATTGGACTCGAGGTGGCAGTGAACCCGCAATAGTGTTCCTTTGAATTTATAATAACTTTTGTCCTTCCTTCTCCACGTGGTGTGAAACTGATCATCCTGCGGAAACCTCGCCTCGCGGAAAGCAAAATGAATGGGCGCCTGGATGCTCTGCGCGTCAAATTCTACGATGGACTGAATTGCGTCAATGTTCGATCTGCCCATCCTGAATCCAAATTGTTGGTCTGAGAGTGTTTTCGATCCCATATTTTGTTCAATTCTGCATCTTAATAAGGCTTCTTATACTTTTCCTAGGTCGTCAACTTACGACTGTCACTGTTCGTTGATGATCCGTAATTATGCATTAAATTACTCATTCAAATAAATTTATCTATTAAATAAGAGCTTCATATAACTTTCTATAAAAATATTTTGAGGCGAAGTTCTCTCGCAGTCTGAATATTAAGGCGTTTTTGTTTAAGCAGCGATATATCGTCGTTAACACCCCGAATACCTTTGATGATGCAAAATTTTATCTCACTCGCTCCAATCAAGTCATCTTTGATAGAGCAGTGGCTTATACAAATGAATATCTTATGTAATGCAGTGAATTGCGTGATTAATTCGAACGAAAGATAGATCAAAATTACTCCCTGCGATTGACCGAATTGTAAGGATGTAAGGCTTTTTTATTCATATAAATGCATAAATATGTTCGCTTAAGTGTGTAGGGTGATTCGTCACTGCCGACAGTGGAATATCTTGGGCTGATCGGTATTCCACTATGGCGTAGCTTATCAATAATTCATTGCGGCATATTTGTGTTTCGTGAAAATGGTGATGAAAACATGTTAAGGTATTCAGCAGTGACAAAAGCCCTCGGCGAAGGCGTCACTGCGAGGAGTGTCAATGAGAGTCTGTGACGTCACCACAAGCGCCAGCTGCTGAAGAAGTAAGGCTTTCGAGGACGTCACTCGCTAAGTGGAAATGTCAAGAAAATCTGTCGCCTTGCTGCGGTCCCCACAATACTCTTTCCACTCCTTATTCTGTAGCTGTTATTCCGACATCCCCTGCTTGTTAATTGCTTTTATATAACCACAGCCAGTAACGTAATAAAGCCTAATTATATAAATAAAGAAACAGCAATAACCCACCACGAAATGCCGCGTCGTAATGAATGTGAGAAAATTCTCAAATCTGAACAATCATCGGCCAAAAATTCCATTGTGTTTTTTTGAGCAACTGAAAACATTTTTACAGCAATTAGGGAGATCAAAGACAATTACACTAAACAACTGGGCAATTCCAAATTATAGCAATCATCTTAAAAAAAATATTTTTTTACGCTCTGAGTAACAACCAAAAAATAAAAGGAGCTATCCTGACGAGTCTGGCGGCTGGATAGACAGTGATTGATTACAGCGCAAGACTTACGCGAATAGAAAGGATCATTTATCAGATGAAGCTAAAGTTGTATTTTTTAAAGTGCATAAATATAACAAAAAACGAACCGCACACATTATTTCAACTATCTATTTAAATCGCTAATAATACAAGCATAAAAATATTACTATACTTAACGTAAGAGTATCGGTGTAATGGGCGAGATCCTCAACTCTTATTATAAAGTTTGTGGAAATAAGCCTTTATTTATGTATAAAATTCACACATTAAAATTTAACCAATTAACTATGTAATAATGAAAATTCCTCATATTTATTATTAACAAAAGTTGTTTGAGGTTTAAAGAAAATCATATGCGCTCAAAAGCTCGAAATCAGTTGCTAAATTAGTTCTTGAATTCTTGTTATAAAGGATTGAGTTCAAATCTAGATTTTTAAAAACATACCCAATCGATCATCCCAATCCAGATTTGGCTTAATTCCTGGATCTGAAAAATTAAATAACAATGCGATTAATAAAAACGTATCTTAGTTTATCTACGTTTAAAAGACAATCGTTCAATCCGATAACAGATATTTTAAAATACTCAAGTTATATCAATATTATACCATAACATTTTATGTATTATGGGATTAGAGTAATTGGTGGTTGAGGAGTGATTTATGGATTTGAGCTTATTATTTGTGATATTTAAAATTAATTATGTATCGGCTATTGTTTAAGCTTGAGAATACTCGTTAATACCATTGCCCTCTATATAGCGTGTCCGTATGGTCACGCATTTAGGATTCAATTACATGCAATGTTGAACATCAATCAATCTTTACGGTCGTAAGGTTTCAATTTAAATCCAAAATTATTTTGTAATCCACTTATAAATTATTGAATAAACAATGATTATGTCTATACTTCTATCCTTTGCTAAATTTTCTAAACGCCTAAATTATTAATATGATTAGTTTATTGAAAATGAGATGTATTTGTCGCATAAATGATTGAGATCTGTATATATAATAATATCGAGGCTTCAATATTATACATTGCATATCTTTTTCAAATGACATTGGTTTCACACGAGCATATAACAATAGTAAATTATACGGAAAATTGCATAAGAGACGTGGAAATCCGTTTATTCGCTTCGACACAAAATTATTCTGACAGGGATGTGTTGAATTAATCCGTTTCACTGTTAATAATTGAGTTAGTTCCGGGAATATCCTGGAAACAGGACACGATGGTTCAGCAGCTGTCCAGGTCACATATATTTTTCTGATAATATTCAGTTTAATATTCATACAAATATAGATGAGTATAAATGAGCAATGTTTAAGCCATTTTAAATTTCAATGTCTTTCTAATATATCAGACATGATATATATTAGATCCATGATCACGCTAATATTGATTCGAGCTCAATATTAGCGTGATCATGATGATGATTAGCAAAAACTGAAAAGCTTAAAATTCTTCTATGTTCGATTTATGTAGATCTTTTAGAAACACATGCTTGGGGGAAATTATTTTGCAATTAAAATGTAGAATATTTAATGTATATATTATTAAGATAACAGCGTCAATAATCAACGTCGTCTGTGTATCCATGTGTATGACATAAAAGTATAAAAACCAACCAAACGTTCAAACATTATGATGATAGACTTTTGATGATATTTCTTGATTATAGCAAAAATATTTATTTAGAAATCCATTTTAATTTTAGAAAAATCCATTTTACAATCAGTTTATCTATTATCCCACTTACGACCCTAGTTAAATTATATTTAAATTTAAACTATCACTTATATTTAAAAATGAAGCATATCCTCCATAGCCCTCCCACTGCAAGCCACCCTTAACATATCTTGCGTGACGCTTCCCCTTTGCAATTATATCTCGGGATCATTATTAGTAATTTTGAAACCATACGATAAAATGTAATAATGTCCAATAGCAATAGGATTCTGGTCAAACGTTTCGGATTGATTGGATTTTTTCCGAAATTGGATAGTTTTTCAATGAAGATGGTTTTAGTCACTGTATCCCGGAATTGTCTCAGGATAAGCTGAGAATGGATGAAGGAAAAGGTCGTCTTAGGATTTGATTTAATTTGATGAGTTATTTTAACTGTTTAATTGTGTTATTCAAATAATACCACATTCGAATGTGATTAAAGTAATAATTCACTTGTAATTAAATGACTTAATTTCAAAATACTTTTAATATTTAAATCTAGACTGGTTGTAAATACAATTTGCGTCGATATAATCTAAAATTTCTACCCCTATTTCAGGCTTGTGCAATTTGCCCCCGAGCGTTCAATTTGTTCGGTGCTGAGTCATATACCCCATGATGGAAATGCAACTGAAGCTACGTCGTTGAATTATTGCATAAATTTTCATGTATGCAATTGCAACGTGATGCAACTCCAGAGCACAATTTGGAGAGTGCATGAGACACGTGATGCTTCAAATGCACACGAATAATTCACGAAACCCATCTATTATTCAATTAGTCTACCGAATTAAATGAATCTACCATTATTCAAACTTATTTCCATTCACGCCATCCCATTCCCTCTGTAAGATGCCCATATTGGAGAGATAGAAGTTTGATCCATACGATTTTGATTAGGATATCCACATGAGATTTTCTCGAAAAATAGATATGCATTGTGCGTCATCATTGTCGAGCCAATCCATTTGGATGATCATTTCAAAGCTCAAACCTGTCAGCACGTGATTAATCTCTACGGGATTTCATGCAGGATTGTGTCATCGTGTTTATATTAGACTACTAATGAAATCACACAAGTAATTATATTATCAAAAGCATATTTGTACTCTGACATGACATTTGCAACTCAATCAATCACAAACAAAGCACGGTTCAGCTGAAAATGTCGAAGCAAATCATCAAATGATGAGACATCTGCCACCACGAGCGACACCACCAAATATATTATTAATGGCTCTATTAATTGCAAAAATTGAATTTTTTAACGACATACAAAATAGGCGTATTTTTAAAAAAATGCAATTAATAATACAAGTATTTACAGTTGATTATTGACTAATATAGCAACTCAATAGTGTCATATATATAGGGTATTGGGCATATCTGGATTAGGCCGAAATTGATATTATTGAACTGAAACAATAATATTGCATATATTTCAAAGAACAAATGACCTTATGGCTAAAAATAAATAACGATAATTCCGTCATCTGATCATTGATATTGAAATGTCATTCATTAATGGGATGTAATATAAATACACAGCGATAAGATATGAAAACTATTTTTAAAATTTGCAGAATCATGTCAAATTTGAATCGCTTTTATTTTAGATATGACTTTTTTGCCTGAAGAAGGTTGTCAGGACATTCTCGATCAATGCGTACCTTTGACTTTTTTTTCATTTTGAGACATTTTTCTGAGTCACAGGACTGTCGCGTAAAATATAAGACGGCAACATTTTAACTCCGATGGCGGCCGTAAAATAAGAAAGTATAAAAAAACATCACTCAAAATGTCAACAAAGCAGCGAACATCGTTTTGTGCCATCCGAGGAAAAGTTTGAAAGCTCGCAATTAAGAGCTTTAACGTCAAATATAACATCCCCTATATGCTGTCAGATTTTTATTGGAGCAATAAGCTTTTTATGACAAAAGGCTACGCCAACATAAACATTTTATTTCCACGCATAGCCATATTGAAAGCACTGAGATTTGTGACCGACTATGAAATTTTCGGGTTATCTCCTCGCACAGGAACCGAAGTGGGTGTCATTTCACCGGCATAATGGCCGAGCTCTAGATTTAAATGGGGCTTTCATATTTTAATCGAGCCTGGCACACTTTTTACATAGTGATTTATTTGCTATATTTTAGATATAGTTCGATATTGTTAAATACGGAAAGACACGCAGGTGATATTGCATAATTGATATGAGACACGCAGACATATGTTTGTCATACATACCACACGAAAAGCCTTGTTTTTTCTAGATTTCAATACATTTTCACGCTATTGACATTCGTCGTATAAATAGATTTTTTTATTTGCCAGAGGACCTTTCCGATATTCGATCCAAGCGGTCTGATTCAAGAAGATTGTTTGCTTGTCAGAATTGATGGAACGACTATTTTTTATCGTTATCGAGATTAGGTCAGAAGATGTAATTATGATTGTATTCTGTGATGGATTATGATTTTCTGGATTCGTTTCGAAATTCGCCTAAGCATTTGATATTTTTAATCCTGCTATAAAATAAATAATATCAACACATTAAGCATGTGGGGCTTGTGGAAATTCACCCCCAAGAAGGTAATCAATACATAAACGCGTCTATGCTTGGCTTTAAAATTCTTATGGCTCATTGCGTTCATCTGATGGATTAAAAAATATCGATTATACGCCAAAAGATACAGGATGCTTCCAATACCATACAAAATATAATTTGAAAAAATATAACATTAAAATTCCGATTGGGGTAGAAATTCTAAATCAAGCCTCATTCCTTTATTGTGATAATTTTGCTAAATATGTATAAAAAAATGCTTATTTGGTGAACATTGTCTCGATACAAACAGTTTGTGAAAGGGTTGAAAGGCTCAATATTTGTTTTATTTTCCGATATTTTCTCCAATATTCAAACTGGGTTAAATTTTATATCAAAACGTCCATTACATTTATGTTAAAATCAATAGATTTACTAATTTAGGGTTCAAAATATTTAACCTCAATAGCAATAATCCGCATGCTTAAAATACAATTTCTTTTGAACATATAGATCTTTGTGCATTAATGTCAGAAACGGCTTCTGAACTTATGACCTAATTGTCATTACTTGCTCCAAATGCGTTTCCTGCATGTAAGAAGCTTATCCAAGCAAAATTTCGCCAAGCATTTAATACCCTCGTTATGAAACGTTGCTCGGGGCAAAATGCATTCTATGCTAAAAAAATCTCAATGATCTCCGACTTGGAGAGAATGTATTTCAATTTCGAAAAATTAATTTAATTTATAATATTATCCGTACAAACATTAAAAATATGGTGGCCAAACATTAATAATATTAATCATCTTTTTTTAATGTTAAAGAGGCACTTATTATTCATCAGATATGTTACAAAATGAAACCATATAAAGCACAAGGTCATTGGAATGATTAGTTTGACTTAAATCATGCTGTTGATTGTATGAACGGGTGAGTTTTAGACTTCACGATGCCCATCCATAAAACCCCAGGAGAGAGCCAAGCCTACGCCTGTGGGCCACGGTTGAACCCTTGGTGATGTGGAATAGAGATATGCGAAAGTAGCCTCGTTGGTTAGCTGCTGGGGTAGCCCAACTAACATGAGTTGGGTGCGCAGGTCACCCATAAAGGGGTGTAAGGAACAGCCGATTACAGTAGTTGGTGGAGACTGTGTCAAAAGCTCACCACTATCCTCAATAGCCTAAGCATACAGGGAGAACAGTTTTAGGCTGTTCGAATGGCGACTCGTCTCCGTAGCTAGGTACTACAGATGACTGAACCGAGTACCATGGGGAAGGTAGTCCCTGTAGTTCGTCATCTGTTGTAGCCCCCTTCAAACTGAGGTTGGACTCGTGATGGCTATGAATCCACGGTAGTATTCCTTTGAATTTAGCTTGAACTAAAAGATCAGTGGAAGATCCTCTCTGTGTGGCTAGTCCAAGGTAACCCGGAACAGACCATACAGCAGCGTAGGAAATGGGATTGCACATTATGATCCCCCGATCCAATCAGTTGTCGTCTCTCGTCTGTTATCTGTTGATTGTATGAATTGTATCCAGCGCAATACATTTTTATTTTTGGAGCGTTGCTACTGATACACAGACGACAAACGAACATACTTCATTCTAGCGAACATCGGTCCCCGTTTGACTTACAGAGGTCACTATCTTCGTCGTTGCGACTTGAAAGTTGCGTTTTTTGCACGCACGCTATTGAGAGCAATTCGCAACAATGGTCCCGACCCACAAGTCGGCTGCGATGAACGACGGAACACGTTTATGATTTTATTCGCTCGGTGATAGAGGTCGAAATGAGGTATGTGATCGGAAAAATATCCTTCTCTACATCTTTACATTAAAAAACAATTGGTTATTATAATAAAATGTTAGCTAATATTTTTGCATAAAAATATTTTGTAACTTGGTTGAGTGAATCTCTTTCGACGGCAAACTGCGCATTATGCAACGTCAGATAATTTAGCAGTTGCAAGTATTGAACATCCATTTTCCGATAGTATGTCTATGAGCGAATTCAAAGAATGTCGCTTTGCTCCATTTTCTCACCGCACAAAAATCCATCCTTTATGGAAAGCGGCAAGCAATCATCGGAAAAGTTTTCTCCGTTAAATTCTCTCTGCTTCTCAACGAGTCGGGGATTTTCTTTAATAAGAAAGATAAGACAGTGATCCTCAACGATGAGTGTTTTTTTTTAATGTTCATTTCTTTCTTTTAAAGTCAGTTCATTTTAATCCGAGAAATATAGCATTATCATTCAAATGCACAAACTCGCCGCGTCTCATAAGTCGGAGCCGTATTTGATTTTTAAACAAAAAATATTCAGTTAGCCCCGAGGCATTATCTCCCGAAAATAATTGGCCCGTCTAAAAATAGTGTTTTAATCCGTCGTAAATACGGTGCTTACCAATTTGATTTTCCACCATGTTAACTCGCAGCATCTGTGGGCCCTCTCTCACATCAGGGCCCTTAAATAAATTCTCCTTCACATCCCAGTGCTTTCGTTTCCTTCCGCACATTTTGGCACGGAGTAACCATCTTTTTACGATCAAATAAATATCTAGATGTCACTTGTGTCGAAGGTTCCGCTGGTGTGGGGATATTTGGATGTAGGACACGGCGCAGGCTTAACACCGAAGGCAGAACCTTATGGACCAAGCTTCGTTTGATGTTATCGTGAGGTGTTTCGGAAACGATTGTTATTATGTGCACGTCTCTTGCTGTATATATAATTTTTTATTATTATTGAAAAAATGTATTTTTTTAAAATCAAATTTAAAAAAAAACCATTTATATTTTGAAGCATCACGTACCCAAAAGCCAATCAAATTAGTTATTTGGAACAAGAAATATAAAAGATATTAAAAAATATGCAAATTGATGATAGAGCAGTTGGATGACAAAAAATGTCATATTGTATGAGTCAGGAGTCGATTGCGAAATCGTTTAGCCAGAACTTCCCGGGATCCCGGACAGTTTGTTGCTAGTAAGTTGAGGCGTGTCTCGCCAAGGGCCGATTTTTTTCTCGAGCCCGGTATCGGCACATGGATTCAGTGACCTAACCTAATCCATTCCCTACCGGTGATGTATTTACTACACCTCGACTCTAATAATTGCGAGTTTTAGTCCGTGTCTCAGCAGATAGGAATTTTATCAGTCACATTGATGGTGTTATACGAAAATGGGGGCTCACGCGGTCATCAACTCGAAATAGCATTTAAATATGTGATGACGATACCTCCAACGAGTGTGGAGGCTGAGCATGCATTTTCAGCAGCAAATTGCCTGGCTTCCAAAATCAGATCCAGACTAAATGACAAAACATTCGATGCTTTCATGTTACTTCGGGTATATTTTCAAAATAATATTTGAATTTTTTAGTGTTTTTTTTTAATATATTTTTGAACTTTATTTTTATCTTTTCTTAAATAAATAAAATTCTTTCACCTTCAAGTTATTTTCTTCAACTATTAAAACCGGTCTCGGGATCTCGGGACTGATCTCGGGATGGTCTAATGCAATCCCGAGATCCTGAGATCGAAATTTTGGTTTGGGATTGGATTCCCTAATCATGAAGCTAAGACCTGCTCATGAAAATATGGCTATACCACATTTTAGATGTTAGAAGAGAAATGGGGTCCCGTTTCCATCTACAACATGGTACTGATATTACATTGATATCAGAAATAGCAGATAGTGCAGACGGGGAGTAACATTTCACTGGTGTCTGGTGGTGATTTTTTCTTTCAAAAAACAGAAATTGCTATATTTTGATGTTGAAGATGACATCATTCAAAATCTATCTTCAAAACAGTTGTTCTATTTATCAATTATAACTTAACTTAGCTCCGTTAAAAATCATTTAATCAGTGTTTTAATGCACAATTTATCATCAGACAAGTTTTATTCTCGCTTTCAAAATAGTTTTAGTTTAAGTCAACAATAATTGCATTAGCAGAATTATATATACTTACTTACATAACCTCGGCTCCTTGAATTGCATTTTTTTTTAAAAGGAAAACTTACGTTTACTTAAGAGATTAGAAACATTATAAGAGCTACTCGTTGTAGGCGGAGAACATTGCCTCATTATTAGTTCTCCCCAGCGTGCAATAACACAGACTTGAAATAGAGATAGATTATAATTAACAAAGAAAACTTTACTCCAAAAAAAACTTAGTACTTTTAGAATTCTTATTAAGTTTTATGAGTAGAATAGAAGATGTTGAAAGCTCACGAAAATTAGTAAATATTAGAGCAAGTTATCTAATTGTATTTATAAACACAATACATGTTTACATAACGAAATTAATGATACTTTTATAAAATATTATTTATATTTAAATGTTCAGCATTTTAGAGTCATCCTTTGAAGGATAACATCTTTATTCAAAAACTGCCATGAGATATTTTTATCTTGAACTGAAAGTTCATCGTCAAAAAATGCAAAAGACACCAACTCTTCTGATAAGTACCATAAATGGCCCAGTATTTTTTCTTGGCGACTTTGGCCATTGTTTGATTTATACTTTCAAAGAATGCAAGGTCTTTTAATTATTGTGGATTTAAACCAATATTTTATATATACTATTACAGTGAAAATACATTTATCTTATATATTATAATTATAGTTTCTAACATAATTTCCATTATATGATGGCGACAAGCTAGACAAAGCATATCTTTTTCCATTTTCTGCTCTCAATCTCAATGCGTACCCGTAGGAAAGAATTTGGAAACAGGGGAAGCAGAGTAGGGTTGACTGTAGTGAAGTGATTGTTATTTCACTTCAAAATAGATAAATACACCCACTAGAATCAATAATCCGGATTTATAGTTAAGTGGTCATACTACATTTTTTCTGAAACTTCGATTTATGATAGCGACCTCTAAACCCCTTAAAAAAAATTAGAAAAACACGTATTCATTTTTTTTAGGCCAGAAGATCATATGATGGGGTGACCACCCATTTTTTTAAAAATTATCCCTAATATATATTGATTGTTTTATTTGAAATTTAGGGCATTATTTCGATTCTTGATAAAGTAGTGTTGGTAATACTAATTAATTTAGGAATTTTGCAAAAAATTGGCATAAGAAAAGATTAATAATTATAAGAAAACAGCTTCATCTTTCATTGATTGTTGCGAATTATTTCAATCATAGGCTCTTCTGTATAGTTCTATTAATCGCCTCGAGATGATCGATCGGAAATACTAATACTTATGATCTTCCAAATTTGTTAGTACGAGGATTTTTTCCCCCACAAACATTAACAATAAGAGTCGAGGGTCCAACTCATTATGTTCCAACATTTGGCCCCACACCTCTTTTATATAATAATTTTGAAATCTGTAGGGCCGATTGCGTAAATGTAATTAAACTTTTTATAAATTGCCTTCATAACCAAGTCGCATTTCAATCTTCAAACGAATTTTGGTTCAATTATTAATACAAATAAATTTCTGCGGCTGAAATTCTTCATGAGAAATAATTCATTGAATTTCAGCTCCGCCGCTTACATCATCGGGAAGCAGTACAGCTGCGCTTTTGAAAAAAATACACGTGACCCTTTAAGCCTTAATTCGACCCGAAAATATTAACAATACGGAAACCTCTTTGAATTGTTCGCCGCAAAAATTCTTTGACGCAAATCGACGGTACCGGCAAAAACGTGACGGATGGACGCACGAATCTATGCATCACGAGCTCGCTGGAAGCAAACGATATAACAATATCACGTCGGTGTACAAAAGGTGGCACGTGCAAATAACGACGTCGCCATTTATTCATATCCAGCTCGACTCAAGGTCATGGTGATACAGCATCATGGAGGCCACGTGTCAATTACTCCACTCCAACTCACTGCAAGATATTATAGGATTAGTCGATTTTCCAGGTCGTTTGAAACAATTCCGCCAGCCGTTTTGTTCATCTCTGCGGCTTCGACGCAGACTTTTTAATTTGGTTTGATTTGAATAATTTCGAATATCCGCAATATCGATTCGCTCCAAAATAAATAATATTTCAAAGAGAGCATTAAATCGGTCCATAGATCAAAGAGTATTTGAATTTTAATGTCGTATCGAAATCCAATAGTCTATGAAAGACTGTGCATAGTTAATACCATTGGTCGAATACATTTATAATAATCTGCATAAATTTGATTGAAATCACAACGTTGAATATCAGGGATTAAATTAAATATTACTTTGAAGCGCTTGCAAGGTTTTGACGTATTTATTAAACCAATTAAGGAGTAATAACCCTTTGCGATCTTCAAAAATAATTCAGTACATAGTTCTAAATTCTTTTACATTTTTAATATTTTTTTTTCACATTTTGTAATTATTTTTGTAGCTGCATAGATATTTGTTTCGTCTTAAAGTTTGTGAACTGTTTTTCAGTAAAAAATAATTGCAATAGTTTAGTATATGTTTGTGGAATTTAACTGATTTTTGGTCAACAAAAAAGACAATTCCTCGTTCTAATTCCTCCCATAAAAGATTCGTCGTCCTACTTTCTTCCATACAACATTTCCTCGTCTTAATTCCTTACATATAATATTATCCATTGAAATATTGATAATCATTCGAGATCATTCAAATAAATCACAATGTCCACATTCATAATTCCACAAAAACTGCTGTCAGAAATGAGATCCCGACACCTTAGAAAACCATCAGAAAAACATGCAGACTCTGGAGGTGCTTATAAAGTCTTTGATGGGATAAAGTAACCCCTAGTTCATCTCAAAATTCCAGAAGACCATCAGCAGAACGTTCAGGCTTTGGAGGTGAGAATAAACTATCCCAAAGGAGTAGCAGAGCATCCCAAGACACAGCCGATCAGTCCAAGGAACAGACAAGAAGCCCGAGGAATAGTCAAGCAGTCCAAGGAGCAAGAGATCCTTTACTTTAGTTAATTAATTTTCTCTTTTTATTTTTCGTCATTTTTTTGTAGCGTGGGTGATTTAACATCCTCATGCAATAGTGCTGTTAATCTGAACAGCGTCATCTTCCGTCTCTGTTTAGGTGCAATGTGCTATTTTAACCCCTAAAGGAGTACTATCTCAGAGCCTGGGACCCCCCCTCCACTTATTCGAAAGAGCATTCTTGTACATTGAGTTCGGAGACAGACAGAGACAGAGAGAGAGCGTAGCGTCGTTTGGGAGACAGAGACGGAAAGCTTCCCCGCATGCATCTTGTTGGTGACGCGCGGAAGTCAGGGGGGGGGGTAGTTGTTGGTTGGCCTTGATTGCGGAAGGACGTCCTTCTCGCAGCCAGATCTCTTTCTCGTGCTGAATAAAAAAATATCTAGAGATGAGAGTATTTTTGTCCGACGTTTGTCCACCCCCATCCATCCATCCAGTCACACATGATCCGAAAAAAGAACGAACCCGTGCGTGAGCAGGCGTGGGAGTGGGGAGCCGCCCAGGGACATTGTCTCGAGAGCGCCCTCGCTCCTACTTCTTTAAATATTTTCATATTTTACAACATCGACCTTGTCTACAAAAATTATTTTCCAATTCAATAGGACTTAAATCGATACAGTTGCTTGAAAAATTATCTTAATTAACTTTATGATTCAAAACAATGCAAAATGCAACGAAACTCAATTGAATATATTTTCAAAGACTCATGAATAAATTGATTTTGAACTTCAACTTGAGAGTATTGGTTAAATATCCTCTGTTTTTAATGTTCTTTGATTCTTATGCTATAAATTTTGATACATAAAAGAAATTTATGATTTTTCTCATTGTGTAATATTTTTAGTGCTAATCTAATTTATGTCATATATCAATCAAAAATTTGCTTTGTATTACATCCATAAATTTGTGCTCTGAAGCCGGTTATTGCATTATTACAAGCAGACTTTGATATCTCACTTCAAATTAGGCAATAAATTTAAGTTTGAATGGAATATTAATTTGGGGCAGCCAATCATGACAAATTAATTTAATAACGAGTATCTGATTTATTGACAACGTGCTTCGGGCCAATCGTATAGTACAGAAGTTGTCGACCTTTTTGTGACATATTTTAAGTCGTCATGGAAAATATTATTATATGTTGAACATAAAAATAACATAATTAAATGGACGTTTAAGTTGTAATATGGGAGATAGCAAAATTATTTGTGTAATTGTTCCTACAAAGCTGATTCTTACTCATTTTGTTGTTATGATAGCCTCTTCTACTGAAGCTCTAGCCACTTTGTATCGAAAAGAGACGATTTTTATTTAACAATAATTAACGTGAACTACTTGTAGACGAAAAAAGCAGCTTTGTAAGTATTAATTCAATGCCAGTATGTATTATACTGGTCGATACTACCCAACAATATGAAGCATGACGAATCTTACCGATTCAGAGCCAAGAAGCTTTATGAACAGAAAAAGGACAAGAAGAATATCAAATAAGTGGCCTTGAGGAGAGGCATATGAAGAGCTTCACTTTGCAACATTAATAGCATCGTCTTCCTAAAACAGGAAACCACTCAGACTCGAATTCCCTCGGGTAAGACAAAGCAAATCCGAGATGCACTTAAGCATCATGTATGTCTTCACCCTCGCTCAGCAACTCCCTAGCGAGGAAAGGAGGGACTGGACTCTTTGCATTCCAGTAGAATACAAAAGGTCGTCTAGAGTAGTTTTCCACTGTCTCCCGAAATAAACTACTCAGTCTTTACAAACCTCCCACACTCCCTATCGAAACGGTCGCAAAAGCGTTCGTCAAGAGGGAGAGGGAGAGCCAACCCTACGCCCATGGACAACGGTGGAATCCCTGGGGTAGTGATGTGGAGTAGAGGTACGCGAAAGCAGCCTCTTCGGCTTGCTCATCAAACGCTGCTGGGGTAGCCCAGCTAACATGAGTTGGGTACGCCGATCACCCTGTGCTGCGTATCCATAAAGGGGTGTGTGGAACAGCCGATTACAGTAGTTGGTGGAGACTGTGTCAAAGGCTCAACACTATCTTCAACACCCTAGGCATACAGGGAGAACAGTTTTAGGCTGTTCGAATGGCGACCCGTCTCCGTAGCTAGGTACTACGGATGAATGAACCGTGTACCATGGGGAAGGTAGTGCCTGTAGTTCGTCATCTGCTGTAGCGCCCTTCAAACTGAGGTTAGACTCGTGATGGCTATGAGCCCGCGATAGTATTCCTTTGAATTTAGCTTGAACTAAAATATCAGTGGAAGACCCTCTCTGCGTGGCTAGTCCAGGGTAACCCGGAACAGACCATACGGCAGCGCAGGAAATAGGATCGCATATTATGATCCCCCAATCCAGTTAGTCGCTGTCTGTTGTCTGTTATCTGTCATTAATGTAAGCAACGTTGAAAGCTTGGTAGACTGTAACTTTTCCTATTTATATAGCATAAATAGAGTTGGAGCAGTTTTAAATTTCAAGATACTATCTGATTGTAAGCAAATTTGTATGACCAATTGTTCCTAATTAAATAGTTTATTATTGTAAAAGTAATGAAGTATTGAATGTTGGAAGGAACCGTGTTGTAGGAGTATCGTTTTATAGAGAGAAATGCTTTGATGAATAATCATTTTCTGCTTTAATATAAATATGCATACATTTGCATTCATATTTTTCAATTTATGTCATACAATGGAAAAAAATGCACAGTGAGCAAAATACTGTAAAGCGCAATTGGCTCATGCAGAAAGCGAAACACAATATAAAAATGCATACTAAATCAAATGCACCCTATTTGAATGCAGTCAATTGAATCCAATCTAAACAGAGGTGATGCGAAATTGCAAAACGAAATGAATTGAGCTCTAATTTGATTTTCCGTCCTGGAAATCCGCCCAATGACCATCATTCATAAAATAAACTTCCCATGAAAATACACAAAAAACGACATTTTCAGCACTTTATTTCGGGATAAAGCAGTGGCGACAAAATAATGAATGCAAATGAACTGGGTAAAGTATTCCATAATAAATGTCCGTGGGACGTCTTTATTACTGTCCGGCATAATAATTAACGTGGGATATAATTTTTTATATGCTTGGGTAGTTAGTCTGTTGAATATATTCAAAGGAATAATTAGCCCGTATTACGTACAAATATAACAGCTGATTCAATATTAGCCCCCGCTCGCTCGTGGTTGAGATTACAGAGGAATGTTTCCTTTTTGAATTAAATTTCTCAATTATTTATATCCAATTACTATGAGGTTGGATTCTAGCGGACGGAAGACAAAGTAATAGTTCGAATTGTATATGGACCTCCTCGTAAAACTATTATTTGTTAGGGCCAATAAAAGCATTATTTATTGCGACAATAATTATGTTACTGTTTCGATTTGTTACGATCGTTCGGGCCAAATTAGATTTATGAAGATTCCGCATGTAGTGGTGCTCATCTTTATGTAATCCTACAACAAAAGATGTGAATGAGCCAACACAGGGTTGGATTGACTGTGTGAAAATATATACATTTATAGGAAAATTTTATGACACGGATACAGCAAAAAATTTGAATATTGTCGATACAGTTAAAGTTTAGCTTTAAAAGCTCATTGCTTTAATTTTTATGAATTTAAAATTCAATGAATCTAATTTTAAACTTTCATTAATAATCATAAAAAACGCTTAAAAAAGGATTAAATCAATGTTCTGAGAAAAATTATTTGAATTTTTACAATATGCGCGTACTCAAATAAAAAGATTTCAGCACGTGGCTGTTGCTTCAGGGCTATGAAATAAATCATAAATATCGCTTTCAATTATGTACATTTGAATGAACATTTTCTAATATTAACTTCAGAACTTGCCCTAAAATATTAAATAGCTCATTGTTTATATAAAACTTTGACTTGTGGTGGGCTTAAATCTTCAAGAGGAGTAAATATGATTGACCATGATGAGATCTTTAAATGTACATATATTTAAAATTAAATGTGTCTATGTGTTCGCTATGTAATCCTAACCATTATTTTCAATTC
This sequence comes from Stenopsyche tienmushanensis, assembly GCA_008973525.1. Taxonomy (NCBI): domain Eukaryota; kingdom Metazoa; phylum Arthropoda; class Insecta; order Trichoptera; family Stenopsychidae; genus Stenopsyche; species Stenopsyche tienmushanensis. The sequence continues at coordinate 53,315 of WACJ01000255.1, read as the reverse complement.
AAAAAATGCATATGATTTCTACATACTAGGGAATATGATAGATTTCCAAATGTAGCCTATATAATACATACATCTAAATTAAATAATAGATTGTCCAGTTATGAATTTCAGTCCCATGATCAGTAGTGGGTAAAGGTACATTTCGCAAAAAATATCACTCGCGGGCTACAGCGACGATCATGTCAAATATCAATATTTTGAAATGAAACAACAATAACAAAGATAACATATTTGGATCAATAATACAATATGTTTTTGAAGAAATTCAGCATCAATATATGCAACAAGAACAATTACTCTGGAGAGCTTTCTCACGGTTCCGCTGTCTGAGAAGCCCTTCGTTAATTATGGATTCATTGGGCACGTTTTTATTCCCCGTTTTATTGTGCTTCCCCGTAATGGTCCGCCTGCGACCACAATCATTTAGCTTCCGATTCGTTTGTTCAATCTGATAAGCCGTAATTCAATTCTTGCTGCGGTCAAAGTCGACCGAAAATAACTATGGGACTCGAGAGGTCGGACTCGACTCAATAAATTCATTCTGGGCAATCTCGCTTTTATCGTCGGCTGACCTTCGAGAAATGAGGAATTATTTTCCTCATATAAAAGGACGTAAAATCGGATGAGTCCATTACGCCCTTTGTCTTTTGTTACTTCCCCATATGAAGTGATTAAATTTCGACACGAATGTACTCCAAGCTTGGCAATTCTTCGACATTCCTTGACGGATCACACACTAGATGTACTACCAATCAGATTGTTATTTTGTGTACGTGCTGGGAGGATACGAATCAAATTTGTCTTGTTTGCAAAATTATCGTACACGTACATGCATCATAAACATGTTAAGTGCCTTACGATATGTTGGAATACTGACAGTCGTGCAACAAAAAACATATGCCGGGAGATCAAAAGCGTAGTTTGTTTTGCTCGAGAAATACATCTACAAAGCTAAGAGCATTTACTTGGAACTATTGATTCACAGTTTTGCATAAATACACCAACCAGTTCCTATTAAAAATTACGAAAAATGAGCTCTAAGTGAATCGTGATCACATGATCACGCTCATCTCTACTGGGAGAATGCACTATAAACACGTGATGAAAATTTGGCACTCAAAATATGAAAAACAATATCGTTTTAAATGATCATTAACTATCACTATTTACAACATCAAGAATTATAATTCACATAAAAAAGACATTTTTAGTCTAAGAAATATATTTACATCAGAAGAATCGGAGTTTGATAAACCTAATTGTAACTATCCCAAATTTCTCCGGGTGGGTGTTAGACTCCACGATGCCAACCCATAAAACCCCAGGGGGTGAGCCAGCCGATTACAGTAGTTGTTAGAGACTGTGTCAAAGACTCAACACTATCTTCAACACCCTAGGCATACAGGGAAGAACGGTTTTAGGCTGTTCCTACAAATGATCGAACCGATACGAGTACCATAGGGAAGGGTATCCTCTGCAGTCTGTCATCTGCTGCAGCCCCCTTCAAACTGAGATTGGACTCGTAATGGTAGCGAGCCCGCGGTAGTATTCCTTTGAGTTTAGCTTAACCTTTGCCCTTCCTCCTCCATCGTACCTTCAGGTGCACGTAGTCTGAAGCTGGTCTTCCTGTAGAAACTTCGCCCCTTCTGGAGGGTGTGGAGCAAAAGGGGTGAGCGTCTGAACGCTCTGCGCGTAGCGTTTCTCATAAGGGTAAAAGATCAGTGGAAGACACTCTCTGTGTGGATAGTCTGGGGTAACCCGGAACAAACTATGCAGAAGCGCAGAAAATGGGATCGATATATAAATAATTCCCCAATCCAATCAATCACTTTCTGTCGTCTGTCATATCCCAAATCTCTCCTATTATTAGTTTATTTATTTGCTTTTTTTCCCCTTACAATCCATCATCAGAGAGACAATTAGTAATTTTTATAACATTTATAGTTCTGGATCAGTTTATTCATTCATATGAATCTTTTCAGTCTATCTTCAGCTCTTCAACAAGGAGGCTGGCTTGTGTATTTAGTATTTTTTTTTGTAACATTGGCTATGTTCAATTATTTGTATATGTTGTAATTTGTCACATACGATGAAACGTCCGTTATTGAAGGCAACCCTCAAACTGAAAGAGTCGCAAGATGTTAATATTGGAGGTCGATGTGGTATCCAAATAGGTTTTAATATGATTTTTACTACGGCCCAGCAGTTGTCCAGACTGAATGAATGTGTTTCTAGAAACTTTAACACAAAAAGACGTACCGATATGGTACTACTCGACATCGAAAAGGCGTTCGACACTGTCTGGCACCGCGGTCTGATTCATAAAATAATATCCCTTAATTTTCCAAATTACCTTATAAAAATGATCCAATCCGACCTGTACAATAGATTATTTTCGGTGTTCATAAACAGAGCAACATCAGAGTGGGAGTTCCTCCCATCCCCAGGAGTAGTATTTTAGGACCTTATCTATTTAATTTATTTTTGCACGATCTACCAATACCATCTTCATCAAACGTCGTACTCTTCGCTGATGATACTGCCAAAGAAAAAACCGAAGTATTTCACTTGGGGGTAACTTTGGACAGAAGACTAAGATGTGCAGTGCAGGTGTCTGGGGCTCATGCCCGCTGGTTAGAAGCTATGGGGGCACTGCACTCCACTATTTGTCGACGCAGTGCTCTTTGATTCGTCCTATAATCATATAAGCTGCTCCCGTCTGAAGCAACATAAGCAAGTCCAATTATTACAAATTCCAAATTACACTCAATACTTTTCAATACCCCAATCTCAAACGAATATATAAATATTTTCATAGGCACACACACAGTTTTTACACAAAAATCCCAAATCATATCAATCGACTCAAAACAGGTACGTGAACCAAATGCCAAAAGATTTTTTACTATAGTGGATAGTCATGAGTGATATATGTTACGTTGAATTCTTTATTTTTAGTTTGTAAGATAGGTTCATCTAAAAAAGAGGCCATATGTGTACAAATTTGAAGATGCCATCTTAATACAAAAATGTATTTTTTGTGCAAGTTTTTATTTATTAGACCTATATGATAGTCGATAATTATTGTTTAAGTTTTTTTTGTTGCTAAATTTAATATGGGTAACATCTGTATACAACATGATACTTAAATATAGTCTGATTAAAAACGAAGTTTAACATGTTTTTTTGCGTATATAGTTGAAGTGATGAAATGCACAAATCTGTGCGCACGGTATTTATAGAGTTACACTGCATAATATTTTGTAATAAAAAAAATGTATAATGCTTGGCAAGTGAACACGCACATTTGCTTAAACAACATAATGTTGTATTTCTATCAAATTTCCGTGTTAATTTGTGTTTATATAATTTTGGAATCGTCCATTCCAAATGGGAGCGCATAATTGAATCTAGGAAGCACCGATACGATTCCTGAAAAAATATTCGCACTTTACATATACGATCCGATATCACGCTAAATCCGATTAAATATAAATATTTATATCTTCCCCAATGTAAATATTTCCAATAAATGCCAATTTCATTTACAGGGCCGAAGATTAAAGTATTTCAAACCGCTTCGTTCGTATGGCTGCCATACTGTCAGTTATGTATTCTACGCCAAACAAAATTGATTGACATTCATGCTTCGAAAAATGATAAACTAAATAATGTACGCTAACACTGATCGATTTCTTGTTGTAGTTATTATGTGCAATACAAACATGAGTGATGAGTTGCTAATGGTGAATGACGTTTTGAGTCATTTTTGAATCCTCATTTGATAATCGAAATTTCATACAGTTCTTGCGAAAACGTGAAGCTCAATCAATGTGCCATGCCAGCAATCAAGGCTGCTTGATTAGCACGAATTGGCTTTTTAACCGCATTTGCTGGCACGCCACTTGAATATTTTGATACGAGCTTCACGAAATAGTATCATTTTTTTGATATTTGAAAAGTAGGACGTGCTAATTTACTCTTCACCAGTTGCAGTTAGTGGCATGCCAGAGGAGCACTTTATCATTAGCAGAATTGGATAACTGCAACACTGTACTTGAATCAATCAAAATTCACGCTCTGGTCAAAGCCAAAGTGGTGCTGCTGCTTGCTTAAATTCTTGGATCTATTTCATCATCAAATAAAATTATATAGGACATGCCATGAATCGTCCCGAGGAAAAGCAATTCATCATTTGGACGGCAACTTTATGATTCATGCCATGCTCTTTTCCAATTATCTCTCTGATGTCAACTAAACGTATTATTTACAAATAATTTACTGAAAGTATCATCTTACTATTCACGTATTTATTTTTTGATGATTACATATTTAAAATAAGTTAAACATCGATTTTCCATTCACAACTAAAAACACATGCAGATTGAATTTGTTCCACTTATTTTAGCCAAAATCGTTGATAATTGATCAATCAGCAGTGCAAAAAAAATCACGGATAGGACTCTTAAGGCTAATTGATCACTAAGTGACTTTCAACTTTCTGAAATAAATACAATAGAAAAGAGGTGTGAGACTTTCACCTGAAACTTCTTAGAACATAGGAAAAATTGAGTTAATGCATTCCTTTTTCCAATTTGTTAACAGAAGTTTTGCCTCAATCAGTACAATCTCTAACATATTATAACTTCATAGTTATAGTGTTTTCATACAAATAACTTAAATTTGGATGTCCATACCTTGTTGTATTTTTTAAATATATCTTTCAATAGGCGTTGTTAAAAAAAGATCGTGAACTTTATGCATCACCCTATTGGTAAAAATAAGCCTTCTTTGTTTGAAACTACATATTTATCATCGATAATTACAACCTAAACTATTGTGCCTACTCTGTTTTTGCGCATATGTATGTATCGTAGTCTATTTATATTATTTATAATATCATAATGCTGAAATGTATTAATATGATTATACTCCGTTTGTATGAGCGCTGTTATGACATTGTTCATCCCCTGCGTTTTTCCACGTAAAATCCCTTATATAAGTTATATAAAGGTTACATTGATACTCATTTCGTTGAAATTGTAAACGAGTATTTCTTCTTCTCTATAGATGAGGGAATTAAAGGAAATTATTTTAAGGCGAAAAATAAAAAGGGATCATAACAACGAGTGATATAATAAGATAATGAAATTCAGCAAAATTTCAGTCATGGATATACGTTTACTCTGTTTCGTAAAATGTAAATTTATATAATGGAAAAAATAGTACTATTTTTACAAGCTGTGAGTCTTTGGATTTAATATTTTTGAAATATATTCTTCCTCCTTCGGCCGGCGTATCCTTTATGCCTCTGTTTTTCATCCTTCTGAAATTCAGCATGTCATCAGAGCGCCTGAAAACCCTCCAACCGCAACCTTCAGGAAAAAAAACCTCTCCTTTGTGCGCTGTTTACGGGCATTAATAATAGATGGCGCCAGACTTTACAACTTCGCAAATGATACATTCGTAATGAACCACCGAGGCCTTGCGTAAACACAAAACGCTCCGCTCTCCCCTTATAAACTTCGCAACTTCTACGTATTAGGACCGACTTACACCCGAATTACTGACGCAAATTTGTAGCCGAAAAACAAATTGCCAGCTGTTTATCAAGATTACACCTATATCCGCTCATCATTTTAATCCAGAAACGTGACAAATGCTCACGTAACGCCGGAGATAGCCACGGAAACGGGAAGAAGAACGAGAAGAGGAATCTAATTTGAGACACGCACAACACTGATAATTTGCTTGTTTTTCGTTAGAACTTATGTCATCCTTTCGTTTTGTCTTAAATTTCCCAAATGTTGAATTAAGCAGGCATGACAATGAAAAAAATAATGTTTGTTGCCAAAGAATTGAGATGAATTCTCACTAAATGCGAGCTATGTGCGAAAACATCGAGAAACATATCCCTATATCACAAATACATCATTGAAATGGTGGTAAGAAGAGGGTATTGATAAGTTACTAGTAAAATAGGAAAAAGTTATCACTAATATTGGTTAATATGTAATAGAGTAATATTGCTCTGTTATGTTGTTAAAGCTAAATAAATGTTTGAAAAAAAATCGGCAATTATTTATGACTCAACTTGATAATAAGAGTCCAGGATCTAAGCCATCACAAAATGAGATATCGAGTAGTAATATTTATTTACATTTTCGTACGTATTTTTTGGTTTTTATCAGAGAAAAACGATTAAGCCTTTGAAAATATGAATTTTTTCGAATGTAAAAATATTTACGAATTAGAAGTTTTCCATAAAAAGCTTTCCATTAAATTTAACCAATTGATCAAGACACTATAACAGTTTCTCTCGATTTCAATAAATAGCAGGAAACGACTTCTTTATAGTTCTATCAAATATAAAAAAACGCTTTATTTATCAAGAATCCATTGAAGAAAATATTGCTAGTTAACCAAAAACAAATAATTACCTCTTTATTTATTCTCATAGCATAACATAACCATTCAGAGCCATAATCAGTCTTCAGAATTTTTCTCTATGGCTATTAATTAATTGAACAATTTTCATTCGATTTAGAGCTAGTCTACGCGCAGCAATAAAAATAAAGAGCTGGGAACTTATGCATCACCCTAATGTATCACAATTATATAAAGCATCGTCAGAGTATATATAAATACTTGAATGGATAATAAAACTATTTTATTGCTATATTAATTCATTCAAATATACACTTAAACCTTTTTTGTGAAGTATATGCGTTCCGCGGAAAATCGCACAAAAAAAGCTATGACTTACATAGAAAATGTAAAGATGCGTTTCATCGATTTTAAAAACCGCATAACTTTAAAACAGCTATATAACATATATCCAAAATCGCATAAAAAAGTTAATAAAAAACGGGAAAACATTAGGGCAGTTAAAAAATAACATTTAAAGGACGTCTTCCATCATTGGTAAAATTTTAAGGATGTCTGACATTTGGCATCTTAAATGCTAAACATCCACAGTTTTAATTTTTTTTAAACAGTTAAAAAATAAATTTTTACATGAATCATGGCAGAACTAGTCACTAAAATAGCTATTACTCCGTTAGTAGTTGGAATGTATTTTTAAAAGTTGAAACATTGGAATAATGCAAAAAAATTAAATCGATTTTTTCAAAAATCTAAAACAGAATAAAAGGCATGACCGTAATTCAGCGATAGCAAGATAGAAGTTCCAAATTATATTTTTTTTCCAAATTTTGGTTAGTGTTGATGTTTTATTTCCTATTATATCCAAAATATCTCAATACGTACTCTTTATGAAATTAAAAAAAATATTGCTTTAAAAAACCGCATAACTTCAAAATCGCACAAAAAAAATCGCACAAAAAGAAATTTGAATATATATAATTTTAACACAATATGATTAAAATGTTAAAAAACACCATTTAATAGGACAATGAGTAGATTTTACAGCAATAAATGAGGAAAGAATTTGATATTGAAGATAAGATAAGATTTAATCCTTTTTTATAGTCCTTTATGAATAACAATGAGAACTTTCTACAAATTACACCCTAAAATTATTTTTACTTCATTGATTTTACTAATATTAGATTTCCTTCAAAGCAATGATCAGCCAATAATCAATCCTCAAGGAATATTAATTGATTTTTCACGTTTGAAAGCGATTTGAATATGCAATTAATTCAATCAAAATTAAATTTATAATAAGGAATTAGAACCAATCTCATTGTCTCTAGTTTTTTGAAATATTAGAAGTCCTATTTTAATTAATGAATAGTTATGTTCACTTCTTATTCGATTTATATCTAATACCCATTTCATAAATATTGACACAGTAAAAACATTCTTGTTATATGGCAAATATTATAAATTTGATATAAAATCGAAGTTTGGTTCCTATTCAAGTGAGGGTGTTTTTATATATTTTTAGCACGAAACTTAAAACATCAACTATTTTCGTAAGTACTGAAAAAATCAAGTGGAAAAGCTTTGGAAAATAAGTTTCAAACGGAAGAAGGAAAATATCGCAGCAGAAAAGTCAAGCCATAATAATAGAAGAGGTTCAACGTCAATTGTCGAATATAGAAGAAGATTAATGCGTTTGTCTATTTAAACCTAATTATTAAAAATGTAAGTAATAAATTTGAATAACTCGCTGCTAAAAATGTGTTATTTGCATACATTAAAAACGTCTAGACATATAAATGTAATAATTAAAGTTGAATTGATTTCGGATGGCTAGTCAATTGACAACATTATTATAGTTATAATGAGTTTTTAATTGTAATTAATAAAAACATGCGAGTACATCAACCGTTCCATAAGTTGGCTTGTTTAATCGCTATTAAATGAAATGGAGTCGTTTCAAACCACAAGTATGCTAATAGGTCTCCAAAGTGATTAAACTTCATCACTCTAATTGCACTAATGCATGTAATGCTTCTGATCATGCTCAAGTATATTTGGAATGCTCTATTGTTAAGGTTTAAATATTGACAGAGAAGATTTTCCTTATTTGATAGAAGACAACATCGAAAAAAATCTTTGAAAATATATTTTCGTTGGTGGAAATACTGTTATCGCACGGAGCTTTTCACTTTGAAAAAATATTTGTTTTGTAGGCTGCAATATAGGATCCAATATTGGAGGAAGCATTTCGGAACCACAATATAACGTGCAAATCGTTTATGTTGGTAAGCGTACGGACGAAAATAAAATGGTGCACAGTTTTGATAAAAAACCGCAAACCAACCACACTCAAACTGTGGAATACCAAAAATTTTGATTGAGTAACAAATTCACGTTAATTTAAATGTGATACGATCTAAGAGCTGTATGCGATTACGATTAATATTCTTGATTTTTTGACAAAACTTTGTTGATCAAAAGTGGGCCAAAAGTCGCTTTCTATTGAAAAATAATCATAATTTTATTATAATTATAATTTTTAAAACTTATTTTCTTGCAATATAACACGAACATTTATTGTTGATAAAATTACGCTTCTTAATCTAAGTAAATTAGTCACATTTTACATAAAAAATCCAATAGATCATTGTGCACAATTTTGAAGTAAGCCATCAGTGAATACTCAAATTTGGATTCTAATTTTTTTAAGAATTTATAAATAAATATAACACGTAATGGTGATCAAGCTTATTTCCACATAACGAATATTAGAAAAAAAATAGAGAAAAGTGGTTTCAAATATTTGGAACACACAAGTTTTTAGTGAACTTAATGAGCACTAGATAAAAATATACCTTTGACACTTTCAGACCAACAATATAGATTTAGGACGGGCAAATCGACTATTGATGCAATTCAGTCAGTCGTAGAATTTATCAAAAGCGCATGGAATGGATCAATTAAGCGAAAAAAAAGGCAGTCTTCGTTATTTTAGATGTAAAGAATGCTTTCAATACCGCTGGACCAAAATATTTAAATCCATGGAGGAAAGAAACGTTCGAATGTATATCCTTCGATTAATGAGCGACTACTTCGATAGCCGAATATTAGTGCTCCCTATAAATGTTGCGAACCAAGACAGGCCAAAGTTCAAAATGCATATGGGGATCCCTCAGGGCTCAGTACTTGGATCTACTCTATGGAAAATGATGTATGATGATCTTTTAAGAATTGATCTTCCAGGGGATACAAAACTCGTCTCGAGTTTCAACGGAGATGCTACGGAGAATCGCACGATGGTTCGAAAAAATGAACTCTTTTTGGCACTAGAAAAAACGGAGGAAAACTAAGGAAACTAGGAAAAACCCCATTCACTACCTCTACGATACACCGATCTGGACATAAATGGCACAGAAAGGTGGAAACAGATATAAACTGCTAAGTGTCACCACTGCGGGGAGGATCGTGATGACGCAGAGCACACTGTCTTCAAATATGGAGCGTGGGCAGATGATAGGTGAGAATTATCGAAAAAAATTAGGGAAACCCCAACTATATCCAACATGACCACCATAATCACCAAAACGAAAGAAAAGTAGGAAGCGTGAATACCTTTAGCTAATGAGGTCTGGTGGAGGAGGTTGGTGGAGAAAAAAGGGTGGGGGCTTTTGTTGGTAAGAATCCCACATTACCATGGTTTTTAATAATGGTATATTGTTGAAGATTTTCCTTTCCCAAGAGAAAAAAAAGATAAAAACATACCTAGTCTTTATAAACTCAATCTATGATGATTAACAAGATCTATCGCATATTTAGTGAATGAAAGCCTACAAAACCTAAATGCAAAGAATTTTTGCAATGATTTTGAGTTTAATTTGAAAGATAACCGACCAATATAAATACAAAAAATCATACAAGCAATGAACACCAGTACTTTAGTAGGTAATAAGTTTAAAAAGATAAGAAAAAATACAATCAAGAGTAATTTTTGATGAAATCAAGTTGATTGGGATTTTTGTATTTCTTTCATCAAAAATGGCTACATGTCAATTTAATTTTGAGTGGTGAAAGTATATCATTCAAAATAAACGAGTTTTCAATTGGCGATAATTTCTTAATTTTTCAATGCACGGCGCATCAATTGATGCGTCGTATGCGAGTACATTTTATTCATTCACTTTTATGTCATATTTTTACGTTACCTTTACTCTACAAAACTAAAATATGTCTTCCTTGGATACATAAACTTACCTGCATTGAAATTTTATTTAACTTTCTTAATAATTAAAAGGTTTTGATTAGAAAACGTTAAAGAAGACAGTATATTGAATATCGACTTGAATATGGAAATACATGATGATTACTTCGAATTAATCATGAATACAACTAAAAATACGATTACAAAGCCCCACATAATGAAAAATACGTTGACTGACCACAAGCCTCTTGGTAATTTTACTATAGTCATATATGACATTGATCGTAAATTCTTGAAAACTTTTTGATGATTCAAACTTTTTTTATCACAAAGTCCTTTGTTGACCAAAGTTGTAAACGATATCGATATCTCACTTTGAATTTTAGACTTTTAAATAATAAACATCTATATGTTGACGAGAAAAAAATAGTGTTTAAGTATTATGAAGCATGAGTATTAGCCCTGCCTTTGAAAAAATAAATCAGGCAAATAAAATGTTTCTTATAGTGACAATTTGTATAATATTAAGCAAATGTTTTGATACATTATTGTGAACATTATTCAGTTCTTAAGGTACCATGAGCAATATTTCACAACTGGAGCAATCCTCTACTTAACTTTCAAGTCTGCCGTGCTTTAAACTTTATTCCAGTTGGATTTCCTTTTCAGACTTTGCCCTCGAAGTTTCGCGATAAATGGCGACTTAGAAATTCGTATACGCGCTTTCAGATAATCCGACATACATTTTTCACCCTGTAGGACACTAAAAGGACTAAAAACATCCAGTTCAAGTAGTTAAGCACTTTCAAAGCGCTCTCGGACAAAGTCCACACAGGAAAAATATTTTTATCGCAGATCTTATCCCACTGGACGTTCCATTCAGTCCTGTAAGTGTAGTTTTAATATTGAATATCTGTTTGAGAATTCTCATATGTACGGACGTGTGCACCTAACGCGGGGAAGTCTACCCGAGCTGAAATTGAATAAGGGTTCAGTAATTTCCACTGACCTATATTCGTTTGCAATTCCAGAAATAGCTCATACGTCCGGGTTTCTGCCAACGTGTTAAAAGCACCTAGGTTTGCTTTAAAAACGTATATGGAATGTTGTGTTTTATGTTGGTTTGAAAAAGCGTACATATGAATTTATGTTCGGTCGGGAATATACAATCTTTTTCATCGCCGCTAGGAACTAATATGTATTATGAAGTGCAGACGCATTTATCAGCTCTCATGTTCAAATAATTTATCTACAAAGCAGTGACATATTATTAATGCATGAACACAGTTTCAGCTTATTTCACAACGTCTAACAATATATATTTCGCCGGAGAGGTCTTACAAATTTATCAAGTCATGCTGCTGGCTTTGAAACTCCTTCCTGCTTAAGTTAAAGTGCTCTTTGAACCTTGAGTGTCCAAAAGCAATTTCACAGTTTGCAGTTTAGACCTAAACATTGATAAAATGTGCACTTTAAAATTAATTGTATCGAAGATATATAATAACAGAATTTACCTAAAACTATTTGATAACTGAATTTACCTAAAACTATCGTTATCGATATGTTACAAATAAATATATTTCTTCAATCAGCAACCCCAGGGGGAGGGAGCCAACCCTACGCTCGTGGACAACGGTTAACCCCCTGGGGTAATGATGTGGAATAGAGGTGTGCGAAAGTTGCCTCGTTGGTTAGCTCATCAAACGCTGCTAACATGAGTTGAGTGCGCAGGTCACCCTGTGCTGCATACCCACGAAGAAGTGTGTGGAACAACCGATTACAATAGTTGTTGGAGACTGTGTCAAAGGCTCACCACTATCCTTAACAGCCTAGGCAAACAGGGGAGAAGTATTTTAGACTGTTCAAACGGCGACTCATCTCCGTGGCTAGGTACTAAGAATGACCGAACCGATACGAGTACCATTGGTAAGGGGTAGCCCCTGGATTCCGTCATTTACTGCAGCCTCCTTCAAACTGAGGTTGGACTCGTGGTGGCAGGAATTTAGCTTGAACCTTAGTCCTTTCCTCCTCCATCGCATCTTCGGGCACACATGGTCTGATGCTGGTCTTTCCAGCGGAAACCTCGCCACCTCGATTACAATTATAGTCAAAAAATTTTGCTTAAAAATGATTGTTAATTCAAAGATCAAGGAGATCGTCGATTTCGTTTATATATTGGGAGATTCATTTTCAATTCAACATGTATGTAAGCAAACTGGTTATCGCACCACATAAGTATTCGAGCATTAATCAGCTGTTCCATTGTTCAAAGTTGTTGCTATTTTTAAAACACAATTGATTAGATAGTGGATATTTTTATTGAAGGAAAATCCAGAAATAAAGTTGCTCATTATATCTCATTTTACAAGTGATTGTGTAGTCTAGACATTCAATGATCCATTTCTTTTATACGCCATTTTCTTGCATTCATAATGCGAATTGCCAAAGCATATAACAAGCTGCTGAAAAATCTAAATGGCAATCACGTACGGCTTATGCGATGTTTATGGAGTCGCCTGTCTATGCCAAAATTAAAAAAATACTCAAACAAAACAGCGAAAAAGGGGTGAGACATTTTAAAAATTATCACCCCACGTACGCTATCTCCGAAAAATATTTTCGCCCGGGAGTAATTAAAACCTTAATAACTCCCTTAAGGTCACGCAATCTTATTCGCGCTATTAAGCGAAACATTATTTTTTTTCTTTCTAAATCCTTATGAATTTTGGCGAAAACACGATCATTAAGCGGCCATAGATAATTCCATAAAATTTACGATCCAATAAATTAAACGTGTCTTTGTTAGTTGTACTTCGCGTTACTTTTTAATTATCCATAAACAAAGAGTCGTAAAAAATATTACGGCGTCATAAATTACGAGCGTATCGATGGGCATCGAAAAACGCGGACAATTAAAGGGACAAATCTAGAATTTACGTCGACGTTTGAACGGTGTCGATTTTAAATTGTGTTGGAAAATATTGCCCGTTGGAGTGGTGTTTATTGATCAAGGGAGTTCTAAAAATAAGGGTTCTCTTTGGAGCACGTGGCGGCCATTTTGTTTCAACATGGCTACCACTAAGCAATTAATTATTCTGCGACATCAATTAAGGCAATCGAAAGAAAAGTATTGAATTTATAAAAGCTGAATATTCAAAATTGCGTGCATTCGCGCAATAATGGGAACGGAGAATGTGGCTTTGATGTAATATTACATCTTTATGATTACAGACACGTGGCTAAACTGGGCTAGTGAACCACATGTGGCTCTTTTATAATTTCATCAAGGCTTCAGGAAAAATCATTTATATTTCAGAATAATTGAAGTTTTCATTATCCAAGCTCAAAAAAATCATATATTCAAGCATTTGAGATATTCATACGATGATTATGAAGCTTGGGAAGCAGCGTCCGAAATTTTGCATCCATTTTCACAAAGCTAACTTTTGTTTTAGTCAGTGTTTATACAATGTAAACCAAGAAAGTTATAGTCTATCAAGTCTTCAACGTTGCGAATATTAATGACAAGTTTTGAAACCTGTAAATAAATATTATAATAATCACAGTGTACGCTAAAAAATAATTATTGTAAGCTGATTTTAATTTAATTTTAATGCAGGTTTAGATCCTGTATCAATAAATTTAAGAGATCGGAAATATTAATATATCTGATCGATCGTCTCGATCCAGGTTTATCCTGATGTACAAGTTTTGAAAAAGTATTATAAATTTTGAAACGATTAATAAATTTCGCTACTCACCCATAGATTCTCTCCTCTCCTACTTTTCTAAATAATCCTATCCTTATTTTACCACATGTGAAAGGCAAATGGGAAACCATCACATTAAATCCTTTGCCTAATAAGATCTCCTATGGAGATCCCCTATGCCTGATATCAGATATTAAAAATAAAAAATGTATAAATTATATACAAGTTCTGCATCTATAAAAATACAGAACATCATAACATTAACTTGCTATGATGCTCCTTTCAGCTTTCAGTCATTATAAATTTACATTACTAAATAGTAGAGTATTCAGTATATTTCAATCGATCGTCTTAATCCCAGTTTAGCCTGATTTTCTAGATCTGAAAGGTTAAACAATGATGCGTTGAATATAATCCTTCATATCCACTAATGACTTATTGAATTTGCAACAATCATTGATATATGATTTTAATATAATTTCGGAAAATAGAAACTCTCTTCTACCTTAAATTCCAGGGGATGGAATATCAACATAGGGAATAAAGCCATAGAAAAATATCCAATGGATATAATCTGTATCCAATAACAGATATGGTAAATTAAGATGAAGATAACAAATGGAATCGAACCATTTTATAATTTAGACTTGGACGATTCTTGCATTGTATTGCTTGGGTTTTCTCCTCTTATCTCATGCATTTCTTTGGTTTCAACATGAGATCACCTTGACCGATTTGTTAAGCTATATCATATTACATAATAAACGATACAATCGACGAGGTCGTTAAGCGATTGCACTACTGAAGATAAGACTATAACAATGCAAAATTTTATAGGGAAATAAACTTTCAAATTACTAAGCACCATGCATCGATACGAGCAAGCCTTAAAGATAATTGCACACACTTATCTCGAGTGTCGATAAATGCACTCACTTTCAGCTTGAATTTCAAGTAATTTTCTCGCTCCAAGTATATAATTTCTAACATATATTGGACAAATTCGATTTCTGCTAATCAGATTTGTTCACGGTCCTGTCATAATTGAAGCCTGCTTATAGCACATTGCTGGACTGTGTTATTATACATTATTAATGGCTATAATATCAAATTAAAATATAATCCTATTATGAGCATAGCGTGAGATATGGAAACACGTAGTAAATTTCCGAAATTAACGTAAATACTACGAGTCGTTTTCGGACTACTTTTCTGGCAACGCTCCAGATTATAAAAATGTCATGTATGATGGCTAGCGAAAAAAATAATTTACTTCTCCTTCGTGCTTTCCTGTTTTTAAATTTGAGGACTAAAAATAGGTTTTTATAGTATTTTTGGATCGTACTGTGGTATAAAAGATGTATAAATTTCATATCACTAGCTTGATAAATTGCAGAAAGCTTTCATGAATGGCGCGTCTGCAAAGTTTGTCTCCTAAGCTTTTCATCGATTAATTAAGCGTATGATTGCGAATAAATTCTTGTTCAATTTCACCATAAATTGATGAATCTTCATATAAAATAAGCAATTTTCGCGCAATTCGGATAATGCATCTAACAAAGAAAAATATTAAAGCTCACAGTGTAAGAAACACGAGGAGAAACTGAAATTCCATAGCTGTGTAGTTTTAGCAACATAGTATTATTGAATGATTTTAATAGCGTTGTCCAAATACACTGAATATAATTAATCATCAAATGAAGTATTGTACACCTTAAGAATTGGTGGCATTGTATGCCCAAAGACTAATCCAATGTTTAATACTCGGAAAAATCGTATCACTTCTTCTCTCAAGTTTTCATTGCGTTTAAATGTTTAATTCGCGAAACATTGAAGCCGGTCGTAAAATATTTACGTAAACTTCGCAATTAAGGCCCGAAGAAAACTTAAGGTAGTTAGGCTAACGAACCGCCGCCGCATTTAAAGCCTTTTTAGACGACCTAATTGAGCTATTTTGGCGAGCAGCAGTTATAGAATTTGCTCTACTTCGAAACCCATTAAAAATGAATTTTGATCAACATCGAGTGAAAAGATCGTTTTTAGTCAAATTGAAAACGGAAAGTCCAATTAAGACCAAGGATTTGGTCCAGATCATTCAAAACAGTTTTATTCTTTGATGATAATATTGAAACTACATTTTTTGCACTTGAAATATCCGATTTTGTAAAATCAAAACATATTTATTTACAGCCAAAATTTCAGTCTCGTTTCAAATATTGAACTAGTCTTTCGATTATAAAAACTGTTTAAAATTTAAATTTTCTGCAATAATAATCTAATATAGTAGCTCCCTGGGTTGTAAGAGTAGGTCAACACTTAAAAAAGGCTTAAACCTCGACGTAATATTCTGTCAGCTTCAAGATTTCTCAATCACGTAACATGAAATCTTCAGGTGACTGCTCTTTTGTACGTCGTATAACTATATAAGCCCTACTTTATACAAAGCAACGTTTGATGTGTTGAGTCATACGGGATTTGCTATATGCGAATTATGCATTCTCGTTTCAAAGCGCGATCGCCATATAAAATTCAACAAGGAAACACACCCAAAGCAGTTGGGTCAAAAGAGCCATTGAACCAGATAATCTGGTATATTCCGCAGATTCGTGCTAACCTCGACTTCGCCGGGAAGGTGGGGTTGTGCTTTGATAAATACTGTTTTCACCATCCTCAGATGTTTTGAGAATTTCACGGTAGACCCTCTCCGAGCATCTGAAATGAACATGGGAAAAGAAAACGCACAGATGTAGAATAATTTTATGGCAGCTTTGCTCGAATTAGTTGGTTGATGGTATTAAAAAATATTTTAATAGGCCTGCCAGAGATTAATACCTGTTTGACTTGCCTGCTCCGAGCATTGAAAGCCTGTAAATTTAATTAGAGAGCGTAGAAGCTACAGTGAGGGAAGGTAGCCTACAAAATTATATGAAATATTTGATTTCATTCGAGTTTCTGTTTTATATTAAACTTGTTAGAAAGCCGAGCAAAAGTCGTTAAATCATTAGGAATTACTCGTGGAGTTTGATCATTAAAAATAATACTACGAATTTGAACCCTCAATTGGTGCTACTTAAGTCGATATTTTGCCAATTAAATTTAACAAAATGAAACATAATACGATTCTAGATTATTTATATTTTTTTATCCAAGTTCCAAATTACTAGAATAGTTTTAAATATTTTTTCAAATGAAAAGAATTGTTTCAAATTTAATTTATTCAGTCTCAGGATTAACAGCATTTTGCTATTAAAATAACAGTCCTTTGATTTTTTGTCCTTATAAATTCTAAAACCCATTAACCAATAATAATATCAAGACCAACAATAGTTCAATTAAGCAGCACATTAATTATGATCTTTATATTAAGATGATAATTATAAATAAAGACATAATAGTTGATAAGAAAGTTTAATTAATGACCTGATCCTTTTCCTTAATCTAATCATTGATTCATATTTTAAACATTGCAAACAAACATGCATTGCTTCATCATTATTATAAATATTGATGATGATTCAGTCAATGCTATATGGAAAACTATTAGGTTGTCCCTTAAGTTTCTTTCGCAAATGAACACAGATCTAATCATAGCCATCGTTGAAGAAAACCCGCGATATACGGTTCGCGAAATAGCTAAAAAGTTAGAAATTCCACGAACATCCGTCCATAATCATCTGACAAAATTGGGCTACATCGATCGTTCAGATGTGTGGCTTCCTCATGAACTGACTGACTCAAGTAAACTTCAGCGTATTTTAACATACGATCTTCTTCTACAACGACATAATAGCCAACCTTTTTGAAGAGACTTGTCACTGGAAATAAAAGTTGGATACCCTATGAGAATATCCAACGTAAACGGTCTTGGACCGTGGGTACAGAAGCTTTAACTGTAGCTAAACCTAGCCTACATCCAAAAAAAGTTTTGCTATGCATTTGGTGGGACTGGAAGGGGGTAGTTTATTATGAGCTACTTCAGCAAGGTGAAACGATCAATTCAGCAAAATATTGTTTCCAACTAGACAATCTAAAAGATGCAATTGCCAAAAAACGGCCAGAATTAGCGAACAGACAAGGCGTTGTTTTTCATCACGATAACGCCAAGCCTCATGTGTCTTTGCTCGTCAGAAATAAATGATTATCATTTGACTGGGATGTTTTACCTTATCCTCCATATTCTACGGATATTGCCCCTTCAGATTATTATTTATTTCTTTCATTGAAAAATTCTTTATACGATAAAAAATTTAATTCAAAAAATAATATAAAAATGTACCTTGATCAATATTTTGCCAATAAACCTGGGAAATTTTGGCAAGAAGGCATTATAAGACTTCCGGAGAGATGGACAAAGGTAATATAATAGGATGGATCATATATTATTCAATAAATTTTGATGTAATAGAAATTATTGCTTATTTTTTTCTTAATATGAAAACGAAAGAAACTTATGGGACACCCTAATATAAGTGTTAAGCGAAGCGAATTTCGTCGAGTAGGTTTCAATTCAATTTTCATTTTTTTCCAAGGGGATGTGTATTGCTAATTGATTTTATTCGAGCAATATTACCCCGCTAATACATTTTTCAGGGATTATAACTCGCAGGAATCTTTCCGAGTTAGTATTTAATTTATCGCTTAAATACATAATAAAGTCGGTGTGAAAATTGAGTGTCATAGCCGGTTTTTCCCCGTGTGTGGCCCATAATATAAACCCACTTTCCCTTGGGGTAACCAGCCGTATAATCCAATAAATTATTCCACTGCCACATTTGTTGCCTCCTCTGGAGATACAGAAGAAAAATTGAGTTAACTGCCGCAACGCAGCTAAGAGTCCTGATTGAGGATCTCAAGGATAGACTCGTATCCGTTTCGAAATACTGATCAAATACCGAATTCTCACCGACGTTTTTCCACTTAATAAATTGAGGAGATCAGCCAGATTTACGATTCTATTTCGAAATTCATTCTCGTCATTTTGCATCGAGTCTCGGATATACAAACGATTTTTTTAACAGGAATTCAAATTTGAAATCCCTCTTTGAAAGAAGAGCAGGTCATGGTTTAGTGCTTATGCATCATTGCACTAATTAATCAAAGTGTTGCATTAAACGAAACGGAAAACCTTTGAAGCAACATGCAATCAGTGAATTTCAAATGAGAATATAATTCAATTTTATTGTAATTGCATCAAATTTAAAATTACAGTATTATTCATGTAATCTGTATTCCAAAGTGGATACCACAATATTGTTTGGACACATGAGCAAATAGCATTAATTATTTGTTGAACAAATTAGCACAGACAACTCTAATTATGAATATTAACATACTGTTTCAAAATTACATATTTTTGTTAAAATCATATGGAAACTGTCATCATGTCACATGGTATTTTAAACAAATAGTTCGTAAATTATTAAAGATTAAACATTTTAAGACCAGGCAAATGCTAACAATGAAAGAAATTGATTGAAATCTAATCGACGTCTATTGTCTTTTTGTAATCGATTTACAAATAATGTCACAATGCAGCTGTAACCTTGCTTTATTAGATGATTTAATCATATTTTATAATATATATATTTTATTTTTTATGAGTAGGGGTCCCAAATATTTGTCAAATCAATTATTCGAATAACGAATATGAAATTGGTAAAATATTCGAATATTTAAGATATATACGAAGGCTATTCAAATATAACCCGGAATTTTGCTATAAAAAATTATTATTGAAATTTAAAAATACAAATCTTAAATCTAGATTTTCTACCATAGCTTCCCTTCATTAGAACTACATTTATTCTATCCAAATTCTTGATCCTGTTACTGAATAAAAAAAGCGAGAAGTAGCATCCTCTGTTGCGCAACCCGTATTTATTCGTTTTCTCGTAAACGAAGGTGTGAAATTTTGAGGATTTTGGTTTCAAACAAATGTTCGTTTGAAACCGAAACAAGCAAAGTCAAAAATATCAGAATTTTATTAACATTTCAAAAAGATTTTTACTTTTAAACCTTGGCCTTAAGGCGTCTTCTCACTTTTCAAATTTAAAAAAATCGATTTTTATTTTATTTTAAATTTTGAAAGTACATATTTTCAAAAATGCTATATCGAAATTTCATAAAGATCGGACGAGTCCAACTACATTTTTGGGCGACCGTTAGATGACTACTTGAGAGCACCCGGCTGCATACGTATTGTTCAGACTCATGGTGCAAGTACAAGAAAGTGGTGAAAAACAATCAGATAGAAACTTTTAAACATCCTTCTGCTCTAGCTGAGGATGTTCACGAGGTTTTGAAACCGATTTATGAAGATCTTCGGAGGAAATACCCAAAATAACAACGAGTGTTTCAACAGCTGTGTCTGGGAAATTTTTCTGCAACCAAAACTTTAAACGCGTTTATCTCAAAACAAGGTTTTTCGGTGGCTTGTTGATGAAATTTCGGAAACTATCCGGCCGATTGTCATGAAATTTGAATGACATATTCTTCATAGTTATGGCTATAGCGCATATCATCAGATTTTTTAAATTTTGATTTAAAGTAATTTTTTTTTACAAAAAACTGCAAAAAAACCGCGTTTTTTTTACTTTTTCGTAAAACGTGCGCCATTTTGTTATTTTCGCAAATATCAAAAATTTGATGATATGCGCTATAGCCACTGATATATTGAATCTAAAACTGTTTTATTTTTTTGTTTCAAATGACTCATCTCGGAGATACCATCAACAAGCCACGAACATAACATTTCTACACGGATTTTTCGATGCTACTGTTTTATTATAATAATTGTTCAAAAAAATAAAAATATTTTTTTTCATGTACTTGAAAGATGTGTTTATTACATAAGATCCATTTTATCTCATAATTTTTAGCGAAAATCCTCGAAAAAAAATCGTGAAAATAGTCTATTTTTGAGGCTGCCTAAAGTGAGAACTGTCAAAAAAACCCTCTTAGTTGAGAGATAGTAGTAATGAGTAGAGTATCGTTAAGAACATCACTAAAATATCCCACCTTTTTTGAATCGTTTTTCAATAATCTTATAAACAACTATACTATCCTTATAAACAACTGGTGCGCTAATTTCAATTATATCGGCAATTTGGTTGTCCAACTGTTTCTGATTCTATTATTTCTATTTCGTTGCTTATTTTTTGCACTTCTAAATCAAAGCTGTTGGACGACTTATCGGATTCTATTAAAATATTGTTTGAAAAAGTCTAATCAATATCTTGGATGCCAATGTCACAAGCTTCCTTTTTAACACGTCCTTTTTGAACACTATCTGTGCTAAAAAATTATTTGGGTTTGTATTATCAGTCGAAACTACATCATTTCTATAGGAAGGAGATAGAAAACTTACATAAGTGGTAGGAAACACTTTTAATAATGAAGTTTTAAGTCGAAAAACATAATGAATTTCTTTCGGGATAACCTAATATTTTCATATTTTCATCTGAATTTATTACAGCACGTTTTCTGAATTTAAAACGTGGATATTAAAATTTTAATGTGATGAAAATTTCAAAGGGCAAATTATACTACAGGTAATCTTTCATTATTAAAGTGGCTCGATTCTTCTTTAGTACGGTTATCATAATCCTTAGCCCAGTGCCGGTCACTTTATCTTTGCAGGCGTAGCAAACTCCCAGCTCGGTCCTGTATCCAGCAAATTACACTCCAGTGCTTACATTACGTCTGGGCTCATGTTTTATGTACACGGGCCTGGTCGTAATCTGTCGTGCTTGAGTCTATGTGCGCCTGTTGGTAAAGGTATGAGTGTTTGTGGAACACGGAGGCTCAAAGGCAATGGATGTGCACAATAACAAGTCAGCTCTGCAAACCTGGCCTCCCTATGTAATGTGACGCCTTTCAGATCCATTCTACCAGAACTAAAATAGATGAAATTTCAGCTTCATAAATTTTTATGGAAGGCGAAAAGGCGCAGATTGTTTTAGAATTGGTCGAAAGTTTAAAAAAGCTACCCCGCGGCCGGCCGGCTTGGAATTATTTTGAGCGATTACGGGGTTTGTATTTCGTGATTTATTAAATGTTGATTAAAAATACGAGCGACGAGAAGATCCTGCGTCGGTGTCATTAAAAATAGATTACCTTCGTTAAAATTGTATATGAACTAAAGGTTAAAGGTAGCGTACGGGTTTCACCCTCCGGGTGCTCATGAGTTCCAACCCTCGGGTCGCCAATGTGGCTGCTTATCGCCATAAATTAAATTAACGTGAAATAAGATTTGGGCTCACGGAGGCGTGATTGAAAATTAATAGTGAACCACAAAAGAAATAATATTTTGTACTAATTAATCCTTGGGTTCACGGTTTAGTTAAGTTAAGCCACAGGTCATCAACAGGTATACGGTCAACTCCAAACGTTTTGCTTGAAGGATTATTTATTTTAAAATTGAATACACGGCGACAGAATGTGAGATCACGTAAGGAATGTAATATTATTAATAATTGCTATAAAATTTATACCAGTGAAGAAAATATGTTTATTATAATATCTGGCTGCCATTGCATACATGTCTACCGATTTTGCAGCATGATTCTAATATCGATAGACATACATTATTAAGATAAGTAATAACTTGATTAGATATGTATCTTTTCATATGTATTCTAAGGGCAATACTTCAAACTTAAATAATTTTTACTGCTAACAAATTTTCATGATCATTTAAATTTTGATAATTTACTGCCTAGTTTTATCCAAAGTTTGATATTAATTAAAATTTTAAATGATATATTATACAAGTATTTTAGTCATGTTTACAGCTTAAAAACTACTGCTATGTTTGCATATTTTTTTCCATTTTTCTCTAGTTAAAAGTTAAAGAATTTTTACTAATATTAAAAATTCTCATAGATATCCCCCACGCCAGGTGAAAGACACTGCTATGTGCATAGCATCCATCCAAAAGCATGGTTATAATATAATAGCGTTGAAAATATTTTTCATTTTGCATTTAAAATACTCACTATTTATGATACAGCTCAAGATAAAATCTTCTTTGATATACCAAGGCAGAATTATAAGATTAAAGCAGACTAGCACATATTCACAAGCCGTCTGGAACGTTCTCAAGCAAAGCTTTCAAATCAAAATGCTAAAACAGCAGTATCCATATTCAAAATTATGCATAAAAAAGGATGAAAGGCAGCCTTTTGGCGAGAGTGCTGAAGTGGCAGAAAGCAGTACATACGGAGAAAATTTAAAGTGAAATCAATGACGTTGCAGCGCTTGTAGATTGTGTTGATGCTGACGTGGCTATCGTCCACAAAGACACGCAGACAGTCGTTGTTAAACTTTTTTCCAAAGATAGTTCGCAGAATCGTATTATATCGCATATATAGAAAGAACAAGCGTGTTTATTTTTAGGAAGACACAATGATGAAATGTCTACTGAGCAGCGTGTTATTCTTGTGCTTTGCTAATATCCGATTCCGTACAATAATACTAATGAGTTTTTTTTTCTAGTCCTTTGTCCACAAATACAATGATGATGTGGTTGGCTATTTGGACGTTTAATAATCGTCTCTGTCCAGCATTGGATATGAGCTGTCGGTCACGCCGGGTCATCGTGATCCGCAGACATATGAGCAAACCTGGCGGATGTATCGAATTAAGGTCTTCTTCGCGAAAAGACTATCTACGACGTCCTTCCAAGTAATTTTGCTCCATGAAATATATGACATCAAATATAAAAAAAGTATCTCAAATTTTCCCATTCATATAATGAGATAATTTTTTTATAAAAATCGCACCAATTCCGCATAATTTTGATCACACTTTGCAGATTTATAATGTATACAGTGATCGTCAATTAAGGATCGCATAATAAATTTACAAACCTCGACTAAAGCATTTTTAGACTAAAATTTCCAACAAATCCGCAACAAAATAATTGATTCCTTTTCTCCAAAAATAAACCTGAATATCTCAAAAGCTTTAACATCAAAGCGAAGGCGGCTTATCTCATTCCAAAGAGATTCCATATGTATCCATTCTTATTTTTAGTTTCCCTGATCTATTTATATGTATCAGATTATATTTTTCTTGCAAAACCAAATATATAAGCTATGTGACCTATAACAATGGTATTGATGACACTTGTCTATTCGATACACTACTTTATCGAGTGGGCGTCAATGTATGGAAATAAGAACGAGAAGGAATATTGCCGGGATCAACAATATTGAAAATGGGACATAAATCAAGGGTGTTCAGCCCACGCAAATATGTTTTTGCACGAAAAAGACAAACTGTATAGAAGACGCTACCGAATTCATGCAATAAAATATACACAAATATTAAGCATTTCATGTAAATTAAATGCTTTTTTATTTTTGTTCACCTTACCAAATTTGACTCCATTATAGCTGTTAAGCTGCTAAAGTAGCGTGTTTAATTCAAACAAGCTGAAATATTATATTCAGGATTAAATGAATATTAAATATTATGTATGTTTAGATTAATAGGAAATATAGTAATAATTTAGAGCAATAAGTGGCCATGAGAAAGTAAGAACCCGCTAAGGCCTTGATTTGGATCAGATTAATCTCGGGTTTCAGGATAAATCTATAAAAAAGTATACCGTTCTAAGTGCAATTAATTAAAACTATATTACTAGTCGTAGTTAACGTACTCAAGGTGATCGATTTTTTAACATTTTTTTTATACAAAAAGTTTAAGGTCTAGAATATTGATATTTAGTGTGATGACTAAACAATTTTTAATTAACATAAAACTATTTTTTGAAGTTTGACAAAGTATGGTAATGGGAGTGGGGGGAGTCAGGTATGATGATGAGCGAGCGATGACATACTTCACCATGGAAGTCATAAGTCCTTAACAGATAATTTGTAGCAAAAAATTTAAACATATTTTTACTTTGTATAATATTGTGTATAGTTTAACTTATAATTAAGAAAAAATATTACAAAATAAAAAAATAATGAGCCATCGAAGAAAAGTGTATTTTTTAATCGACATTTTTTGTAGTTTTTTCTTAATTAAATAAATACTTTGGATTTTTTTTGGATAATCGTAGTCTATACGATGAAGACATTTATTATATACGTACCTGTCAAATTTCATAGAGAATGCTCATCTAGAGTATGTGGGAGCACTTCCGTGAGCTTGAAAAAAGTATTTTAAAGCAGCTTCTCCTCGTCGGCCTATAACTTTGCGAATTTCATTTATAACGACTTGAAATTTACTGATGACTTAAACAGAACCGACGAGCTTCCAATTGATTCCATTAGTAGTTATAGTATCTTAAATAGTTTATCATCTTGATTCACTCCTGATAGTGGAAATGTTTGGAATGAGTCTGCAAATGCAGACGTCCATGTAGGATAAAATCAAGAACTGAATTCTTGGACTGGTGGAGCACTTCTTACCGGCATCATAAATGCAGGCCAACTATTATAAGAACCTGAGCATATTGGCCTAGGGCCATCGATTAGAAGAAATAAAAACCCAGAGTGCGATACGTTCGCTTTCGTATATTTTCACATCTTCAGCTGATCATCAGCCACTCATCATATAATTTGATCTTATGTTGATCAAACTTTTGAAGGAATTTTGTATTAATTTATAGAAATCTAAAAGGGTTTTCATATTAATTTATATAGCTTTGTAGGACTGTCATACAATTTTAAACTTAACATCAGCTATTATTCCATTTGAATTTAACCAATGCGTCTCTCTATCTTGGCACCATCTTTGATATCCTTGATTTGTATCTAGCAGTCGTATTATCATATGTTTTTGTTTAAATCTCATAGAGAGTTTGTGTGGAAGTTTTATTAGTTATTTTAAAAGCAACAACTCAATAAGTTCGCAGGATTTTTTTTTTTGAAAATATTGCAAAATAACTTCCCCAAATGAAGAAGAAAACAGTTTAAAGTGTAAAAATCCTATCATATAAAAATGAAGACTAGCATCTTCAATTTCAGAAACGTATTAAAGAGTACTGCAATGCATTTAGAAAGAACAGGAAGCTATTAGGATCATAAAGTGCAGGAAGCTCAAATTCTTCTAAACGGCAACTGCATATTATTATAAACAGCTCAATCAATTTCAAGTGCATCTTGGATGTTTTGTGGTCCATTATAATTTAACTGATGCCTGCTTTGTGATCATATAACCAACTGCGCCACATAGAGTCGGAGAGGGTGATTTATTACATAAAATCTATCTCAAAACCGATTTTCATAGAATAACTCACCGGCAAATCAGAAAAATAAAGAAAACACGAACAAAAATATGTTAATCTTTGATTCGCTGAAGATTTGACGACAACTCATATATCCTCAAAGGCTTTCATTTGGATTACATTGTTTTTGAATATAACATTTTTGTAAAAATGAATTATTTATCATTTTAAGCTATTTTCAGAGTTTTTGAGGAAGCGCCGAATATTTTCAAAATATTTCAGCATATTTGAGAATGAAGAATGTTTTTGTCGCAAATTACTACAGAGTACGTCCACATACCTCCACGACTGCAAACTGTTGCTAATAAAGCAACCATCTTTATTAATAACAGCACAAGATACTGAGCCACGCCGAGACCGGAATAAATTTATAAATTAACCAGGAGATATCCTTACGTCTTATCCAGTAGCCCAATTTCAAGGATATGAATACGTCCCCGTTTCCGTGTGTTAACAATTCACACCGGGCTATTTTACATCTTCATTTCCGGGAACGAAGAGCGAATGAATGACCTAAATTCATAGTGCGATTAGCCGAGGATGGATATGGAATATTCAGCGGCGATGATGCTATGGTGAAAACAAAATTAATATTAAAACTCTACTTGGCAACAGGCTCACGTTCCTTCAATAGGTTTCTATTAATGATGCTGGAACCTTGACCTTAAGTACCACTTAAGCTTCATAGCCGTTATTAAGATGCAACCGATCCGAAGACTGCATGATAATGCAAAAAATCAACCGACAACAGCATTGATTGCCTTTTGTATTGCTTCTCATATGGCAATCGAGTTAAATTAATGCTACACTGACTGTTGATGATTTAGGTAATTTATATCAACTCATCATCTGGGGTCATTCGGAAAAGTATTGCTAACATATTGATTTAAGCATTTTTAAATAATCGATTTTAATAAAATTGTCTAAATATTTCATTCTAAGATTGAAAGCAGTATTCAATTTCATTTGAAATATGAACGTGTACGACTCGTCATTCCTTGTTATGAATTTTCTCATCCTTAATTTACAGGACATTTCAATTATCCTTTGGTTGATCTTCAATGCTCTTGTCTTCTAATACGTTTTGACAGTTTTGTTTTGATTAAAGAGGACCAAATGCTAGTAAAAATATTGAATGAAATAGTTCCTGGACTTTTATTGTAAAAGTTAATGCTTGAATCCAGATTGTGCAAAAAATTATATATAGTCTTACGACTAAGCGATTGCACTCTTAACTCTATCGTCTTGGATTCAAATCTAAAGGAGGTGGCGGTCACATTTAAAAAATATATATGCACGCCAGGAAAAATATGTCAAAATTGTTGATAATAGTCCCATGAAAGGGATTGTTAAAAGCCACCCCAAAAAAATTGTATTATTGAACGTCTCAATTTGGGTAAAAGTAAAAATTTTAGTGGGCAATAAAGTCGGGCAAGGCTATCTATGATTGACTGATTTGCGAAAATTATTATAATATCATTTAAAATTGTGTTTTTAAATTCGCTTCTCACTCATAGATCCTACCCAAAAAATCCACATTCATTATGCAGCACAAATGAAAATTATTTATCTTTAGATAAGTCTTCTAGAGATAATGAATTTCCTATTCATTGGTCTTTATGAATTGTTCGACATGTTATATTTCCCAAGCATCTGACGTAGTCATAGGAGCTCCGTAACTGCATTGTATTATTAATACTCTTATTTTCTATTAAAATCTAATATGAAAGATGATGCAAAAATATACGTTTTCTATAATTCTATGTTTTATACAAGATTTTAATTAAAACGTTGTAGTTTATTGACTCATTTCCCAGAGTGGCGAATTATGACAGCCAAGCGTTTTGCACCTGTTAACAGCCCACAGCATAAATTAAATATTTGTTTTGATATTTCTTCTAGCGCAAAAAATAGACTAGTCAACATATCTATGATGCAAATTTAAATAAGTCACCGTTGGCTATATATATATATTTGACATTATGTAAACAAGTTGGCCGAGATCCTAACAATCTTCTGATTCACACAAGAGTAACACGATATTTTACTTCCCAAATACAACGTTTGTAGTTATGCACCGCCAGTCGTATAACATTTGCAGCGACGCCCTGAAACATCATGTGTATTTTCAGAAAATTCTCTGAAAATCAATGTCATCAGCACACCGCGAAGTGTCTTCGTCGTCAACCAAACCAAGGTCGAAAACATTGACTCCAATCTTTCTGTCTTCGGCTGAAGATGCTGCGGGATATTTTAGATGACACGTGCTTTTCGGTGTTGTTTTTCGCTGTGTTAATGAAAAACACAACACAAATAGAAGCTCATCCTTTTTCAAAACACTTCATATATATTAAATTCTTCAATCGGAATATATATATATATATATATATGGATAACCCTTTGATTTTCAACGCACTTGAATGAAAATTAATTGGAAGCACGTACAATCTGAAATCTGAATTTCCCTGAAACAAATAGTATAGTGAACAAAATACGTGATTTAAAATCACACTGTTTTCAAATATATACGATATATATGAATTGCTGATATAATATTTTTATTGCTATGGTTCATCATCAAATAATTGTACACTATAAGCAGAATTATCTTAACAACCAACATTGAAATTTGAATTGAATTGAATTGAAAGAAATTAAGAACATAAGCAAACTATGAATATTGTTAAATTTGAGTTTGATAATCCTATGACTCAATAGACAATGAACAAACCCGGATAGTGAGAGATCGTTCTTCTAAGACATTTTTCGGGTGGCGACCCCATTTTTATTAAATACATGTGACCCACGACCCCAAGGGGGGTCCCCAATGAAAATAGCTTTTTTTTAGTATAATTATGTTTAATAATCAATTTAACGCGATAGTTGAAATTGCTTATTATTAACCAGCCTCAATTCGTGGGTGAGTTTTTGTTAACGCCAACATCATGTCATTCTCAACATTTAATTTTGTTCTTTATTTTGTTTTTAAACGAAGAAGAGTTGAAAATTTACTTTAGCACACACAATTGGAACTAAAACTAGAAAGGCAAGAATCGTCACATTTAGGTATGAATGATATATATACCAAACCAGCACTACGTGAGTAATTTTCCATGAAACGTGCCGCAAATCCAAGAATTCAAACAAGAAGAAGAAAAGAAAGAAGAGTATATCAAGGGAAGCAGAGAATAAATTTCGTGTCAATGTAGGTTCTTCTTCTTTTAGCTCAGGGAAGTAATGCGGAAGTTCGTTTTCAAGGGATTTGAGACATCCAGTAATTTCCTGAAGAAATATATCTGCTAGATATGCTACTCTTTTTACCCAAGCTTTGTCATTAAAGCATACCAAAAGGTCATGTTCCTCTTCCACTTCCAGGAACAACTTGATTTCATCTTTCAATTCAAATACATGATTCACAACATTTCCTTTTCCAGCGTACTGCAGTATAGAAAAGAAGAGCCTCGTGATTAGAATCCATGTCTTAGCACAGTTATTTAAACAGACGGATGTTAAGAGCTTCAGATTTGATGTAGTTTACGATTTTTATCAGCGAATCAAGTACCTCTGGCAGAGGAGTTGGAAGACTCTTACTGGCAAGGGATGATGCAGTGGATTTCCTTTGCTTGGGTAGCTGGTTCATTTATCTTTTTCTGAAAGCCCGATTTTGATCCAAGCACAGATGGGTTACTATCCATACAAACTCCATAAATGTTTTCCCACTTAAATCCTCCAGTCTCAAAAAATGTATTTATCTTCTCCATAATATCTTCATTTTTGTAATAGTTTCAAGTTGACTACAAAATAGGAGCTCTTCTTCAATATCATCTGAATTAATATATTTCACGAAAACAAGCATTTGAGCACACGATCTTATATCTGTTGATTCATCAACTTATAAAGAAAACAATGGTGAAACCTTGATTTCATTCAAAATCTACTTTTTAACGTCTAGGGAGCGTTCTGATACGCGTCACTGAGATTTAATACATTAGACTGAGATATTCATTGCATCTTTATTTCACTGAGATCTCCAAAAATTAATTTCACCATCTTCAACATGCAGGGTTTGATGAGCTTTTCTTCAATTGTGTGAGGTTTTTTTGTTTAGCAATTTTCAATAAGACTTCATATCATGGTTACATTGATGCTGTGCTCACTTGCTGAAAACTTCCTTTTTAGATCAATCTCTGTATGTCTCTGTTCGTTTTTAATGTTTGCAAATAATTTCATTCCGAAGAAAGAACTTCAAATCCTTTTTAGTGTGAGATATAATTTAAAGCCTAAATGCATTTTTTTACTATAAATAATGTTTTAGGAGTAGGAGCAAGTATTTGTTCAGAAGAAAGCTGTTATTCTACTCTCATGTACTTTTCTTATCTTCTTTCAAATTTCAAAATTGGACGTAAAAACAAATCGTCTCTTAGACAAAGTAATGCACAGATTGTTTTTCTTTCTAATACGATTAGCAATAATTCATAGATAATCTAAATTCTATTTATTCTAAACATCTTTATTTGATGAATGTGTTCCTGATCTATAGACTAGAACTAAACAAACTTAGTTGACTATTTCAAGGTTATTTGACGAGGACCTGATTCCCCATCATCTTCCAATTTATGGAGCCTTCCTATTTTAGGATCACTCCTAAATATCCTATCGTCGTTTTTATTCTTTCCACCCACTCATGACACATTATATAATATTAGAAGCATTCATATGCATTATGTTATAAAATTATAAGTATTAAGTTTACCTTCACAACAAAAAATACGTGTTTCGTGAACCGTGTCTCAATACACACAAATTCTCAAACGATATATCTCAAACATTTACTCGATTTAGTATTCAATTTCTTTCGAATATTTACGTTTAAATTGTAATGGAAATACTTAAAATGGGCTTAGTCATGGACTTTTGAAATTGATATTATTCATTCGGGCCAAGTATGCATCCAAATTAAGACCGATAAATATAATTTTCCATGTTAATAATTTTAATAAGAATCGTCACGAGTCTCCAAACAACATCCCACGTGATGCATGTGATATGAATATTATAATGTAGATTTCAAATAATAAATGTGTGAAATACACGGCATAGCGTTAATCCACGAAATGTGCGAATCGATCTATTAACAGCATTGTTTCAGCTCAAAATTAAATAAGATTTTTCACTGCGAAACTGAAACACCGTGTTAGATTTTTCCGCAATTTATCTTGCAAAAAATCTATTTGCGTGCAGCTATAAAATGGGAAACAAATGTCTGTTTCCGTTCGGCCCTCCGTGAAAAAGATTTACAATTGACCATTTGCTTTCTCGCCTCTATCCATTCAAACATCATTTCGGTATGTATGCTTAATATATAAATAAGCTGAAATTCAACACCGATTGTTGTGGAATTAAATTCTAGAATTATTCACTGTGCTTTAAAGACGGGATGTAATCAAATTTTTGTGCGGCTCCTGGATATAAATGGGAAAATTCATCAGGAAATTCGTTGTTTAATCCGCGTATATTGAGAAAATTATAAATATTTTAGCGAATACCAGCTTCGGAATAGCTCTATGACCTAATTTTGCCAGTGTAATTAAAATGGACGGCGTTCTTATTAAATTATGGTTACATGACATTCATCCACGTGTCGATACATATTAACATTTTCGCTCCAGGATTATCTAAAATAACTATGCGGTATTTGTTACAACATTAAATTCATTTAAAATGTAACGCCAAGATCGAGCCATTAAAGTTTACATTATGTTGTTTGCATAAATTTTGTTATTTAACGGCGAATGAATCGGTATAGAAGCGATTCGCATCACTAAATCATCCTTGATCGCTTTATCACAAATGCGTCTAATAAATTTCGCGCAGGAAAATTTTTCGCGGAAACCAAAAAAAAACGCCTTTTCTCTAAAATGAATTTAGTTTTTTTTCTCTCTGGGAAAGTCAACAAGACGCTTTTCCTCGAGTAGATTACAAGATATCGTGGGTAAAATACGTGGGCTGACATAAACACATAGTAAATAGCCTTAAAATGGTGATTGTTTAAGACGTGGTACGTATGTGACATAATATTAAATGAAACGGCGGCTCTAATCCCAGTAGGCTTTTTTTGCAACTAGGGTCAATTATTGGTCACACCGAAAATAAATTGTGACGTTAGACTCAATGTTCATGTGCTAACCGACTCTTATATTTAGAATATACCGCATCAAAAGAATCGAGTGTTTCAAAAGAATATTGCGTATTTATTAGGTAAGCATATATTTTTTAAACAATTTATAAATTATTAACGCCTTAGCGGACACGTCTGCATCATGCAGTCATTTTTTATACCAAAAATGATTCATGATGCATACGCAGCGGTGTCCGCCAACACATTAAGAAGACGAACAGATTAATACGTAGATATTAAGGGATAGATATTTTTTACTTGGTTTTCATACATAATAACTAGGGAATCCAGTCCCGGGATCCCGGGTGTTCATGAATCCCGGGACTAGTAAACGTATTCCCGAAAAATTCGAGATTGAACTTTTTATCTAACAGAAATCGTACACCTCAACACCACGACGAAGGCTACTAAATTGAGACATTCCCGCCGATAGCTGGATGCTTAGAAACAGTGGCGTAACTACTAATTGGCGAGCTTAGGCGACGCCTAGGGACAATAACTGTCTAATCTATATATACATATATACAGTATATATATGTTTTTCAAATAGTTATATTAATCATTCCCTACCGGTGATGTATTTACTACACCTCGACTCTAATAATGGAAATATCGATATGAAATATAGTAGATACGGGGTTCAGAATTTTTGTATTCATCCATAATATAATTACGAATCACATAGAAGTAGTATAGTATATAAGTATTCATCTGGAGCGACGGAAACAAATAATTTGTCGGGAAATCGGGAATTTTGCGAGTTTTAGCAGAAAGGAATTGTATCAGTCAAATTGATGGTATTATACGAAAATGGGGGCATTCAAAACAAAAGGAAGAGAATTCTGATTAGAGGAGTGTGCTTGTTGTATGATTACGCTCGTCTTCACACAGCTTTAGACATCAAATCGCTCTTGGATTTATTTGACATAAAGAAGCTTGTGCCACGTCTCACCAGATGCATTGAACGGGATGGTGATTATGTTGAAAAATAGTTAAAAAGCGTATTAACAATAACCTGTATTTTTTTCAAAAACACTTTTTCTAAAAAAATATAAAAATTTAGTACACTTACTTTCGGGATATGCCTCGTACATCAATAGAACGCAATCTAAGAACTTTTTCATCTTTGTTCTTTGATGAACTTTCACAAATAATTCATATGATGTGGATTCATGTTCTGATGCCAAACTATAAATATATTTCGGATTCTCAATGAGCAGCTTCAAACTTGCCTGACAGCACCTTTATCTAACGTTTTTTTAGAAAAGAAGTTAACATCTTCAGGATTAACCTTGCATTAAATGCCTTTGCTATTAGGAATAACTGCAAGTGGCAATTATTAAGCTTATCAAAACACAAACGATCCTGAAAACTAAATGCCATAGTCGCTAAGTTTTAGTTTTAAATGAATTTAAATGTTTTTATATAATTTTCTAATTAATCATCAACAAAGAGAATAAGAGAAGAATGGATTACGGATATATAGCTTTTGATTTATTCAAAAAGAACTATTATATTCTTTAAACTATTTTAGTATTAAATATAGCTCAGGCTAATATATAATTCAATTTAATATTTATGTTCGCTAACAAGAAAAAATAAATCATAGACCATCTGTAATAATATCAGTCGTTATGCTGAACGATTTTTTAACATTATTTGAATGATGCTAATTCAAGCGATTAATTCATACTTTTTTCTCTTCAAACAACATTAGCCATCCGTTTCGTTAAATCAAATTGAGATTCCTGGAATCAATGGATCTCAATGGTGCATGCCGAATAAAATATTGTGGCATACTTAAAGAAAGGTTTGCCAAAAGTTGAATGTTAATATTATCATTTTTTCTATATATAGAAATATCGACATCGCGTGGGATCGTTTAGGGACATTACCTCATTCTTCAACCCAGCACGGATCAATATCCCCATCAAATTAACCCGAAATCGAAATCTCCGGAAAACTCCGACCCTGCGCCGAAACCGGTCTGTTTTATATCCACTACGAAAAAAGAAGACATTATATTTAATGGCGGTTTTCCCCATTGAAATCCACTCCTTGCGAGTCGAGTTTTTCTTCTTTGACAAAGAACAAATAGCGGCACGGCGATAAAAAAAAGGAACCTTTTCGTGGATCGGCCATAAATAAAGAGTCCGCAAGCCGAAATGTAGCCAGCGACCGTGAAAACAAACAACAATAGTGTTGATTCTGGTATTATACAACGACCACTCCCCTTGGAATTATTAGCTTATAACTTATTTGTTGGGACAAATGCGGTACAACAAATGACCCGGAAGATCCCTTCGAGGACTTATCCGATTGGCCTGGAGGCCAATAAATTCCAAATTCGCAGACATCCGCACGGAATGCTAAAGCAATCTACAGATTATGATATACAATACTGTAACTCAATAGCATAGCATATATAATATATATACAATGACAAATATATATTTCTGGATAGATAACCTTTGATCTTTGAAATTATTCAATATTCCAAATTACGAAAGAGAAATCAGGTATCCATCGTATTTTTTTTTTTTTCAATTTTCACATAGTTTAATGATGATTCATACTCAAAAATAATCATCTGTGACTCCAAACATTTCAGATTTTTATTTAACATCCACCACTTGTTGTTCAATACAACCACCATCGGATGTTCTTGGTTTTTTATTCGAGTCTGTTTAGAAAGTGGTCATCATCAAAATATCAATTTCGAACCAACCATCAAAGATCAACCAGTTGTGCTCGTCCACAAAAATTAACGCTACACATCTATATAATATTTTATTTATAATATATCCGTCATAAATTTTATTGTAATTATATATAATATTTAAAATATAATCATTAATTTTCTTTTTGAGAATTCTTCAAATAGTATAAGGATTTGTCCTCATAAAATAGCCCACTTATGATTTCTATTATGGCTCTATAAAAATTGGAGCTTCGTTGAACTATTATGTGTGTTCTACACCAGATGAATTATCGAATACTAACCGAATACCAGTCGAATACATTCAGTTTCATATTACAAATAAGACTGGATAAAAAATGTGAACGGTTTATAATAATTTTAGATGTAAACAGAATAACCGCGTCGAAAAAATCGACCCCTAAATCCGGCTTAACGCCGATGGAAGCTTATTGTGAGCGAAATCATCATGTGTATGAAATTATCAACATTCAATTGCTCAAATTCAAACTAAATTAGGTTGACCTTTCAAAAAAATATTTAATCAGAAACCCCAAGGAAAGCATCCAAGTTTGATCAATAGAAAAGGGATTTTCAACATATTTATTACGTTGGGGAATAAGTTCGTAGCGTTTTTATCAAAAACTTTTATCTGAACAAAAATCAATAGTTTTAACAATAAATTAATTTATTATGTATTCGCCGTCGCTGTTCGTTCATATGGTTCGAAAAGGAGCAGAAAAGATGGTAATCCGTCGGTAAAAGGTCTGGAGAATACGGCGGATGCTGAAGGACTTCCCATTCGAACTCTTGGAGTGAGGCTTCGATGACTTGTGCAGCATGGGGCCTAGCGTTGTCGTGAAGGAGTATGATTTGGTCTTGTCGATGGGATCTTTTTAGTTGAATAGCCATGCCCATGAATGCACTATGCCCACCCTGTCCCACCAAACGCAGATCATAGACTTCTTTGGATGGAGGTCAGGCTTGACTCTCAGCTTTGGCGTATTTCCTGGAGCCACCAATTTCTTTCTTTGCTTCATTAAAGGCGCCATTTCTCATCTCCCGTGACGATTCGATACAAAAAGCGCTGTTTATGACCGCGTATTGCTCGATGGCTGGCGAGATGTTGAGAAGCAATTTGAAGGTGATTTTCTTTGTTGCTTGCTTTCGTTAAACTCGTGAGGCACCCAGGCTCCTAATTTTTCGGCAAATCTCATTGAATGAAGATGATTAAGAATCGTTTTATGATCGCAATTCATTTTTTCGGCCAATTCATAACTTGTTTGACGACCGCCCTCCTTCAAAAATGCTTTAAGAAGCTCTTCTACGGGGCGTATCGTCAACATAAAAATCGCCATTTTTGAATTTTGCAAAGCATTTCCGTGCTGTAGACTCACCTATGACGTCTTCTCCATATACGTTGCAAATTTCCCGAGCTGCTTCAGCAGCTTTTTGACCTCAATGAAAAGCGAAGAAGAGTAGGTGCCCAAAGTGTTGCTTTTTACCTCCTGGATATTCCATTTTTAAGACTCAAAGGTAATAAAATATTAAATTATTCAAAAAGATGATTAACACAGATTTGTAGAACAGAAAGAGCTCTATCGAATGAAAATTATACACTTTGTCAAAAAGCATAAAAAAATGTTGCAAAATAAAAGAATATAAAAACGCTACGAACTTATTCCCCAACCTGATACATATTATTTTATATTCGAGTATTATGAACATTCTAGCTAATACAAATTATTTCTAAATGAAAATTATATTACCCACTGTTCGTTTGAAAAAAAAATTGTTTACCTTTCGGTATCCTTACATATATTCCTTGAGCTTCTTTTGACTTAAAGACATCTAATATATATTTGACAACAATACAATGGCTACAATTTTACTAGCATAAAGTTAAGTTCATTCCTATCAATTAAACATTTGACAATAAAATTTGCAGAAATGTAATAAATCTAATAAAAAAATTATTGATTGCATTCCAGCCAGAACGCATACATCCTTGATTTCTTAAAGTACTACATTTTTGTCATCCAATCTTGACATGTTGAATGGTATTTCACCATCATTTTTTTTATCTGTGTGTACATTACATAATTTGTGGTTGAATTGATTTTTATTGCATACCAAGTCCCGGCATTACATAAAACCATATTTTTATGCTGTTGACAAAGCATGATATTTTTTTAACAAAAGAAAAATTATGGCATTTGTCATCTGGGATTATGCCAGCGAATTAAATGATGGCCCCTCACCGCGGGCAATAATTTAATACTCTGGCACACAAATTTCTCTTCATATCCCATACATCCCGAACTTAATTATCAAATGATGTGACCATACGGCAATTAATTTGCACGAGAACGATAATAAGTATCATCACGCCATGTTTCGTTTTCTTTGAACGTTAGCGCATTTTTGAAAACGACCCGATGCCGTAATTACGTCCGGGATGAGCGCGAATATCGATCTTGCAGCGGAGTAAACTTTTCCAGGCCATAATTGTGAAATATGTCTCTGCTGTATTTTTCTTTGAAGTCGACTAAAGCCTATTTTAAATTCGCGCACGTTCATTTCTCGCTACAACAATAATTTCAGAGGCATTAAAAAGCCTATTTTGCCCAGGGCGGGGGCGTTTCGTTCCCCCGAAAATAGCAACTAATGCCTAATTATACGATTTCTTGAAATATGCGCGAAATATTAAATCTGCTCAGATTAAGCCCGAACAAACCGTGGGATGCTGTACGAAAGACAAAGCAAGCAACATACTTCGCTACCGAATACACAGATCAATGCTGAAATAACAACGAACAGACCAGGCTGGATAAGACGAAGAATGAGATAAATATATTACAGTGATATGTATAGTTTGAAAGCACATTTATGTGGTGAAAATAAATTAATTGAGCTCCAGGTGGTCGTTAAAACCATCGCTGATTAGCTGAAGTCTTCAGAGTCCCATTACAAGTGGTTGAAATAAAAGCTATACCACATTTATCGATATCAACATATATCTAGTTTATAGCTCAACATCTCCAACTTGCCAATTCCCTCGTGCTATTTTCTGGAAGGCGGGATTTAATGTGCCGCATACACATTACATCGATATGATGTAACTGTGTACAACAAATGGAGATAATGTCATTTGCAGAAAATATAATTAAGGTTCATTAGCAGTTAAATATATATATATGAAGTTTTTAAGATTTATGCGAGTCATATTTATTTGATTTTAATTTTCAAAATGTTTGAAAAAACCGTGTATTCGACCGCGTTTTTTAAGTTTTCTAAAGGCAAAAATTATAATCGAATCTTTACCTTGGATATTTCGAACCAACTATCGGGCTCATTAATTTTTGATAATGAAAGAAATATGTAAGTTTAAAGTCGTTCTTTTTTAAGAGATCATATTTAATAAACGCAGTTCACAGAAATAACATACCATCAAAATATTGTAGATTCTTACCACAATATCATATATGTACTTCATCTTTCTAAATATATCCGTCTAAAACTCATACGCCTATTATTGTGTGTAACCATATTTGCAAGATAAATGAGCATTTCGTACAAAATGTTCCTCGAAATTAAAATATATTTAGAATACCGTAATAAAACTTTTTATTATTGGAGCCTGTGTTGTACTAGTTTTTGAGCTATTTTTATTCACAGTGTGAAGAATATTTATAGTAAAAGCTTTAAAGAGGCTTTGGAATACGAAATTGTTACGGAAGACATCCCGAGGCTTTATCCGGGAATTTTTATATTCTGATCCTGCGTCTTCCGTAAAATTCTAGCCTCGCTTATGCTGAAAAATAAAAATGACAAATGCCACGTCTACAGTGCATTTATTTCTCAACTTGAAGACAAAGGAAACAAGAAACGCATTCGCATAAAAGATTGCAGGATAAGTCTCTGGAGACCTCTGAATGGTCTCAGAACGTGCATAGAATGCATTATAAGATTATTTACCACAAGTGGAAGCCAACGACAATAAGGTATTTTTGTTAGTTCTTCAGAGAATACATTCATTAACGATAGTGCATTAGAGCGCAGTTTGATTACCTACGCCATTAAATGAATCTTTTTAATGGATTTCATCATCTATGAACAGAAGGTGTTTCTATTTCGATATTATATAAGCATCTAAAGATTTATGGTGGAGGCTCTATAAATTCAAATATAGGGATGCTCTTGTCAATATTAATTTGCGTTTTCGTATTCATGAGTTGATTATCATTGACGGAGCATTTTAAGCACGCTAGACTAATCATCGTAGCAAAATGTAAATACACATTTAAAGGATGGTATATTTTGAATATTTCTTAATCAAATTTTGAAACGTTTAAGACTGCTAATTCTTATAAGAATTAAAAACAGCAAGACTATTTTCAATCATAATTATGAATGCAAACAACCATGTGTACTTCAACATATCCACAAATAACGATTTCCTATTTATTAAGAGGATCTTTTTAAATCAGAATTGTTCTAAAGGAATATTTTTATGGTAGATTTATCAATAATAAACAGGAATAACTTGTTGTAAGCCACCAAAATAGTTTTCTGCGAATATTTATACGCATTCACAGCAAATCTATCTACTAATGCTGTCAGTGATTCCAAAATATCTCTTTTATTTATAAACTAGACTTTTTTAAGGCAAGCAAAATGAAAACATCACCCTGTGGGCGTGAAATGTGAAAGGAGGACGAATGAATAATAAAAGCTGGAGGAAAGTCGGAGATTCCGCCTTTTGACTCGGCTACTTAACAAAAGAATCCCTCCCGAATTTAAATATACATACAAATGACTCGGGCTTTCACTGTATGAAGTCAATTATTACGATCGTTCGAGGAGAACTCGGACGATGAATTTAATTAAGCTAAGGCGATCCTTTCACAGCCGAAAATATGAAAGAACACTATGGAATTGAACGGTTCCGAGATCTGATCTGTCTTAGAGAGACAAGCTGTCCACCGAAGTGGAAGGGAAAAGCGAAGTGGAGGCTGAAATCTATTTTTAAAAAATCGATTTCATCCCCTAGTATAGAACTTAGAACTGTCGATCAACGTGAAAGCCTGAAACTCTATCATCGCTTCGAGCGTCTTTCATAAAAACCTACCTCGCCATCCTTAAATTATAATATCGTATAACAATCAATTTATTCACATAATATCATTAAAATAACAGATTTGTCAAGAATCTTCTATAACCATATCGTCATCGAACATACCAATGATTTCTTTGAATTTGTGCGTCAAAATTTATGATAAAATACAATTTACCTTAAATTCAAAGCAATTGACGGTTTTTGTTGCTCTTGTTTCGGCCAATTACCTTTCTTTAAAATATGTTAAAGTCATCATAAAATCAAGTTTCATAGAATTTGCCTATGAATCACAATAATTTGCTCATAAATAATCAATAATAACTGGAATAATACGACCAAACAG
This sequence comes from Stenopsyche tienmushanensis, assembly GCA_008973525.1. Classification (NCBI taxonomy): domain Eukaryota; kingdom Metazoa; phylum Arthropoda; class Insecta; order Trichoptera; family Stenopsychidae; genus Stenopsyche; species Stenopsyche tienmushanensis. The sequence goes on along the minus strand of WACJ01000255.1, from coordinate 12,441 downwards.
ACTTAATTTTTGATCAAATCATTTATAATTCCATCGTATATTTTGAATATATATTTAAATTCAATTTTTCTTAGGTTTAGTAAAATGCTGATAGAAAATTGGGATATTTTTAGATATCTGAGTAAAAAATGCAAAATATCAGTATTATGATGTTGATTTTAAATTGGAATCAAATGAAAACCATAACAGTAATTCTATCTACCAGCCAATTTGGATACGATTTATGATTAAATCCGATCGTTTAAACTCGATGTAATAATCTATTTTCACTGACATAATATTTTCATCAGATGAAGGATTGTATCAGTAGATTACTTATTTAATTAAGAATATATTCTTAGAAAATTTCTATACAAATTGAACATCAAAGCTCTTTATCAACAAGAATTAAGGCTTTAAAATTTTGATGAGAATGATATTTCATACATTTTTCTTAGAAATAGAACCTATCAAAGCGTATTTTTAGGCAATTATATTAAGGAGAAAAGAGCAGGTAAATATTCTTAGAAGCCTTATAATATTTACATGGGTTGAAAAACACATGGACTTCTCGGAATTACAATATTTTTGAACATGTAATGATCTTCTTGGGTAGAAGATAAATACGATATCCTTCAATATAAATGTATATTGATGATGAGGAATTATTAATATGAGTATTAAATACATATATTTAACAACAATCTTGAAACTTGAAGACTATGATACACATACCATAATTGAAGACAAGACAAGGGCTAATAATATTTATTTATTACTCAGTTTAACGTTGAAAAATATTTACATTAGCAAATGGGCGTATTTGAGAAATTGAACCTCATATAATAAGACTATGCATATGATTATTGTACCAATTTCTCAAATATTGATATGTAGCTTACATTGAATCTAATAGGTTATAAAGAGAACCTATTTATATAAGTCTACATAACGACGATGTATATTTTTTAATATTAATTAGGCCATTCATTGTGGGCGGTCGGTTGTCTGGCTATTATTACTGAACACTTATAGTTCTGCATGCTATTTTCAGATATTGACAATATTTCATGACTTTGTATGTATTATACAAGAAAAAGACAATATTTTTAATCCACAAACTTTTCTTGATTTAAATCGATGTCCAAAAAAAAATACATATTAATTTTGCGACATGTGGAGAACCATATATTGAAGAACATAGATTTTGATGAAATATGTATAAAAATATCAAAATATAAATACAAAATTTAAAAAAACATTACTGTTATCACCAGACCAAGTGTTACCAACTTCCCACTTTGTTATAATAATACTATATATTTTTTAAATCAAAAGTCATCTTAAACATTGAACAAAGTATTTGCCTATTGTACACCACAATGTCCAAAATAGTAATTGCCCGAAATTAACACTGATATCCTTAATGATGATTTAAAACCAGACCAGATTAATTTAACGTAATTCCTTCAAATTCAAAAAATGCCAACGCTAACCAGAGAGTTGCCATTAAAAAGTGATGAAATATTCAGGTCATAATTTTATGTGCAGTGTTCTTTGAATATTAGTTTCTATTTGTATTTTTCTATTAAGATGTGAAAATTAATGCCAAATAATCAAATGATGATGGTGGGGCAAAAATAAATAAAGTAAAAGACGATGTTGATATTAAATCGGACAAAAACTGAGAGGATACAAAGAAGCAAATGAGAGATGATCAGAGTTATTGAATGACAAAATCCATGAAATAAAATCAATTTTTGAATCCCTAGATAATTGACTATGACAGTATTGATTGACAACTATACATTAATCTGTCGCATTGTCATGCAAATGACATGACGCTCCAAATATGGATGCTGAATATTTAATGCAATATATACTCAAATATATTAAATTTTCAAACACTCCAAATTTCAACATTGATTAGTTTCTAAAAAAAATGATTTCATTAAATATAAACGAATTTTCAACCCCTACTTTTGAATTAATTAATGTATTCCATAAAGGGTGCTTAAATTAGTTAGAGCAAAATTGATATTACTGATTTAAATTAATTTAAAAAAAATTGTATTCGTCTTTCAATTCAGCTTTTCAAATTTCCCAAAATCATATTATCAAAATGGCTCAAAGGAAAAAGTTTTATTGGAAACAGGACAACATTAAATGACAGGTAAACTTCCCTTTCTTAAGAAAAAAAAGGATCCGCATAAGCGACCGGAATAAACTTTAAATGCGAATAGTTTTTCCGAAAAATTCGCAACCATTTCCCGGAACAGGTCATTCATTCCGTTTTATACACAAAGAAAAATATCCTAAGGTTAAACGAATTTAAGCACACGAAATATATTAATAAATCAGATATTTGCATGAAATACATATACGGTGACCTTCCAGGCGAGGCATTCAAAATATCGTGATCAAAAGTTTATTTAATAAATCACGATTAATATGTTCGTTCTGCCGTCGAGGGTTTTCCATATTTTTGCATAACCGATTCTGATAAAAATTAAATCATCTGATACAGACTTATTATAGACGTATAAGCCTATTTAGGTATGGAGGATCGAATGAAAGACGCTTGCCTTTTAAATAAAATATTTTAGAAGCCAAATGCAGGAGATATCTACATCTCGGATTGCCACTTTGAACGAGTTTAATCATGGAATTGAACTCCATTTCTGAATTTAATTTGATTTTTCACTGGAAAATATAGCGGATAAATGTATGCTGGAAATTGGATAGTTCGTCGAAGAACTAGATTAAAAATATTACTGAGATATGTTCAGAAAGTAAATGTACTAGATTTTTATATTATTAAAAAAAATGTAAAAAAAGGAATAACTCTCGATCATTTTTAAGTAATTATAATAATATAAAAGTAAATAAATAAATCAAAATTATAATTTAATCGTTAATTATCAATTTTTATCGGTTTTTATGACGTTCAGACCTTGCAACCGTTCCTAAGAGTTAAATATTAAAAGTTCACCATGTTTTAATTTATCCCTCTCTTTGAGGATTCCTCCTTTCGGTGTCATCGAATGAGCGGTCAGAGATAAATAATCGTCCCCTCTGCAGAGGTTAAATACGAATTTCCGTCGCACATGCTGCGAGCTCGTCTCGGGGCTGCGGGGCTCCATCGCCACTGAGAGCGGAGCCCCTTCGCTTCTCGTCAAGACCCTTCAGACCAAGATGAGAGGCGCACCTCTTCGTTTTCTCCACATAATTGCTATCCCGTTTAATGCATGTGATGAGCAGTGTCACAGAGTCCTTTGTGCCCTCCTCGAATAACTCTCCTGCCATCTCCTTCCACCATTTCAGAACCTCTTTCTGCACCTGCTCGTTTGTTAAAAATTTAATTCCATCCATGTCTGCCTTTAGGGAGATGAAAATATGATAATTTAAAGGCGCCAAATCAGAAGAATACAAGGGATAAGTCCAAGTCCAAATTAGTCCAAGATCGTCTTGGTGGCTAAGGCTGTGTGAAGACGAGCGTATTCATACAACAAGCACACTCATCTCATCAGCATTCCCTTCCTTTTGTTTTGAATGATCTTTTTGATTTATTTTAGGATCTCACTATATTGTTGTGCATGAATAGTCTCCCCCTAAAGCAAAAAAATGACCAAAATGATGCCTTTCCCATGACATTGAGATCATGATTTTTAGCCCCAAATTGTGTTTTTTAATTTTTTGACAATTGGGGAATTAGTGTGAAGACTGTATTTTAAATTCAGACGTGTAATGAGCCACCTGTGTTTTATTTCCAGTCACAATAGAGCTTAAAAATCCTTACCCTTTTTAAGCCCTTCGAGAAACTCACGGGGCCTATTGGTAGAACTTGGTAGAACTTCTTACCGACATCTTTTACGCAACTGGACACTACAACGTGAATTTACGTACTACCATATTCCTGTGATGTTCTCTCTGTTAAGAGATCCCCTTCTATCACGCAGTGTTGTCAACCCTTAAAAAACAAAAAATCTCAGCCATTTATGATCACAGTACACTTACTTTCTGAACAATAAAATGATTGAATTTTTCTTTCAGATAATTTAATTAAAAAATCAAAGAAATATATCTATAGAGATAAGGGTATCCATAAGGGAATCAAAATATATGTTACGCTATTTTTATTCAATATACAATCTAAATTCTAACAATAGGTTATTTACATTACTTTATGAATTGTATTATTTTTTTATATAGAGGATACCTTTTTAAACCCAAAAAAGCAATTTTTAGTGACATAGCTTTAAATTATATTGGAGTTATATGAATTCAATTGAAGTACTTCACGTTTGCCATTTTTTCGAAAAATCACCCAGCTTCAGTGTAAAGAACAGTGCTGAATTGCCCGGACCATAACCTGTTAAGAAACTTTTGAAGGAATAGCCAATCATTAATCAATTTATTCCTAGAATAATATCGGGCAATTAGCTATGAATTAATCCTATGTTATTTTTCATTGTCGTCAATTTTCTATACGGCAAATTCGAAGAACAGTCTATAAAAAAACTTCCTAATGATCTCGCCTAATTCTTCTTACATTATTATGTCTGCATTATAATAAAAACGATGTTTTTTTAATACTTTTTCATCAATCATTTATTTTCCATCATTACCTTAACACACTACTGTCGACTGTATGATTTTAGTCTTATTAGCGTTTTCAATCAAGAAATGATTATTTTAATCGATTAGACTAATCAATTATAGTTTGAACGAAAAGTTAAAGAGGAAAAGTATATCCATATTTTTTAACATAAAAAAATTATTTAAGACAAAATAACTAGCTAGGGCTTTAGCGATATAATAAAATAACTCATATAAATTTACAAGTATAATTTGATGAAAAGCTTATTAAAGCAATTGGACTGCGCAGATAACCTTTTATCATTGAAGATCTCGCAATTAAATTTAGAAACACACTCGTCTTAAGACCGAGCGTTTGAAAATTTAATAACAAAATGTCTTGTTTATTCGTTAAGACGTATCCGGTGTCGTAGACGTCTAAAAGCGTATGAAGTTAATCAGCGAAAGAAGAAAATTTTGATACAAACTTCGCTCTCTTAGTTTTAATTGAAGAAGTTTCACAGACGAGCTCCAAGTCGCGAAGATGTCTCTCGAAGAGATCGGTTTAAACTTTTTTAAGAAATTAAATTCAATTACTGGCTGAATAAATACGTACGAGGAGTTGGCTATCTTTAATTGAATGCTTCCCGATCGGAAGATAATGCGGACATCGCATGTATACGATGTGTATGATATGCGGTGCTAATTCCGCGTTAATAAAAAGAAGATTAGTTCAATTCTTGGTCGTAAAACAGTAATTAGTTAAGTTCGCAGCGAAGATTTTGGAACTTCGGAACAGAGATGTCATAGCTTATCCGCCCAAGCTCAGGTTTAACTTTATATAAATGTCTTTAGAAATTGTACCATCGCTTTCCTTACTCACCGGAGTTAAGCACGACTAATATCATGATTATCAAATTTAAGTATGGATTAAATTCTCAAGGATTTCAGCGCTATCACATAATTACATTTATTTATTTCTGGAAATTCATTAATCATTTATTTTATGAGTGGAACAACATATCTTGAATGTGAGCTTTTCTCATAATTAACTTTTATCATGACATTCGGCATCAAACTCGTTTTAAAAGCAATATTATAATGTCATAAATACTCCAAAAATTAAATGAACAACTTGATTGAGAGGCAATTTTTATTGAAATTTTCAATAAAAATAATTCTTACCACCTTTCTAGGTCTTAGACATTAGGAAATCGATAATACATCCATATCTCACTTTATGACCTAGATACATTCGTATTTATATTAATATTTCCAATCGTTCGTCCCAAATCAGATTAAAATAAATCGTTGAAAAATATATTCCAATTATGAGTGATTGATTCGCAATAATTCCTCTCGTTTCATAGTTTTTCATATGCCTAATATTCCTATTAATATTACCTATTGAAAACTGCATTGAAAATCATATATGTTTTTAAGAAGAAAAAGAAATAGGCAATAGTAAGATTCTTAACGACACCAAAGATATAAAGATTTGAATATTTTTATCCGATAATCTTGTCAACAGTCGTCTTGTTCAGCTGCGGGGCTTAACTAGTCAACACTGTTAATCGTATCTTTGAATTAAAAGCTAAAATACGTAATTTATAAAAATATATTAAAAAATCATGACTTTAATACTTTACTACCTGAAGAAAAAGAGTTAAAGATATTTAAATATAATATTCGGCTTTATAATATACTTTGTTTATATTTACTTATCAAAATTGTTTACGAAATGATCCTTTTTATCAAGACGTGATACTCCATTTTTGCACATCTCTATAAAAATATATTAAAAAATCATGATTTTAATACTTTACTACCTGAAGAAAAAGAGTTTAAAGATATTTAAATATAATATTTTGGCTTTATAATATACTTTGTTTATATTTACTTATCAAAAATTGTTTACGAAATGATCCTTTTTATCAAAGACGTGATACTCCATTTTTTTGACACTATACAAAAAAATTACAATATTTTGAGGTGCTTCAGTATTCTCTATGTAGATCGTCGATCTTTCACTTGTTTGCTCTACTTAGAGCAGCCCTTCAAAGACGATATTTAACGTCTGATTAAAATTGTAGACATACCAGATAGTTTTATTGATAATTTTTTACAAATCATTAAAATATTGCTCGTTATTAACATTTTCTCTTTGAATAATTTATAAACAACATTGTAGAATGGCTCTCACAGTCGCTTTCAAGCATATTGTAGTTTTACCTACAGAAACACTTCGAGATAAATGACTTCAATGCATGCAAATTTATTAATATGAGAGACAACACGGGTAAATATTTTGTATGATTACTGCATTTAAAACGTATTATATGTAAAAGTTTGCTTCTATTCCGGCCTCGTTTAATATTCGTAGCACATTTTTTTTTTGGTACCGAACGTTTACACTGAATGAAACAGTTTTCATACAAACAGACATTTCATTCGCTGAAAGTGTGTCTAGAATTATAATGCAATATTCCCACGTGTACTTTGTAATTGAAACTTGATATTTTTTCGCTTTGAATTTGAAATTCAGCTCGACACACTTTTTAGTTCTAGATAAAAAAAAATAAGTAGGCTTTTATTCCATTTTATCGTTGTGAGCGCTATAACTCGCTGAAAGCGCCCTACTGGAGATGGATTTTTATTGCTCAGGTCAGTTGGAAGCATTCAATTAGAAAGTGTAGATAAAGTCAGCTCAGGTCGTTAAAGCTTTCTATTTATATATGTTTTCAAAGAATATTATGCTGGACTAACGGGGGGTGTCGGCAGCTCTACCCCTAGCTTTGTTATGAAATAGACTGCTGGAGTGGAGATAAAGCCCCTCACTATTTCTGTATGCGAAGATAAGTGAAACCTTCGTTTCATGGAAAATCTTCTAAGGCTCGCTCGAATGTGAGCACAATAACTTTTCAGCATGTATAATCCCTGTCAAATAGTCGATTTCCATTCGGCAAAATGAAGAATTTCGCGCAATAATGCTGTATCCGGATTTACGCAAGGGATGTAAGAACTCCTCACTTATGTATGAAGTGAAAGCACTCCGTTACAGAAAAAAGGTTCAAAAGATATCATTTCGAGATTTGAAAGATTTGTAATAAACAGCCGATATTTTTGAAGCTAAAAATAATTTATTGAAAGCTGTGGATTTGGTATTAATAAGATGGCTGAAACTGTGACTTCATTTAAATTTGAATATTATATCATACTGACAATCTACTATGAAAAATAATTGAAATTGATGTCTAAAATGATAATTTAGCCTTTCTTCTAATGTAACCCAATTGAAAATCATCAAAATATGTTTAATATTCAGGTCAATAGCTTTTAATTTAAGCTTCTTTTCGTAATCTCTTTGATTGCGTATCTTAGTCAAATCTCTTTTGTTCAACATTCAATATGCGCATAATATATATATGGAATTATTTCGATTTTATATTTCAAAAACATATAATAACTAATAGAAATCCATACATTTAAATACGTTAAATCTTCAGACAAAAAATCCATGTGACCATAATATTATTTTATGTTTATAATCCTACGCTTTTTATACACTTCATAGATTTGACGCCAGAAAATGCAGAAGTTCGAATTAAAATATTGAAATTCAAATCCAAACGTGACCGTACGGTCACAGAAGAACAAGCAAAATAACTATTGCAAGCAATAAAACTTTTTTACTAATCTGAACCAAAGTTCATTATATTTACTTAATTGTTATAAGCGTAATTACAGCTCGATATTCACCAGTTTTAGGTGCTCATGAACCCCGGGATTAGTAAACGTAATCCCGAAAAATTCGGAATTTAAATTTTTATCTAACAGAAATCGTACACCTCACCTGCACGATGAAGGCTACTACAATAAATCGATACATTTCCGCCGAAATCTGGACGCTTGGAAACAGTGGCGTAACTACTAATTGACGAGCTTAGGCGACGTCTAGGGGCGGTAGCTGTCTAATCTATGTATACATATATGTTTTTTAAATTGTTATATTAAGCTTTCCCTACCGGTGATGTATTTACTACACCTCGACTCTAATAATGGGAATATCGATATGAAATATAATAGATACGGGGTTCAGAATTTTTGTATTCATCCATAATATAATTAAAAATCACATCAAAGTATTATAGTATATAAATATTCATCTGCAGCGACAAAAATAAATAATTTGTCGGGAAATCGGGAATTTTGCGAGTTTTAGTCCGTGTCTCAACAGGAAGGAATTTTATCAGTCATATTGATGGTGTTATACGAAAATGGAGTCTAACGCGGTCTTCAACTCGAACTGGCATTTAAATATCTGATGACGATACCTCCAACGAGTGTGGATGCTGAGCGTGCATTTTCAGCAGCAGGTTGTCTAGCTTCCAAAATCAGATAAAATATTTGAATCCAAATCTGTATATTTAATAAGGCAGGCTAAATAATAAGACTTTCATATTATTAAATTTTGTATCTCTAAATCGGTATATTATCACTTCTATATCATTATTTTAATTTAAGCTTCCAAATATTATTTTTTAAATATTTATTACGGTGCTATAAATAAAATGAGCTACGATTCTCATTCACTTGAAGGGTTTAGCATTGGGAATTTCCCTCGGGAATCAAATATTTATTTTCCATTAAAATACACACGTATACATTTCCTGTATAATTGCTTTAGGTGGGAAGCGGCAGCTGGATAAGTTGCAGCATCGCTCAGTAATCCAAAACTACATTTCAGGGATGAGTATAGATTTTGGGTCAAGGAAGGGCCCTCCATTAAATAGAGTAGGCTTTAGAAAACCACAAAAGAATGCCTGAAAGGAAGTTCAATTTAATCGGTGAAATTGCTTATTTACGAGAATTTTCAACAAATTAAATATGGCGCTGACGAGGTTTTTATCTCGAGATCAAATTAGCCATCAGAGGACAAAAGCTGTGAGAAGCCATCGCGTGGGATATAAAAGAAAACGTCGCCTTGACATGAGAACATATTGTAATAGCAACCTTGATGGAACAACAACCACAAAATGACAATGTATACCTAATTATGTATTCTTATTTAATCGACGATATTCCTTCTCCGGCAATTAGTTATGGTTTCAAGGCGGTATTGTCTTAATCGATATCACCCACCACAATGCCACATTCGAATGAATTTTTAAAAGGAGCGATCAATCAAATACGTTTATGCCTCACACTTAGCGGAGTAAACATACTCGTAGATTTATGTACAATTGTTTCATAAGAGTATTTCATGCTGAAGTGCTCGGGCACAGCACCAAGAGCGTTGTCTTTGGGAATATATTAAAATAATATGGGTTGCATTACAATAAGTCAGCTCGGAGAAATTGGATAGCTTTCGTGTGAAAAGACAATATTGCGAGCACTTATTCATAGAATCCATTACGATACTGAATTTCTAAAACGTATGAATAAAGGTGCAAAGACGATATTTATATAACATATGGAAATACAAAAGAAGAAAAAAGTGAAGAAGGCAGGGCAGAATTAGCTGATGAACATTGATCTGAAAACAGAAAAAAAAAGATTTATATACGAAATTGAACATAAGCAAAATATACAGATTTTCTACATTCAGACATTCTAAATTCATTTACTGTTATAGTAGACTCTCGATTACCCGGGTTAACGCTGGGGAGGATGGAAATGGATAACTGGAAAACACGGATAATCCAAATCATCAAATTTCTACTTGTTTTCGAATATAATTATTATTATTTATTAAGAAGAACGCTTATAGTTAAGCAAACTCTATTAATCTCAAACTCTGTTAATAAAACTCTATTATCACTTCGAATTTTCCTTAAAGTTATTATATCATTATATTCTAAAATACTCTTTTTTCAGTGTAATCAAGCAATGTTTCAATATAGTTCAACGCCATTTTATAACTAATGTAATCACTGATCTTTACTTGTAATGTCACTCTCATTTTCTTTCATTTGAGAAATAAAAGAACGGATATCTGCATCATCCATGCAATCAAAACCTGGATCATTTTAATCATGATCGAGCCATTCCTCGATATTTTCCCTATCCACGTTTTCAAAACATTTTCAATTTTCCAATAATCCATATATTTCAGATATATCATTTGCTTCATTTTCCTCAGAATACATCAATCAATTTTCATGTTAGGAAGAGTCTTTCTCCATAATCGAACAAGTGTTTTTGACTATATTTTTGACCAAGATTGTGTTATTCTGTGTATAGCAAGCATCTAATATCGTAATTTTTCTCTAGAAAATGATGAAGTTGGTATCTTTCTCAGCAAGAGTTTTAAGACGACTGTGGCGATAAAGACGTTTTATTGATGCCTTATTTTTTTAAAATCTTGCGCCTCTGAAACCCATTTATTTTTGAACCAATCTTCAAAAATCTTCCCGTAAATCTGTATCCCTTTCTGGCTATAATAGTCGACAGGAAGATTTTATATTGGAGTTCCCTTAAAAGATCGAGGTTTATTTGCTTTAATAATCATCAAACACTTCATTTTATGAGTTCCTGATGTGTTTCCAGTCTCTTATCACCAAGATAATTAATACATGAGAAAAACCATTTGTTGGGTAGTTAAGACATAAGCATTGTCCTTATCGCTTTGAAGAGTTTTGCTTCTTTAATCTTGACCTGTGTACTGTTCGGGAGTTGCCTCATTATCCGAGTATAACCATTTTTTTGTTATGTGTCATTCTTTTGTGTGCGTCTGACAATCAATTAAGAATATTTTTTTTAAAAAACCGGATAATCGAAAGTACACTGTATTATCATATCTAAGAGTCTATTTATGCTATCATCATGTTTAAAAAATACAGTTTTTATGATATTATACTATAATCTAGATTATAGTACAATATCATTACAAACATTACAAGAACGTAAGTATCTTGTAATGTTTGACATTTATCCAAAATATCGTCCAAAAATGATTTTATATATAAAAATATGTAATATAGAAAAGACGGAGTTGTCGTCGGAGCTTTTAAGTTTTCCGATTTTCTTCTAAAAAAAAATGTATATAAAATTAGCGAAACTCAGATAACTACGTCACTGCAAATCTTACATAAGCCGACTACCGGGTGATGTTTCCAAAAAAATCTAAATTATTTATAACCAGTATTTGATATGTTTTATAAATCATTTATAAATCATCATCAATTTGCTGAATTTGTTGAAATTTGCGATTGATGGTGGATCTATATTCTTACAATTTGCAGATAATATAAGATGGAAAATACTTGAAAATCTTATAAACATGCTAATAAATCAACCTCTTATATAATCCCAAGACTGAGAGGAGCATTACTTCGTGACCTCATTTTATTTGCAATGTCATACTTCTGAATGCAGGTGTCTTTAATCAATGATAACAAAATTTAAGAATCACATGAATCTGCAGAAAAATCTGTTAGAGAGATTATTAAGAAGAAAGTATCGAATTTTGACAAAATCAAATAACAATCAAATTTAAAGCCTAATTTCATAATCCATTATTATATATGCTTCAATCTGTAATTTAAAAATGCATTATAATATATTTGTCTTTTATTTGCGTAGGCAAATATGAGAATGTTCCGAGTTATGATTTGAATTATTAATACTGATTGAAACTGCTGTGTTTTGAGAATGCTAAGAATGCTACGCCACTACATTATTCTAGATTATATTTTCAAAACATGTAATCCATAAAACATTTCAATCGACCTTTGCAAACGCTCCATTCAACATTTCCTGATGGGCTCGTTAATATTACAACGCTCCGCCGACTGATCCACACAAAAGCAGCAATTTGGTACAAAGCCAGAACGGAAACCATGATTATGGTCGAAATGATTCCAGCAGACATTCGCGATGGAC